>CM052540.1:176019346-176068839 GCA_028533065.1 Trachops cirrhosus
GAAGGTGTTTTCAAATGAAACTCACATTTGAATAGGCTTTCCTTGGTCTCCAGCTCATAGATGACAGAACTTGAAATGATTTCTCAGCCTCCATAATTGTATACGCTAATTCATTGTAATAAATATCTGGATTGATCAATAGATAGATGATTGATGATAGATAGATAGATAACTTATTGGTTCTATTTCTCTAGAGAACACTAATATACTCCCTTTCCTAGTTTTCTACTGGTAAGAAGTGCACTGAATATTTGCCCAAAGGGCATTTTTCAAATTAAGAAGGGCCCAAGAAAGTGATGGGGAAAAAATGATATCTTATAGGATAGAGCCAAGAGTTATAGTGCACAGTGACATGAGGAACTAATCTCCGGGATGAGAACTAGGGCCTAATCAGGGGACCCAACCTACCCCTGGTATTGGATACTTGACAACAGTTACTTGGTAGGATTGAAAATTGCTATGGAACATTATTGTTATGTATCTACCATTCTTCTATGTTTTCAATAAGGGTGTTTATAGCAATTGTTTGCCACTGTTTGTTGGATGTTTTGGAAGACACCTTGTCCTTTTAGTTCATAGATCTCCACATCAAGAGAAGCTGTGCCTGGACCTGATGTAGATCACACATTCCTGAACTGTAATCCTGGTGGGTGATAGATGAGATAATTGGGGTTTCTGGAATCAGGGTAAGACTACTTTGCAATGTGGAAGAAGCATGAATAATTTTAGCTAAGGTCTGACTATGGTATATTAAAGTCACCAAATTACCCCTCCCTGTAATGACATCATTTGGCATCTACATTTGCTGTGCCCCTACACTTTGACCCTGACATGGTCTTGTGACCTGTTTTGGGGAAAGACTGTTGGTCAGATGTGATGGAAGCACAAGCTTTAATAAAGGGCTTGCATATTTCTGCTAGTGTTATTATGTGCTGCCATTGCTTTGAGACCGGCATTCTCAAGATATCCCAGTGGTCCCAGGAAGGAGGAAGAGAGACAAACGGAACTGAATTGACTTATCACAGTTGTCTGATTCACCACCACTCTAGGTTATTAGTCAGCCAGCTCATTCCTAGATTTGATGGAACCCACCCATCAGCAGAGCCACCTAGTGGGCCTTCCTATACATGTTCATAATGTGCACTTATTTTCTTAAGCAACTGAGGTTTTGACACTATTTTTAATGAATCATTGTTACATTTATGCAAAGAACCACCTTGTTCTTTTTTTAATAATTTTTGTTGTTGTTCAAGTACAGTTACTTCCATTTTCCCACCAACACGGGCCACCACACTCCACCCATCCCCTCCCCCAACCCTTGAATCTACCTCCTTTGGTTTTGTCCCTGTGACCTTTGTACATGCTCCTCAATGGCCCTCCCCCTTACTCCCCCATTATCCCCTCCTCCCTCCCCTCTGGTTACTGTCAGTTTGATCTTTATTTCCATGTCTCTGGTTATATTTCACTTGCTTATTTGTTTTGGTGATTAGGTTCCACTTATAGGTGAAATCATATGGTATTTGGCTTTCAACACCTGGCTTATTTAATTTAGAATAACACTCTCCAATTCCATCCATGCACAAAGGGTAAGAGCTCCTTCTTTCTTTCTGCTGCATAATATTGTAGTGTGTAAATGTACCAGATTTTTTTGATCCACTCATTTACTGATGGGCCCTCAGGTTGCTTCCAGCACTTGGATAATGTGCATTGTGCTGCTATGAACATTGGGGTGCATAGGTTATTTTTAGTTGGTGTTGCAGGATTCTTAGGAGAACCACCTAGTTCCTATACCAAATCATACTATATTATATAAAAAGCTATTATCTAGTAACTCATACAGGTTATTCTTAAAAGAAGTTCAACTCTGAACTCTTTTCTATTTTATTAATTACCTTATATTATATTTTGACTTTAGAAAGTAACTGGTTTTTTAAATGACTGCTAATTTTTAGATAATATATGGTTTGCCATTTAAGTGTATAAAGTTATAAATTTTAAATAGAAAAGTTACCCATGTATGAAACCATTTAGCAACATATTTATATAAACATACATATTTTTGATTCCTAGGAAAGGTCATTTGAGTATAAATACGGCATTGTCAAAAATGTGACTGTGGAGAAACAAAATCAATTGTAAACTATTTATCACATAGTAATAAAAGCCTGTTTTTCCTCATTCTTATTATCAGTTAATTTAGTCATTTCTATGTAATGATTAGTTCTGAATATGACCTTCTTTTCTCTCGAGGCAATTTGTCTTTTGCTGTGTGCTCATCCATGAGGTATGTAACTTAGTGTTCTTTCAGTTTTTTATTGAAATATGCATTATATTAGTGAAAATTATAAATTCTATTTTAAGATATAAAGTATATTTTATTTACATTTTGTTAATGAATATTATTATTCAGTATTTGTCATTAAATTAGGGCATGGATTTATGGCATATTTATTGCATATTTTCTCTACATTTAGCTCTATGCTAAGGATGTATACAATGCAGAACATCATCTGCTATTTGCTTTTACATTCTCTTTCTGTTTTAACCACAGAGCTCATTATTATTGTTTCATGAGAAGCACTAGGATTCCTTTATTTCTGAACCTGTTTCTATCCAAACACATTATCCAATTGACACAGGCCAAGTCAACAGTTCTGTTGCCATCAGGAATGTCCCGGGGAAAAACAGACATCAGACTATCTTCACAAACCCACTAACAACTATAGGGGTCTATGTCAAGTTCTGAAGACATCCCCCTCAAAGTGCTATCCTAAAGATGGAACAGGTCGTTATGGGAGCTCACCATGCAAGTAGTAGAGACGGGCACTAGCATCCCCTTCTCCAGGTACCTCGAATCTGCACTGGTCAGTTTTTTGAGCAGAGCTAGGTGCTGTACACCACATCCCACCGAAAGAACACTTGTGAGATAAATGATTGTCTTTCTCTTCCTCCTCCTGAACTTTCCCTTACACCAACAGGAGAAGAAAAAGTTGGGACTTATGGGTCATAGTGTTAATGTATCCATTTATAAACCCAATTTGTAGCAAGTGTCTAGTACCAAGTCTGAGGCTCATATTGCAGTGGGAGGTATATCATCTGTTCTCAGCTTTGTATCCTAATTGACAATTTGGGGAAAATAAGAAAATTGCTCACCACCTACAAATATGTAAAAAAAAAAAAACCCTGAAATTTCATGGTATGGTTATTGTAAAAATAAAATAGATGTTTTGATATTAAGGTTTTTATTTTATTAAATACAAACTAAAGAATCCAACTAAAAATAAATGGGATAAAATATGCTGTTAAAGTGAAATAAAATATGAATTATAAAGACAGCATGTTAGGTTCTATTGCTGTTATTACACATTATCACAACTTTAGCTGTTTTAAGCCACACTGTAATAGTGTATAGCTCCCTAGCTCAGAATTCGAACACAGGTCTCACTTGGCTAACATCATTGAGTAAGGTCGCATTCCCTTTTGGTGGAGTCTATGGGAGAAGAGATTTCATTGTTTTTTTTCTAGCTTCTTGAGGTCACCACACTCCTCTGATCCCTCCATTATTTTCAAAGGTAGTGACTAACACACTAATACATCTCACTGATTTCATTCCATAGCATACCTCCCTCTGACTATAGCTGGAATGGTTTTCTGCTTTTAAAAATTCATGTGGTTAGGTTGTGCTCACTTTGGTAATCCAAAATAATCTCTCCACCTTTATTTCAGTCTTAATTTCTATCTTAATCACATCCACAAAATTTCTAAGTTTCTTTTGACACGTAAGATAACATAGTCACAGGTTCTAGGAATTAAAACATGGATATTTTGAGAGGACATTATTCATCTACCCCAGACTGTTAAAAGAAGCACAGTCTTTTTTGTTTGTTTGTTTGGTTGGTTGCTTGCTTGCTTGGATTTTGATTTTTCGATTTTTTTGCTTGGCACATCTAAATAAACTATGGAACTTTAAAAATATATATATAGATGAAAACAGGATTTTTTCTCAGACCTTGAAATCTTCAGTGGTGGGTCTTTAAATATTCATTTAAATATTTCTGAGCCTTTCTAATTAACAAACATTTGGTACAAAACAATATGATGATGTTTAAACAAAGACAATGTGTTTAAGTAAAAACACATAATAGATTTTTCACATTAACTCACCCAAAACATTGTTCCACTTTAATTTAAATTGCGACAAGAAATTATATGATGTGGTCACACAAACACATATATACATATTTCCAGACTTAACATATGTGCATGGATCCTAAAATATAAATCCAATACCACTTGCAAATGTGCTAGTGTTTGCCACATGCATGTATAGAGCAGAAACTGCTCTGTGAGCCTAAGAGAAATTTGGACTTGCCTGTGAGTATAGATGAAAGTTTAACATCATGTAATTCCAGACATCCATTTCAGTGAGATTATATGTGTATAGAGGACACATGGACAAAACTAGGGGGGTTGGAAATGGGAGGGATGCATGGGTGGGCTGGAATGGGAATAAAGGATAAAAACTGTACTGAATAAACTAAAATAAAAAAAATAATCTACACCAACAAAAAAAAAGAATTTCAGATTTGCAATGAAATATAGAAGAGTGTTGGGACTGCCCTGCCTGGTTTCAGAAGCTGTAATCCCCCATGGCTAAGGCTGAGGGAGCAACATTCAAACCATAAGACACTAAGGAGACATAGCTTATCTCCCTGGCAGGAGCACTGCTCCTTTTATTTCATCCATAACTGGCCCCCAATGCTTAGTCAGTTAGCCAATGATGGGTAAAATTTCCCAAGGGGGAATGACCTAAGACAGGCATGATCATGTGGGAGGCCCCCAAGGAAGGACTTGGGGGGCTACAGCAAAAGGGGGTGATGGACCCTCCCCCCTCGGCTATGACAAAGCCTGAGCCCTCATTCTGTCTGTGAAAAGTCTCCTGATCTCTTGGCTGCCTTACTTCCCCTGCCTGACTTAAGCCTGAAACAATGACAGAGGGATGTGCAGCCTTCTGCTGGAAAGGGCGGGTTCCCTGGGCGATGAGGTCTAAGAAAGAATATGTAAAATCCTGTGAAACCTGCTTTGTTTAGAATGTTCTCAATTAAATGATAAGGGTCCAAGCAAGAAGGAGTCTGTTCCTCAAAGTTTTATAGCTCTTTAGCTATCTGACCTTGACTCAAAATAAGCCCTCAGAGTTCTTTGTTATCTATTGTTTGATCCTTACTGCCTGACAATGATTAATGAGCTTTACCTGTATTCTTGTGCAAAACGAACCTAATAAAAGCCCATTGAGGAAAAGGCTCCTGGCCCTTCTCCTTTGAGAGACTGGCCACCTTTCCTCCCCAAGCGGCTCATGTCTTGGTAGACTTATTCTCATCCTTGGTGACTGGGGGGGCCCTAGAGATGGAGCGCCCCCCCAGAAGAGGATTGCATCTGAAGAAATGCAAGATAAAGATGGAAGAGGATTATGTGAGAAGTGGTAAAATCTGTTCCACATCTACACCCAAAAGATGGGTATGTGAACCCTGAGATGGAGAAGTGAGTGATATTGGCCGGAAAAAAAGGCAGTGAACGACATATTAGAAGTTCTATCTTTAGGTAAACGACTATATCTTACCTTAACAGTGGAACATAAAATATATTATATAACCTATAGTTTATATCTTTTTTCTCATCTGTAAATAAGATAATAATCACATCTATTTGGAATACAGGCTGCTAACTATTGTGCAACCTCATTAGTCAGAAAAATCAACTTTTTTCTATATTCACCTTGAAGATAGAAAATAAATTGAAAAAGAAAATGTGTATAAGCGACCAATTAAGAATCACCCCTGTTTCAAAAATATGATTAAGAGTGTTTCTTTCCCACACAAGTCTGATTAGCTTCAAGTAGCTGCCATTTGTTTGTAAAAACAAGAGAATAGAATAAAAAATAAATTATCTTTTTAAATCTTGTCTAGTACAGAATTCTTGTATAGTTACAGGCACATGGTACAGACTAGAATCAAATTAACCTGGAACTCACTTGTATTTTGAATAAATTATAATGCCAATAAAACTAGCAACTGGAACTAAAATGTATTTGGACCATACACGTTGTAAAGGAACTCTCAAGTTCCTAAACCTCAATGGATGGGAGACTGCCGGTGCAAGTCTTAGACCCCATAAGAGGTCCACTTCTGGCTCGATGCTCACATTATGCGGCCTCAGAGAAAAGGACAGAGGACATCCTAGAAAGCAGAACAATGGGCTCCAAAAAACAAGAGATGACATAATTTTTTTTCCAAAGAGCAGGGTTAAGTTTAGCCAAGGAACTTTCTCCTCTTTTCAGTTCTAGTTGACAAACTTCTCCATTGCTCTTGAGTGTCTCCATACTTCATTTTGAAAATAGGGAGGTTAATTGTAGTCGTGTTGTTCCTGCTCCCGCATTGTATATTGTATGAACTGAGAGCAAATTATCTGTCTTCTTGGTTTATATACTCCAGTGTCATAGCTCCATCTAATTGGACACAGGAACTTGGTGGAAATACCTTCTTCATCAGGGAAGAAGTGAGCATGTTCTATATGTGAAAAAATGGTAAAATTGATATTTGAAAAAAGAAAGACAAACTGTGGTAGAGTCTGGCAGCACAAAAGGACCATTAGTCCCTGAAATGATAAGACTCCCTAGGCCTGAGGCATCACCATGTGAAAGTTAATGTCCGGTGAGTGTGAATGATGTCTTGCCGCTATAGTCTTCTGTGTGTGATGCTCTCCCTCTTCCCATCTGCCAGCTGGATGTTAATGCCCGTGGCAATGTTGTGTTGAAGCGGGAAGCACTTGTATCGGTCTGGTTCCCTGAGTGACTGAGTGGAATTGAGTCCTGCTCAGGAGTTTGTTATTATATTTAAACTGCACATGAACGAGACGTTAAAATCTATTGCATTAAGCAGGTCCACTGACACTTGGGGCCTGAGCTGTCATAGAAACTCACATTATTTTAAGTAATCACTCTGCTTTATGGGGCTGTTGAGAGGATTACATGAGCTAATTTATATAAATTAATAAATAGCTCTTACACTTTTACTAAAATGTGTGTGACATTCGATATTTTGGAGCACATTCAGTGCTTTGCCAATAAAATATAAACATTTCATTAAAAATTAACACAATCCACAACTAGTAAAACAAGGAAAAATAACATTGTTATCTAGCAAAAAATATGAACTCAGGAACCTGGCAAGAATTTGTTACACATTAAATTGTGATGATGGCAGAGATTTAAACAATTATAAAATTAGCCCATTTAATGTGACTTCTGTTTTCTGAGCATATCTAAAAAGAGAAAAATAAAGTAGAAACTATTAATTCACAACTTTTAAAATCTTTCAATAAATTTAGATAAAATGTGCTTTATATTTATTTAATATTATTATATCAGTAATTATTCACTAGAACAGGAATATCTGATTTTCCAAACATATAAAAATAAGACATTTGTGCAGGGTAAATTTTATATTACACTAAAATATGTACTAAAATAAGAATATGTGTTCATAAATATGCAAAGAGAAAGGGATTATAGAAAAATAAATGTTCTCAAATATTAAATACCTCTACATGTGCTACTTGATGGTCCTTTAAAACACTCAAGAGGATATGTTATTGGCAATGTTAACATATTTGATAAAAAATTAGCATAACTGAGGCATTTTAATATTATGCTCAACAGCACATCTTGGAACGAGCTTTATTGCTTTATTAACTGTTGAAAGGTCACACATTTATAGCTTATTATCATGTTTTTTAAATAATTAATTTTTTGTCACTTGGGAAAATAGAAAGATAAGATATGTAATACATGCAATTAAATTTAACCTTTTTAATGGAATATTAGTGATCTGGGATTTATAGTCAACACTTATTTTTAAAAAAGTATTCCTTACATACATAAGAATTATTCAATGTGGAGGAAAAACTGTGACCCATTTCTTGAGTTATAAACATCAATTGTTGCATTTTTAGATAGCCCCTGTGAAGTTCCAAATATTAACTCATACATGACACAAAAATTGGAATTAATAAATATTTAGTTTTATCTTTATTAACTGACACCATTTTCTTTTCCATTTACGATTATTTACAAAATATCCCCTACCTGATTATCTTTTTCTGGATGATGAACATGGGCTGGAAGAAAGGGACACTTTGAATGGAGAGTCCACAACCACTGCCTTAACATAATTATACTTGACTGGCTCAAATCTCATTCCCACATCAAATGTATCTTCTTAAGAAAGCTAAAACACTGCCCTGGCTGGTGTGGCTCAGTGGATTGAGTGCCAGCCTGTGAACCAAAGGGTCACTGGCCAGATTACCAGTCTAGGGTACATGCCTGGGTTGCAGGCCAGGTCCCCAGTAGTGGGTGTGCAAGAAGAAACCACACATTGATGTTTTTCTCCCTCCCTTCTCCTCTTTAAAAATAAATAAATAAAATCTGTTTAAAAAAGAAAGATAAAGCACTTAATTTCAAAATATTGCTAAATTTTTAGCAAAACTCAGTCTATCAGCCGTGACACTTGGGAAAAGTATAATAGTGATAATTGACTTGCAGAATTTGAATATGTTAAATATTTACTCTGTCATATGACACACTAACTCTAATAGTGTTTCACTTAAAAATTAAAGGAGATTTTTTTCTGTACTTCTTATTGTACTTTGAATCAGATATTTGAATACTATCAACTGTGTTTAAGTTACAGTTAAAGTGATTGGCAAAGAAAACCAATGGAATTACATTGTCACAAAATGATGGCATTGTCACATAAACATTGAATGTCATTATTTGATAGAAAATGAACTTGCAAGTGTGGAGGTGAGATAAGACAAGACCTGACTCCTAATGAAAGGCCTGCTATTGGTGATTTTTGTTTCACAGTAAATTCCCATGCCACTGTATGATACTCTGAATCTCGCCACAACTTTTACATCCCTAAGAAATCACAGATAGAACATGACATGAACTAATTGCTCTAAAGTCATACTTATTTCCTTTATTATAGAATTCTCTGGTTTTATCTTGGTGAATGGAAAATATATCTTCTTACTCTGTAGCTTGTGGTGGTCCTATGTTCGAATTCTTGCACCAGTATTCCACCTACTGGTCATTTATGAGTGGAAATGGCCATCTCCTACTTTACTTCCACATCTCTTAGCCATTGCAGGAAAAGTAAAAACCATAGCAGTCACTGTGGACATGGAGATGACAACAGCATATTTACAATAAAAGAGATGCTATACTAGCCATGAAAATTCCCTTTAAAAGAAATTACTTCTACTCTTCAATAAGCCGCAGATTTTTCCCCATGTATCTCCTGTTAGCACAACTAACACAAAGTAACAGCTATAAGTTGAATCAAGACTTTGGAAAAACTATCAAACTTTGCTGTGGCGAGCTGTGCCCCTGTCAAAGGGCAGATTGCCTCAAGGCATGAGTTAAATGAATGGGAACTGAGCAATTGCTACCTTTTTCAACATTCTCTACTTTTCCCCAGCCCCCTATTTTAAAAAATCATGTGTACAAACATATTTCTGATAAGAACAGAAACTACTACACTTGATTTTAGCCAAACGGCCGAGAAGCGATTTATACAACCATATTTCTGAACAATAAAATTATTTTCAAGAACTTTCAGTATTGACCAAATTCTGGAAAAATATAAACTTATTTAAAACATCAAGTCATACTTCTAATATTTATTAACCACAATAAGAACAATCTATAAATCAATGCCAAAAATATCACACAAAAATAATGTCATTAAGTGAAACAATTAGAAATATCTCACATGTCAAGTCTTACTGAAGAAATCACAATATATTTTGAATCAAATAATACTACAAGTAAAATATAATTTTTGGAAACCAGGTAAAGGTGTCTTCAATGTGAAACATGGCAGAAATTCTATGATGCAAGCGTTTAATTGGCAAAGTGCAGTGGGTTGAATGGCAGCCTTCAAAAAAATTTGTCAGCCTCCCCGTTCCTAGAATCTGTGTGTTACCCTATTTGGAAAATGTTCTTTGCAGATGTGGTTAAATTAAGGACGCTGAGTTCATCTCAGATATTGCCTTGGGCTCCTAACCCAATGGCAGGTATTTGTATAAAATATCTACAGGGAAGGTTTGACAGACTGAAGTGGAGGAGATCATATGAATACAGAGACAGATACTGAAGGGATGCATCCCAGCCAGGAAATGCCTGGACCCACCATAACCTGGATGAAGCAAAGATGAAAAAATCCCTAAGAGTCTTTGGAGGTAACACAGCTCTGCAAACACCTTGATTTTGGACTTCCAGATTCCTGAAATACAAGAGAGAATCAATGTATGTTGCTTTAAGCTGTCACAATTATTCGGCAGCCACAAGAAATAAATATATCAATATACAAAACTATAACAAACAAAACAAAATAATTTCAAGTGAAATAGAAGAAAATTGTGATAAATATGAGATCAGAAAACAATTTTCTTAAAAACTAAATTTACAAATAAAAATAAAAATGATTAAATTGATAAAAGAAATTAATAAAATCTTTCCTATGTAGGGATAAAAAGAAACAATACTCTATATCTTATCTTATGGGTAGAAAAATATAAAATGATAATAACAGCAATATTTCATTTGTATATAATAAGTTTTCATAAAAACTATTATTGACACAAAAATAGGATATCTCAATAATCCTCCACCAATTAGTTAACTTGACTTCATAATTTTATATCTTTTCACAAAGAAAACGTGTCTTAGACAAGATGTACTTGTGGATTTCTTTAAAAATTTAAGAAGAAAAGACTTGCTTTACACAAGTTCATCTAGATAATGAAAAAAAACCCTTCCTGCCTCATTTTGCAAAGTCAGCAAAACATGACTTTAAACTATAACTGTTGACTGCAAATACAAATGAGCTACTCATGCAAAATAATTTCACTAACATTCAAAACAGAAGCTTATTTGTGAATTTGTCACCTGTCCCATTGTTCTACAGCCACATCTAACACCTCACAATAGTGACTATTTCTAGGAGCAGCACCTTCACTGAGGTGGCCCATTGCACCTATTATGACCTCTCCTTTTCATCACAGATCATGTGTGTGTGATGTATATGTCTTATCAGTTAGTCACATGAAACTAGAATATGAGGAGTGTTGTCAGGATCCAATTAAGATGAGAGCTGATGAAGCCAAAATTCTAGAATGAGAGCTGAACCCAGAAGCTGTAATGAACATTGATTTTTTCCCCTTTGTAAAATGGTATAAGAATAATGAATTTACACATGGCTATTTCTGACACTTTCTGTAGGAGAAAGGTAAATATCAATATCAAGTGGACAGTTGATAGATTCTGGACATTGTTATTGCCTTTTTAATGATCCTTCTAGCCCTAACATGTTGTGTACAAAATACTTCCTTGGATACAATTAACCCAGTCACAATTGCAAGAATAGGCATTGATTAGTTTAAGAAAACTAGTACTATGTTCAATGTTTATGGTTCAAGGTTGTTGAAGTGATCAAATATCTTCACACAGGAAGAAAACACAGCTTTTACATACAAGGTGTCAAATGGTATTATGTCTCTGCCCCAACCCTGAGTCATAAAAATACACTGCTGCATATGGCTGTTAGTGTCCTTGCAACCTTAGATTGCAGCTCAGATTTAGATAAGGGTAGAGAAAAGAGATTCACCAAGAAACACAGTCAGTGCTATAAAAGAACTGTGTCTGGAGTTCATCCAACCTTCAAACTATTAAAACTATTAATTTAAAGCTGTCAATATTCTGAGTCTGGTTTAAAACAACTAGTGTTTTCCATTACTTAAAAAGCCCTTGGATATGGATTAAAATGGAAAGATGTTATCAGAAACAGCTTTGTTGTCGTTTTATTTTTTCAAGTGGTTAAAAAAGTGATGTTTTCTAAGAGAAGATTGATTTTTTTAAGGAGAATGTAAATTTAGTGTACACTTACTGATTTAAAGTGCCTTTGAAATACACAAGCAGGTTTGTCCATCATGCCATCGATCAGGCACTCAGATGAGAAGACTAGAAAACATAGAGCCTATAAATAACAAGTGAAACATGTTTTAAAGAAGAAATTACAGAGTGAACACAAAGAAAGTTTTCGACAGAACAATGTAGAAATAGAGCAATTTGTAGAGATAAAGATGATGAGCCTGAAAGAGGACACTGCTAAGGAGTAGCCACAGAAGTTTCTGAGAAAGCAAGGAATATGATATCACAAAGTAAAAGGAGAAAGATAAATATTTAAAGAAGAAAAATAGTATACTGTTCCCAAATTCTGTTGCTAACTCAAGTAAAATGAGAATTAAACTTCACTAACTCAAGTAAAATAAGAATTAGATAAATCTATGTCATTAATTCCCTGAAAGAGAGTTGTTTTCATGAGTAAGATGGAGTTAGAAGTCAGACAAGGGAGTTCAAAAATTTGGTAGAAATTAAGAACATAGAGACAATGTAGGTGCTGGTGGTAAGGAGAGCATGCAGAGATTATTGGGTATGTGGTATTTAAAGAAGTTATAAATGTGTGTATGCTTTTTGTATTATTTTGTTTTATTTTTTTAAATAATGGCTTAACTTTTTAGAGTAGTATTAGGTTTATAGTAAAATTGACCTAAAATAGTTTCCATATACTCCCCCTCCCCCAACACAGTTTCCCTTATTATTCACATCATACGTGGATGTGATACACTTGCTGTAATTGAGAAGTAGATGTTGTTACATTATTAACTGAATTGCATGGTTTACTCTTTGTGTTGTACAGGTCTATGTTTTTTTCATAATTGCAGACTGTCATGAAAACACCATTACGCTATCATACAGGACAGTTTCACTGTCCTAAAAATCCTCTGCGCTCCACTTCTCCTCCCTTTACTGGCTCCCTCTCCCTGTCAATCACTCTACAGCTTTACCTTTTTCACAATGTCCTACAGTTGCAATCAAACAGTATGCAGCCTTTTCATGTGGGCTTCATTCACTTAGCAACATGTTCTTCCACGTCTTCTCATAGTTTGATGGTTCACATTTTTTAATTGTTGAATAATGCATGAATGTACCATGATTTGTTTTCCCATTCACCTATAGGATGTATTTTTTTTTTTTTGGATAGCACACTTATAGGTTTTTATCTGTCTAGTGGACAGAATTCAGAGAAGAAACTCTTGAAAGTCCTAAAGGTCCAAGGGGTGGTCAGTAGAGTACTGTTTCATATAAGATAGAGAAATTCTCTTTAAGCTGAAAAACGTACACCACCTGTTAAAAGCCAGGGGAAGGAAAAAGACAGTGCAGACATACAGAAGTTTGTAAATTTGAGGGTGGAAATTGAGAGTTCTTGTCTAACTTTTCTAACTGAATAAAACTAAGCTTTTATTTAATCTGTGAATTGTGGACTGAGCTCATCAGCTAATAAGAAAGGAGATCAATGGTGAGAAATATTAGGAACATGTACGTATGAATGTTGGAGAGCTGTTTATAGTATTGCCGTTGATATGTAATCATATTTGGGGCCACAAGGCAATAAATTTCCCCTACTTGGAGGTCTCATATAAGATAATTCAATTGTTTGAGAACTAATGTTGGACTTTTGTCATGCGTGTTGACGATACAGCATTGAACAAAAGCATCTCAATCCCCTAACTACACAAAGACTATATTTTCCAGGGAAAAATAATAAACACACAAAATAAAAAAAAACTAAGAAAATATGTTTAAAGCTGGCTAGTCTTATGTGAAAAAATAAATCAGAAACAACAGTAACGGTGTGGAAGGTGTTTAGTTTTAAATAAGCTTGTCGGGAATGGCCTTACTAGGATGGCAAAATGTTCATGAATGTGTGCAGGTAATGAGGAAGCGTGTCTTGCAGATAACTGAGTGAAGAACATTCCAAGTAGACAGAAAAATATATACAAAGGCCCAGCTAGAGGGATGTTGCAGTCAGCAACCGCGAGAACAGATGCTGGAGACTTTTCAGGGTTTCAAAGATGTTACTTTATTGGCCAAGTTTAACCTGCACAGGGGCGAGCTCTCAGGGTGTCCAGAGACATGGTGCCCACAAGGGCTAGAGACAAGAGTCACGCCGAGCGCTTACAGCTAAGTCCTTATATAGGGGCGGGCAAGCAAGCCTTATGCAGAAGCAGACGTGGCAGTTTGCTGTTCGCTTACAAAGACCGTGGGCGGGAACAGGGTTGGTCATTGGCTCAACAGTGGTAGCTTTTTCAAAACAAACATGTTAGGTTGCATCTGTTTTACAATCCTTTGTTCTTGCACAAGGCAGGAGGGCAAGATGTTCGTTCAGTAACCTCCTGTACCTTGGGACCTAACCAGTTCCTGTTTTCTCATGGTCTAAGTTTTCCTTGCTCCTTACAGGGACATGTTTTGTTGCAAGAACAGTAAGGAGGAGGAAGTGTGGCTGAAGCCCAGTCAGAATGACAGAGAGAAACAGAGAAGTAGTGGGACCGGATTTATAAATGATGACATATTCCCAAACATTATTTTCAGCAATAATTGTTCATATCAAGATTTAATGTGGGACTATTTTAGTTCTGTTTTTGATTGTGTAAACTTGGTTTAGAATGGCATAGATTGTTCTAAAGAAATAAAGGCATTTTTGATCCTGGACTTTTAGAACAATGGGCTGAGAAAATACTCTGACCCATGTAGCTTTTTTTATAGTTTACCATTAGAAATGTTAAAATCCAAATTGTCTTGTAAATAGTACTCTTTCATTAATAGTATCAGTAATTGAGGGTGTCACAGGTGGCCCTTCTTGTGGGAGAACAAACAGATCCTGGCACCCCAGAGCTACTCAAAGGGATCATCATGGCTCACTGTCCTGTAACAATGCTTCCTTTGCACTGTTCTTTCTTGGCCATTGCCTTTTCACGTGCCTTTCTTTGCACAGCTGGACTTCTTTGTTGTACGTAAATGTATTGTGGGGTGCACATTTTCTTCCCCATTGCCCATGATTGAGAACAGGTGTTATATTCCTTTATAATTGTCTTCAGGAAATCCTGATGCCTTTTAATGGCTCTCCGTGCCTTTTGTAATCAGGTGGGTTAGCTGCATGCTTAGAGGCCCATAAAATACAGAATTTCTTTTTATTGTAGATAGCCACATAGAACCCTTGGGCCTGCTGTTCCTTAATTAGCACTAATAAAGGTTTTTCACTGCAGGTATTAATGCATTACTGAAAAAGGTAAGGGCATTTGGCTTTTCTTGGATTAGGCAAGCATTGAGCTATCGAAAGAAAAAGAAAACTTTCATTTTTCTCACTCTTTTTTTTATTTAAAGCAAGTTAATTCTTAGTCTTTAATTATGTAATGTAAAAGACTAAGTAAAACATGTGTTGTTCTCAAATTTGAGTTGTCAAAGTTCAAAATATGATTTTTATAATTTGTAATTATTTTAATTGTACTAATAGAATAATATGAATAAAATTGTGAAGGAAATCTGTATGAGGAGTTTCAGTGAGAACACTGGGTTGCTTTTTCTGGAGAACTGTGAATAAACTCATTTGGATAAATTATGAGGAATTTCATTACGACTTAATAAAAACAATTTCACTGAAAATACTTTATTCAGACATAGAATATACACTTGGATTAATATACATGGCCTTATTTTGTTTCTTTTTTAATTTTTACTTTCCCAAACCAAAGCAAAAACTGACTAACGAGAATCTCAGATGGCCCCTACTATTGTTTCCAGCACTAGTGTTAGCAATGACAACTGCATGTGTGTGGTGTTTTAGTATGTCTGAGACAGTTAGAAGGTGCTCTACAACTACCTCCTTTTCTTGGAGGTGAAGCTCTGAGTCCCGACCCTCTGCCCTTAACTCCTAACCCAATTGGAACTTGATTGGATACTACTAAGGAAATTTGCTGCCAGACAACTGGATCACATGTCTCAATGGAACTGTGAAACTAACTTTTAGGAAATTCTATATATTTCTCCTGGCCAGGTTTAGACTATTAGCAAGTTCTTTTTATCTCAGTCTACTTTATAACATCTAGCTGTTTTGCCTCAGGTTTTATGGTTAATATGTATAGTTCTGGTTTGTCCATATTAAACAGATTTATTGAATAACATAGAACATATATTTTAAAAATCCCCCAACTCTGTTGTTAAATTTTGCAATTTTATTTGATTATTTACCATTCTCTAGGTATTTCCTTACTTTCCATTTTACCTTCAAGATTCTTGCATCTTTTCAAGAGTTCTCTCAATTTTCTTCAACATCCCCTGCAATACCCTGTTCTCCAACCCAAAATGGCTTTGTCTTTAGATATAATATTAGCATTTCTCCTAATGAGAGAAAGAGCTTTCCTTTCACGTTCTACAAGCCACTCTGTTCCATCGAGAGGCAAAATTGGGAACTGGTTAAGAACAGAGACTCTAGATCCACAATCCCTACTGTCAAGTCTTGACTTACTCCTTGCTTGTGAAATTCTGGATAAATTACTGTATATCTCTGGGCTTCAATTTCTAAGTGGGGAAATTTAGGTAATGCTTATCATTCAGTGAAGTTTTACTCATAATGAAATAAATTAACCTATGTGAAGTACCCAAGACCAGGCTTAGTATTTATTAAATATTCAGTATATGTGAGATATTGTACAATAACAATTTCTTAATTTCATTCTCTTGATTGTTTTCTTTGCTCAGCAGAAGTGTTTTAGTTTGATATGGTCTTTATAGGTGAATAAAGCTTTTTGTTTTTGCCTTTGTTACTTGTGCTTTTGGTGTCACATCTAAGAAATTTTGCCAAAACCAGTGTCATGAACATTTTTGTTTTATTTTAGTTTTAGCTTCATTCTTTTGTACATGGATATTCAATTTTCCAAATGCCATTTGTTCTTCAGACAATAAATCCTCATGTGTATTATTGCACCCTTATTGAAATCCAGTTGACAGTATACACAAGACCATCTTCTGAGCCCTTTATTCTGTTCCATTGGTTTATATATCTATCTTTATGCTAATATTATAGTGTTTTAATTATTGTACCTTTGTAATATAGTTTGAAATTAGGAATTGAGATGAATTATGTTTGGTACTTCTTGCTCAAGATAAGATTGCTTTAGCTATTCATGTATTTTGTAGTATCTTATGAATTTTAAGATTTTTTTTCTATATCTGTTAAAAAATTCATGAAAATTTTGATAAGGATTTCATTATATCTATAAATAGCATTGGGGCCCTGACTGGTTTTGCCCATTTGTTTGGAGATCATTGCACGAAGCAAAAGGTCACTGAATTCCTGATCAGGATGCATGCCTAAGCTGTGGGTTTAGTGCCTGGTTGAAATGCAAGTGAGAAGCAACCAATTGATGTTTCTCAATCAATATTTCTCTCCCTCTCATTCTCCCTCTCCTGTATTCTCTCTAAAATAAATAAATAAAATCTTTTAAAAATATATACATATAGCCCTGCCTGGTGTAACTCAATGGATTGAGTGGCAACCTGTGAATCAAAGGGTCACCAGTTTGATTCCCAGACTGGGGCATGTGCCTGGGTTGCAGGTCAGGTCCCCAGTAGGGGGTGCATGAGAGGCAACCACACATTGATTCTTCTCTCCCTCTCTTTCTCCTTCTCTTCTCCTCTCTAAAAATAAATACATAAAATATTTTTAAAATATACATATAGAGTGATACCTTGGTAGTCATGGTTAATTTGTTATGGAACTCATGATAAGTGGCAAAACTGATGAGTACTGAATGAATTTTTCAAATGACGAGTGATGAAGCCTTTTTTCTTGGGTGGCAGTGTTGTGACTCATGCAAGTTCCAGCAAGTGCAATGAGATCTGAACAAACACTGAGTGCTGAAACATATTTTTATTATCAAAATGCAATGATTATGGCTTTGATGAGTCCTGAAGCCAACAAGTTCTGAGGTATGACTGTACACACACCTGCACACACGAGGTATGTCCAAGAAAAGTCCATCCATTATTAATATAACGAGACCTGTTTGCACAGCATTGATGTAACCTGGCAGCCAACAAGAGTGGACTGGGATATGCATGAATGAACAATGACAAGTTTACTATACTAGCTAATGGGGGCACTGGATGCTGCTGAGTGAGCACATGTACTGTGTGGCTGCAGCATTCAAAATGACTGAAAGAGTAGAGCAAGGAATCTGCATCAAATCTTTCATTAACCTTGAACATTCCCCCACAGAAACTTCAGATGATTCAGGAGGCTACAGCTATGGGAAACTGGTGATTGGCAGCTTCGTCATGACAACACTCTCATTTATGCATCACGTCTCATGCAGAAGTTTTTGGCAAAACATCAAATCATTCAGGTGACACAGCCACCTACAGACCAGATTTGGCACCCTGCAACTTCTGGCTTTTCTCAAAACTAAAATTGCCTTTGAAAGGGAAGAGATTTTGGATTGTTAGTGAGGTTCAGCAAAATAGGACGGAGCAGCTGATGGAGACTGGGAAAACTGTGGAGGTCCCAAGGCACCTACTACAAAAGGAACTGGGGTATCATTGGCCTGTGTACACTGTTTGTTGTATAACTATTCTTCTTCAAAAAATGTCTCTCTTTTTCATATTGCATGGCTGGATACTTTTTGGACAGACTGCTTTTATATATATATATATATATATAACATACTTTATATATACAGGGTCCTGCAGAAGTAAGGCCTGATTGAGTGTGGTTGGTAGGGTAATGATACCAGTGTAGTAATTTATAGTTTTAATTTGAACATTTCACCTAAAGTGTCATATGGTGTGCTTGAGTATTATATTGTTATGTTACTGAATTATATGCTTATGATTTTGTACTAAAAGATTTTGTAATAAATAAGGGGGGTTATTTTTGCTGGACCCTGTATGTTAATATATATATAATATATTATTATAATATATATTATATATAGTAATATTACATCACGTACATATATATGTGTACATGATGTAATGTATATCATACATATATAGTATTAAAAACACAGATAATTTATATCTTCTTTAATTTCTCTATTCCTGTTTTGTTTTAGTGTACAGTCTTTTACCTCCTTGGTTAAGTTTATTTCTAAAGATTTTATTTTATTTTTGGTACTATTATAAGTGTGGTTATTTTCTCAATTTCTTTTAAGATAGTTTTTTAACTATATAGAAATTTAACTGATTTTACCATGTTGATTTTATGTTCTGCAACTTTATTAAATTATCTTATTAGTTCTAACTGTTCTTTTTTTGTAGAGTTTTCTGAGTTTTATATACATATATATAAGCTCATGTCATCTGTGAACACAGATAATTTTACTTCTTACTTTCTGATTTGAATGTCTTTGATTTCTTGTCTTTGTCCAACTGCTCTGGCTAGGTTTTCTAGTACTATATCGAATAGAAGTGGTGAGAATGCTCATCCCTGCCTTGCTCATATCTTAGAAAACATTTCACTAGTGAATATGATATCAGCTGTGTGCTTTTCATATCTGGCCCTTATTATACTGAGTTTACTTTATTCTATACCTAGAATGTTTTTAATCATGGAGCATTTTTATCACTAAAGAGTGTTGTCAGTGCATCTATTGAGATGACCATGTAGGTTTTATTCTTTGTTCTCTGATATGTAGTATATCACCTTACTGATTTCATGTGCTGAACCATTCTTGTATCTCAGCAATAAATTTCACTTGGTCATGATTTATATCCTTCTCTTAAAACCACATGTAACATGCCTATTCAGAATAACTTCCCTTTTGACTAACATTCCAATTCATAAAGAACTGTATAACATCAGTGAAATACATTTATCTTTTATGTATAAAGTAACCTAACCATACACATGATTTCATCATATTTACTGGTTCCATCCTCACTCAAGAAGGGAAAATTACAGAGCATGTACACAATCTGAGATTTCTGCCTACCACACTCAGATACAGCATATTTTTGGTAAAAAAGAAATGAGAATTTGTTAAATCAATTTCACTTCATTTATTTTGCCAAGGTATTTGACAAAATAAAATTTTCCAAGGATCAAATTGTTATTTTTCGTAGTAAATTCTAGCACCTAGAATCCCAATAGTGATTGGAAGAGGTATGTTATCTTTACAATCTACACTTTTGTGTTTCTAATCACATTAAATTGTGGGTTCATTCATATGTGTAGTGTCTAAAACAATAACCATTGGCCACATGTGACATTTCAATTTTAAATAAATAAAAATTAAGTAATATAAAAATCAGTTTCCTAGTTGTATTAGGCACGTTTTTATGTACTTAGTAGGCATATATGGCAACTGACCATTGCATAAGTGAAATAAGCCAGGCATTGAAAGACAAATAACCCATGATCTCACTTATAAGTGGAACCTAATCAACAAAATAAACAAATGAGCAAAATAGAACCAGATACTTGGAAATAAAGAACAAAATGACAGTGATCAAAAGGGAGAAGGGAAGGGGATAACCTTGGAGAGAAGGAGAAGGGGCCGGAAAAGGAACAGGAAGAGAAGACTCATGGGCACAGGGAAAGGGTGTATTGACTGTAGGAGTCAGAGGGGACAGGGTAGGGGTGAGCAATGGGGAAAAAGGTGGGACAACTGCAACTGAACAATGAAAATAATGATAATGATAATAATAAAATACTAATAGTTTAATTGCTGGGGAAGGCCTTCTGATATATGACACAAAATTGAGAAACCACAAAAGAGTTAATATATATATATATATATAGTTCTTATATTAGTGTTTTCCTTGGAGAAATATATAGTCTTGATAAGATTGAAAAACAGTTCTTACTAAACATTATACAGATTAACTACATTGTTTCAGTAACTAAAATCAGCACATACAATGCTCCTCATTTTTTTCCCTCAACAACAAAAACTCAGCACCCTTCCCTGAACAGAAGTGCCTCCATTGGAGCTGCAAGACCCAGCTCCATAGACCAAGGCACCGGGAAGGAGTCTCGCCAACCACTGCACCGGGTAACAAGCAGATGAACTTCTGTAACTCTGTGGCACCTGCTGGAGACTGTGAACTTATTCTGACCCCTTTGGGCTATGGTCTGGGAGGGCCTGCAGAACACTGACTAGGGTAATCACCTACAAATGAGAGAGCCTATTTGGAACTCCAAGTTTCCAGAGGAGAGTTTCCAGCACTCCATTGAAGGAAAAAAAATGCCAAACAAGAAAAATTAGTGTGGACCCACTGAAGTGGGTAAGAGGAACACCTTGACTTTGTTGGCATCACCACTCCCCCAAGGTGGCACAGCTTAGGGCTGTTTCTTTCTTCTTCTAGACATAAGAAATATCCAGACCTGTAAGAATGTGTAAGAGTTTATTTGAACCAAACTGATGACAATTGGCTGAGAAGTAAAATCTTAACTGATTGAGAAAATGCTCCTGAGAATGGCAGTTTATAAGTTCTACTATGCAAGCCTCTCCTGAGCTTGTCATATTTAGTATGTGGCCCCTTTTTCCATCTGCACTCCTAAGGTAAACCAGTAGGATCTTGCCATTTGCCATTTAAGCACTACCCATTCAGAGCTCTCAATGATATGGGAGTCTACCTTCATCTGTCCTGATTTAAAAAGTAAACTTAGACCAACCCAAATTATCCCTTTCAGCCTTGACTGGGGTAAACAGGGTAGAAAAATTATCAAATAGTATGCAAAATGATAGGATCCCACAAAGCTCTACATGTTATCTTTAATTCCACTTCCCCCAATATTCTGTTTCTCTACCCTTTATAGATAACTCAAAACCACTCCAGTAGATACAAAGTTCTTTACTTTTCTGACTTCCCTTTGACTTTCAGTAATAGACTCATTTTGTAGAAAAATGTAAAAATAGCAGGTGTAAATTTTCTCAATATATTGCAATAACAATTACAAATTACCTACACTTTTTTCTTTCCTCTGAGGAAGGAACAGTTGCCTCCAACTTTATGGCTAAACTCTTCAACTATATCAGAGGTTTGCATTCATCTCTTTATATATTACATAAATTATGTAGACAGGTATATATTCCATTATATTCAAATTCAGTTCTCCCATCTTCTAATGAATATTTAAACCTCTTAAATCTCTTCCACTACAAAAGCACAGTAATAAAATTATATTGACCACACATCTTTCAACTTACCTGCAGTTTCAAGATTCTTACAAAAATTATAAATTCCTCAGTATTCTATGACATACTAGTGAAGATTTAGCTACTGATTCTTCGAGTGTAGTTCCAGTGCAAGTGTCACTTGTTTTTATGTTAATGAGTAAAAACAAAAATGAAATAGTACAGATGTATGTTGGAAATTCCCTCACTTGTCAATGATACAAATGACTACTTTGTTGAATCATAATAGTGTTAGAATACCGGAGTACTATTTTCTCAATTTTTCTTGTTTATGATGTATCAGCTCAGACAACAAGATTTATAATTAATGTATATTATCAACAATTTTCCATCACACTTTTTAATCAAGAGGTTTAGTAAACAATAGTTAAATATTGGTAAGTACTCTTTACTGATTTATATGGAGCAAATATGCCTACCGTGGCCAGTTTCAAGTTACTATTATGATGTCATTGAGTGAAAAATTGGAAAGAGGTATTCAATAGCACACCAGTAGCATTATACAGTATTTCCACCACATAAATACATAGAGGAAATAATCCAAGAGCATAGATAGTACAAAAATTTAATAAAACAATTTGAAACAATGGGTTTTGTATATTTATTATATTTTATGATCAAGTTCATATGATTTAATTATTAATAATAAGTGTGTTTAGCAATCAGCTGTCAAAATTCTTTAAGATATCACACTGGCTCTTATGAGCTGGTAAAAATTTTCTCCAACCTGCCATTGTGATGATCTCAAGAGTTCTGCAAACTGCATTCCTCCAACATCCCTTTGAGGTGGCTGACATAAATAATAAAATTCTCTCCCACATGAGTTCTGAATAAATTGAGAAATGACAAATAGACTTATGAGCACAAAGGTTAACCTTTTTGATGATAATAACTATATTAGAGAATGTGTCTTTAGATCTAATAACTAATACTAAGCACTAGAATTAAGCAGACTCACCCATGAGGTGAGTTTAAAGTTTCCCCTAGAAAGATGAGGTCCTCACGTGCAGTACTAGGAAGCATGACCTTATATGGACAAAACGTCTTTGCAGATGATAAAGTTAATTAAGATGAGGACATTGGAGTGGATTTAATCCAATATGACTGATGTCTTTATAAAAGAGAACATTTGGACACACAGATACACATGGACAGAGGAAGACTTTATGAAGACATAGGGACAGCACTACCTACAAGCCAAAAAATGTCTGAGACCACCAAAAGCTAGGAAAATGGCATGCAGCAAATTCTGTCTCACAGCTCTCAGAAGGAACCAACTCTGTTTACATTTTGATTTCAACTTCTAGCCTCCAGAATAAGGAGACAATAAATTTCTGGGGCCACCCATTTTGTGGTGTGTAGCTGGAGCAGTCCCAAGAAACTATTGCACCTGTCCAGTTACTGTATTATTTGATAGGGGCAAGACTCCCTCTGGAAGAGGAGGGGGCATACAAAAAAACACACTTGAAAGCTATATGTAAATAGAATTGTTCTCAAGGTGAAGAAGGGCATAGCCGAGCTAAGCATGCTCAATAATTTATTTGAAATGTGATAATCAAATAAGTCCCTGCAAACCCTCAGGCCAAAGCAAAAAATTGAGTGAAAGAAATACAAGAAATGTGCTTAGGAAACATAAATTAGGAGATCTGCTTTAACACCCCAAATCTATGAGAAATACTTTTGCTAAGCTCAAAAATTCCAGCAAACATATATTGGCCCAACATTACCTGTCGGAGGTTTTGATCACTTTAAAATATTCTGTCTCATAATTTACTTCCAGCCATTTTATAGAAGCATTATTCTGATTCCTTTCTCCCCTTCCACTTGGTCTCCTGAAAAGACAAGTCTCTTTAGCTACCCTGTCACCTAAGATGTTCACTTCTTTTATATATCACCAGTATGCTCTGTGTATGATCTCATTTGTTCTCTTGGGCTAAGTTAGCAAACAGAGATAATTCTCACATTTATTTCTGAGGTGCAAAGGTTATAATGAGCTCACAACCAACTTTGCTGCTGAAATTTGATCCTTCTGTTGTTCATGGAAATCAGGCTCCTCAACAGGATGGTGAAGAAAATATTCCAGGGACCCATGCATGGGAGATTCGGGCATGGCAAAATTGTGTATTACTGAGGGAGCCTGCCCTTGTGTCCGCTCTGCCTTGTCTCTGTCTGTCTTGCCATGGAAAAAGCCTAACCATGTCTAAAGGAAGGCCAAAGCAAAAGTCAGTGTCCAGTGTTTCTGCTTCATCTTAAAGCTTAGTCTTTCGGAGCCCTTGACATCTGCTGCGGGCCCAGGTTAGCTGCTAGACCCTCATGGCCATGTGGTCCCAGGTGAGGCAGCTTGTGAACAAATGGGGTAATTGTTTTACTAAGTAGGGGAGAGAGAGAGAGAGAGAGTGCACACTTCTTTGTTTCCCTGGGATTATGTTAACTTGGTTTGGGATGGACCAGATGCTTTATCAAAAGAACCAATGAATTTACCAAGGTTTTGCAGGCTTTTCCATGAATCTACCCCCTAGTTAGACTGACAGGCATGCATGGTCTAGCACCTCCCACTGCACTTCCCACAGTCTGGTCCTGGAGCAGGGAAGGGAGCAGTGGTAATTCCCTCGGTGGAGAACTGCTGTAATCCCCTGGAGTGTGAAGCTCTGGCTTCCTGGTAAAGCAAATAAATAAACTGATGCTCCCCAGTTTATTAAGCTCCATGTCAGATTCCCTTTGCTGTCTTTTCTTATTAATAATTAACTAAGTATCTATGGTAACACTTCCTTCTTATACTTACAGCAAATACCTCAAACTCCATATTTTTAAGAATGGATTATAATATTACTCCATAATATATATTTTTTTCTTTTCTGTGTCTTCTAACTCATTTTAGGGTACAATCGTCAATGTACTGAGTACCAAAATCTGGGAGTCATTCTTTTCCCCTGTACCTACTTTGGCTATCATGTCATAAATTACAAATAGATCTTAAAAACTTCACAAATAGACTCCTCATTTCTCTATAAGAGAAAGAATCCCTTCATTCAAATTTCTGTAGTGAAAGATACAATCTTCATGAAACAAAAATTTCATTATACCACTCCCTTCATTATTAATGGCTTTTAATGAACTTCCAAGAAAATATGTGTAATAGATAAATATAGATAAATATTTATATGTATTTCATAGTCATATATATGCAATTGTATTTATAGGAATATAAATAAAATTAAAATAAAAAAATATATGTAAATCTGTGCTTGATTTTACTATAATGTATCTTTCTTGTGGGTTTATAGACAGGTCGTACCCTGCTCTAAAACTTCCTTGTATAATTTCCTTTTTTTTCATATTTGCTCTTTTACCAAGAAGTAGCAGTTGGAGACAGAATAAGCAACGCAGAGAAGCTTTGTACTCAGACATTCTCACGAAAGTCATGAAAATGAGGGGTAAGTTACCAAATCAGATGCTAATCACCCCCAACATTAAAATGGAGGTCAACTTTATACTTTTAACAACATCATCAGTGCTTTTCCCAACTTTATTGAGATATGATAGACATATTGTGTAATTTTAAGGTGCACAACCTGTAGATTCCATACATTTACATATTACTCTGTGATTACCGTGTTAGTGCCACTACCACCTCCATATTGTCACATGATTACCATTCACTTATGTGGTGAGAACCTTTAGGATCTACTCTCTTAGCAATTTTGAAGCATACAATGTGGTATTTTTATCTAGAATCACCATGAATACAGTTCCTCAGAACCTACATCTTCTAACTGAAAGTTTGTACTTTGGCAGACGTCTCCTCATTTCTCTCACTCCTTAGCCCCTGACAGCTACCGTGATGCTATATCTATGGGTTTGGATGTTTTAGATTCCAAGTACAAGTAAGATCATACAATATTTATCTTTGTGTCTGCCCTGTTCACCCCATTTAAAGCTGAAGAGAAATTGGAAGGTTGAGTTGAGCTAAGGTTTACTTTTTTAACCTTAGCTCAAGATTCAAATAGACCTTGAACTAAGGTTAAATAGACACAAGGTTAAATAGATGCAAGGACACACATATCATTGGCAGCATTAAGGAAGCAGTCCTTAAAGAAGATTCTACTCTCTAGCCTGAGGAGTAAATAAATTGATGACAACAGAGAGCTACTGACTTGAAGAAAGGTGAGGGTCCAGTCACTGAGCACAGAAGAAGGCCAAAGGTTATTTGCTGGGGAAATGACATAGTTAATATAAATAAAATATTGTCATAATTATATTCGTAGGGTTACCTATCTTCGTAATCTTTGTGTCTTGGTTCTTTCTTTTAATTTCCCCAGCTTTTCTCTGAGCTAAAGAACAAGAGCACCATAAATTTACTCTCAGTATTGACAAAAGTAAAATTAAATCACCAGAATTATATTTCAGTTGAAAGCACAATGCTATTGCAAGGCTCACAATATCTTTGAATACTTTCCTCCTGTTAAGCTTAATTATCTGTGAGATAAGGAAGTGGTAAAATAACTTTCTTCTAGCTATTAGAGTTTGGAGTAATCATTTATTGAAAATTTCATTTTGGAATGAGAACATTGACTCTGTACATTGATGTTGTGTCTATTTTCGGTTTTACTTTTCCAAGGAAATGTTCAAGTTTTAAATGTTTTTTTTCTGTATCAGATATTTCATAAACTGCCAATGACTATAAAAAGATGAGATTAATCAGATCAGAAATACATTCACTTATGTGTTGTATTCTAATATATTTATACTTGGATTATAATTCAGTATCCAAAGTAATGCTACAAAAATGCAAATATTTTATCCATGCAACATCTAATTGTCATGTTTAAAATAAATAGTAGAATCTTCAAAATATGCAGCATATACATATTATGTTTCATATCTGTTAGACATGTGTTTAAGAGAACACATATACAGCATTTTATAAAACAATTGAGAGCCCATATAATCCAGAAGGTGGTGCTGTTCACATTTCTACTGCAATTTGGAACTGCACAGAAACAATTTATTTCCAATTCATCCTTTGATGGGTTGTAAATTATTGAGCATACCTTTGCAATAAGAACAGTTAATGTAGCTTTGCTCTTGAGGATTTCACATTTACAAATAATTTGCATAACATTTCCACACAAGCTATTAGAAAATGTACTACTTCACAAGCAATCTCACATTAATGGAAGCCGATCAGTTGCAGCTATCCCAGTAATCTTCTGCCAGGAGCACACTCAAATGTGAAAATACATATTAGATAAAAGATGCATTTAATTTTCTGGTTACTTATACGGCTATTAAAATGCAACATGTGGACCATTAAAGTGGTGATGATCCTTATTTAATGGAATGTGAATTTATTCTTCCAAATAGTGAACAGTCTTATAGTAACTTTTTGTGATGTTAATTATACACTATCTAGGCACAAAAGCTTTAACCAATTAACACAGATAAATGAGATGCATGATACTTATAAAATATTGGATACTTATAAACTCCACTTCATCTGAAGTTTAGAAATAGAATATGCACACAATCTTATAATTGTTCATAGTACTTTGGGAAGGAGGTAGGGAGGTCCACCATGTGCATTTACCAAGACTGTCACTTTCGATGCTTTCGGGTCTCAAGAGCAAAGCGAATAATGGAAACTTAAACATATCTTTTTCCAATCCCTTTAACAGTAAACTGATATCAAAAGATTAGGCGAAGGGGATTCAAAAATGCATTAGTGTTTCTAGAACAGACCAATTATTTTTTCTTTTTTTACTGTTTACTTACAGTTGTCTTCATTTTTCCCTCATTACTCTCCCCTGCCTTCCCCACACCCCTCCCACAATCAATCCTCCCCTGCCCATTGCCCTTGTCCATGAGTCTTCTATACGTGTTTCTTGACTTGACCCTTCCCCTTCTTTCCCGTTATCCCCTTCCCCACTCTGGTCACTGTCAATTTGTTCTTTATTTCCATGTCTCTGGTTCTGTTTTGCTTGCATGTTTGTTTTATTGATTAGGTTCCACTTATAGGTAAGATCACATGGTATTTGGCTTTCACTGCTTAGCATAATGCTCTCCAGTTCTATCCATGCTGTCACAGTGGATAGGAGTTTCTTCTTTCTTTCTGCTGTGCAGTATTCCATTGTTTAATTGTACCACAGTTTTTGATCCATTCATATAGAATAAATGTTATGATCTAGAGGACTAAACTAGTAATATATTTTTGAGAGTGGGAAGTTTTCATGGTCTGAGTGAAATACACCTTTATCAATCATAAAATAATTTATAGACAGTATATAAAGTAGATGAAAAAAATCAACATGGACACATTATTTTGTTGTTAGAAGCACCCAACAGATAATTTAACAGGGGTAAAGAAAAAGAACTGCAGTGGTAATAGTTCTTTCTGGGGACAGGAAATTCAGGTTCAGAAATGTGGCAAAGAATAATTAAATACCTACATTCTCCCTTATGTGCTATTCTTGATTAAAAAAAAACACATTGCTATATTCCATTTATAAAAGGTGAAAGGTCTGCCTGGGAACCATCACAGTAGGCTTCTTTAAAGATTGGTCAGAGGAATATCTTTATCACACTCATTAGGAGTGTATTTTTCTTTTTCATTTTTCTTTTTTTGTACCTATTGTTGTGTTATTTTTAAAAGAGCTTTCTCAGCCTTCCCCCCAACATCTGCTGAATCAGACTCTCAGGACTGAGTCTTAGGAGTCCAGATCTTAGACAAGTTTCTCAAGTAACTTGGATGCATAGCAAGATTTGCAGACACCTGTAAAGCCTGACACTGAAGAGGAGTCCTACAGTGACAGAATATTGAGAGAGATAGCAGGTCCCAATAAACACAGAGCAACATAATGATGGAAGCAAGCAGCATTATTGAATAAAACAACAAAGTACATAGAGGATTTATGGATATGATCCCTTTAAAACTCAGATAATGCAGGCTTTTAGTGGGACATGCCTTCTTACCAAATGACTTTGTTATTTTTCTTTGTCTTAAGCCACAAGAAGCTTAATGCAACAATTAGTTATCTCATTTCATTTTCCTTGATCCCTTTCCCAAAAGCAGTTCTAAGATTTAAGTTGCCTAGAGCAAATATCTAAGGAATATAGTTGCAGCTGGTGCTCCTGATGACAGTAATTTAGGTAAATAGTCAGTGCTTCTGGAAATATAATTGGGCTTCTTCATGCTCTTTGATATGGTCTTACTTGAACTAATTTGCAGATGTTATGTCTTTTCTAGAATCATAAATTAAAAGTTCTTGGAGATATGTATATATTGGTTTTGAATGTTCGAATATTTAAAAAATCATTCTTTTGATCATGATAACATTCTGTTTCCAATGGTTAAAAGTTTTGTAGAAAGGAATTTATGTGGGGGAAAAAAAGACATTCTTAATCTGGTCAATATTTTCGTGTTCAAAATATCTTCTTTTTATTGTGTCATTTTTAAATATATATAACCAAGTGTTTATGTGTTTTTAAACAAACAAAAAGATATTCTAGAAATTGTTGTCAACATAGAAATGTTTCTTGTTAATATAAGAAGTACTTATATTAATCCAGTCCCTACATAACAATTTCATGATATAATTCCTTACCAAATAGTGTCCATATTCTTACTTTAGATAATTTGCACAGAAATGGTACATCAATAAATATATCTTTAGACACTTGATACAATCTTAAGACAAGTCACCCACATACAGAATATAACTCTTGGAATTTATAAACTGTATCTATACTCACAAAGTTGTATGAGAACAATTATTCTATTTAGGTAATAAAATTAGATTTTGGATATATTCTTAAATTTTATTTATAACTTCATAAACATGTTGTGGCAAAAAGGTGTGACTTAATGCTCTAATTATAACACAGCATATGCAGTATTTAAATGTATAAAAATGTGATCTTTTGGGACAAATGGAGAATCATATAATTAACGTTTCCTCTCCAGTATCCTGATATCTTAATTCCCTGCATTTATGGTATTATTTAATATCTACTTCCTATCTATAAAATTTTCACTATCTACTTTACATTTTGCTTATATTTACTGTGCTCTGACTATCAAATGTTTATCTGTCCCTTAGTTTTTAAACATTGACATACATAATAATGTAAAATAAATTTCTGAAAAATGTAATGGTAGTCACAAACACACTAGGCTTTTGGTGCTATTCTTGGTGTGCGTGCATGTGTGTTTGTGTCTATACATGGGCAGGACCTCCTCTACTACTATCTGACAAAAAAGTCTTTTGAACAAGCATTGTACACTTTTATATTTTTATTTGTGTATGCTTCTGGTTCAGACTTTGAAGAGATGGTTTCAAGCCTATAAAAAATGGAAAATTCTTGCTCTAAGATATTATTACAAATGCAACATCACAAGAGTATTCAAGTGCTTCTCATTCTGCATTGTAAAAAATTATTTCTGAACATCGGCCGGCTTGTTTTCTTTATTGTATGCCTTATCTTTCCTTTTAAATTATTCATAGTCTCCTAAGGGCCACCTTCAGTATAAAATGGTATCTATGTGAGGTAAAACAGCAAGAAATATATTTCTGAATGGATTGCAGGAAAAGGTCTATTTAGAAATTTAAATGTATGTGGTCAACATAGAAGAAGATAAATGCACCCACTCAATAACTCTTCTCCTGAACAGATTTCTGGTTGCAGCCTGTTTTAAACTTCTGATTTTCTTTCTGGGAAGAGTGTGTGTGTGTGTGTGTGTGTGTGTTATATTCTTCTATGTGTAATTTAAGCTTATGTTATGTAATTTAATGTAAATTGAACATCTTCGTTTCTGAGTATGTTTGTTTCTTTCTATTATGTTTAGCAACACTCCAAAGTTATTTAGGATATGCATAGCCCATTCTTATTTTTTGACTATCCATTAAAAAATGTGTTACTTACCTGCTCTTTCTTACTAATCTCTAAAAATATTGTGGAGTGTTTACAGTTCTTTACTCAGCTATTCAGAATATAAAATTCTCCCCTAATGTATATTTTCATAGTCTCCTTTTTCAACATTTTAAATTCATTTTTATTTGTGCATTATTTCAAGCATACAAAGTAATATAACAAATAGTATAAAAGAAACTCATGTATCTACATTCACAGCATAGTTTAGCATTTATCAGACCGATTTTATTTGTAGATATACCAGTACATATAAATTAACCTTTCACCCAACCACAATATTCAATGCTATAGATAACTTTTTCAGTGAAATTATTTTTTTAAATTTATTATGGGATCTAATATCTTCTCAGAAGGACATTTATTTTAAAAAATAAGTTCTGAAAAAAAACAGGAAACATTATACACATGCCTATCTAATATAAGTTTACTTTCACCAAATATAGCCTTGTACAAAAAGATAATATTAATCTAATCTAGTAACACAAAAATACAGGATGTTTTGCTTGTCTGCTTGTTTTGTTTTGTTTTTCAAAGCCTTATAGAAAATAGCAGTGATTCCTTCTGTCTATGAACCAGTTCTAAATAATATAAAATGTGGATGATTTGAACTGAAAACAATGTTAAGTTTGTGTAGTTCAGCACCTTATTTGATGGAAGAAGAATCTGAATTTCAGCAAGTTTAATTCTTCAACCCAGCCAAAGGACATTTATTCATGATGTAGGTGACTACACAACAATTACACTTTTGAGGATGGATGTTGCACCAAAATAATCTACAGAACACTTTAGAAAACCACACAAATGTTAGAAAATCAAAGACTGTTATTTTTACCTGTCTAGTATGTGTGTCGGAGATTTCAGGTGAAACAATCAGAAAAATCTAATGATGACATATAGGTCACTGAGGTGTTTTTGAAGTCTATGATACAAGGATGATTTGCTCAGTGCTGACCTTGCCCCTGAAAAACTTCCCTTTATTATGGAAAAATAAAGCTTTCAAAGTGCAAGATAACGGTTGTGTGGCCTTTGCAACTTTTGGTATGTATAACACCTAAGAGAGTTGTAACCAAAAATGGAAATCTTTTGAAGGGTCAAGGTAGTGGTGAAATAAAAGCTAAAACTGGGATGTGTGCAATTAAGACAGATTTAGTTTATAAATGTTGACCTTGCAGGCATACAATAGGAACACTGGTATTCCAGACCCAGCTAGAATGCAACCCTAGGTATGCTAGTGCCTTGCTATGTAAGTGCATGCACACTGTTCAGTCTGTTTCAGCACTTTAAAAATGATCTCCCATCTAAATTTGCTCTGGATATTCAATGGGTTAGAAATATAGTGGTTTGAATAATGATTAGCCCTTGGAAATTCCATAGTAAGGTTAAATATTATTCAAATACAATTTTTTGGAGGAGAGATCACAATCTCTCTTTTATGTCCGTCACTTCTCCGTTATGCATGATCTTGTCAAGTTGCAGACTCATCATGCCCACACCACTGAGAATTTTAAAAATGAAATAAATGTAAGAAAAATTCATATTCCTAATGTATAAAAGGAAGGTCATGGGGGTTTCTATGTTTCCCAGCTGCTTTTCTTTTCTCTTGAAAAAAATGGTGTGGGTCCAAGCACTAGAAAATGGCATCATTCCTTACCTCACCAGCCAGGAAATATGTGCCTGATTTTATCTCATTATCTTAGAAGTCACTATCCCGTTAACCCCATCTATGATTCATGTTTCGTGTTCTTACTTCCTACCTCAGAATCTGAACTTTTCTCACAAGGAGCAGAGTGGAATCATCTAGCAATTAAACAACTGCCCACAAGATTGTTATCTAGCTTTTGGCCCTGGGCAAGACCATTAGGATACATTAAATCCATTCCAGGAAATACTTGAAATGATCTAGATTTGAGGCCAAAGAGCTCTCTAAATATTGGCTATCTGTCAAGGCTTTCTTTGTCTACAAAAAGACAGGATTGATAAACTATCACTGCTACTTCTGCAGCTTAGAACTTAGAGACTGACCACAACGCGTTGGGTAGAATCGGTACCTGTGGGAACAAGGGAAGGACAGAGTGCATGTAGTTTTTAGGAAACCCCTTTAATAGTCCTCTACACCCAAAACAGATATGTATGCTTTTCACTTTTCATTATTTTGAAAGAAAAATAATTATTTTCTTGGTGTTTAATAGGATTAGAAAATGTCTAATTGTATACTAGCATTGCCAATCATTACCATTTCTAGAAAGAATATAAAATCAGAGGTCAATATATCTTCTTGTTTGAAAATGCTATTTTTCCTGAAGGAATCTCTGTGTAAGGAAAAAAATGATACTGTGTATTCCCCACCTACTCCACAATTTCTTTGATAAAGGAATTAAAAAAAGAGGTAGAAATGAGAAGAGGAAACAAGGGTAACAGAAATGGAAAAAGGAAGAAAGAAAGCTGGAAAAGCAGAAGGAAGGGAGTGGGGAGAGAACGAGGGAAGGAATTAAAAATATTAAAATCCCATTTGCAGAGCACAGAAGCAAGTGACAGTAAACACAATTACTTCAATAGTATTATAAGTTTAACATTATTTTAAGTAGAGAAGAAAGAAAGGGACATTAGGAAAGTTTACTAGTCTCTCTGTTTTGGTGTTCGAAAATTTACCTCATTATTCTTTTTATAATAAACATTAAGCCTAGACCAAAAAGTCAAGTCAGATCTCTTCTAAAATATCCTGAAGTCAATTGGCAAGTAATATGAGAGAGAGGAATATATGTCCAGCTAGATCAATGACCAAGACTTACAAATTGTCCATTATGGAAACAAAGCAAACAATGCTAGTCTCAACTGATACAACCACATCCATTTGTCGAGAGTCCACAGCTAATCTGCAAACACCACGTGTTTTCTAGAATGGGACAAACTGGATATTTGAAGTAGAAAATGGAGTCAAATAACTCTCAGCTTGTCTGATTACATAATTAAAGTAGCAAATTCACTTACTCTCATGGGGGGATGGGAAACCCATGGTTTTATAATATAATCAATTAGAGAAGTTCCAGAAGCCCCTGACTTTAATATCTACTTGCCAGTAATCTCATTCAAATAGGGTTTCTTTTTTTCCCAGGATATCAATAAATAAATTCTAATAGACACTCAGGGTATGTGCTCATTGTTTTTGCTTTCCATTGCTGCTCATTTTATAACTTGCTCTGTCACAGTGCAAGCTTACCCGTGAACCAATGTGATGTATTGTCTTCCCTGAGACCCACACATGCACATCTACCTACACACTCTTCTGGCTTACTACCACTTTCTTCTTCTGCTTTCCTTTAAAACAGAAATGCCACAAGAGAGATGATATTACTCAATTTATTTACTCTCACTCTGGTCATTCTCTATTTTTGCACTGAAATTAGCCCTCAACTGCCACACAAGACTGATATTTTCATTATAAATGTTGTCAATGACTTCAGCTCACCAAATGTAAATGTCAATTCTCAATATTCATCTCCATCAACCTATCTAAATTGGATGGAGTTGCTCACATTTTTTACAACATTTATTTTTCCTGGATGCTTAAATAACACTCTTTTTTTTTTTTGGTTCTCTTAATACTTTTCTCCATGCACTCTCTAAAATACCTTGGTTAGATTTTCTTCATTTTCCAACATCTTAATTTTAGAGTAGCTCAGCAGTTAGTTTTTATAATTCTTGTTTCTGTCTATACTTATATTCTAATTTGCCTTTTTTAATATTATGACTTTAAATATGATTATAGTATTTTTAGCAAATTATTGAAAAATGTGTAGCATAAAACAATATACATTTTTTCTCTCACAGTTCTTTCTGGAAGCCAAGGTCTGAAGTCAAGGTGTTGGTATGGCTGTATTCCATCTTTCCTGTCTTCTGACAATTGTCTCCATTCGGTGACTTGTGGCTGCATGATCATAACCTCTGCCTCTCTGTCGTCATACCACCTCTTCCTTCATACGTTTGCTCTATGTGTGTCTCTTCTAAGTGCACTTGTCATTGGATTTCTGACTCACTTTGATAATCTTGGGTGATCTTCTTATTTTTAGATCTTTAACTTAAGTTCACCTATAAAGACCTATTTAGAAAAGAAGTTATTATTTACAAGTCCCAGGGCTTTCACAGGTTCTAGTGCTTATCTTTTAGAGTATCATTTTTTGGCCTATCTGAATGACCTACAGAGTAATAGGATTAGTCAATGGATTAACTCCAACATGTTATTTTTCAGCTCACACATCTTCCATAAAAATTAGATCTAATTTCACATATTTGACTGATATCTTTGTGTGTGAGATTGATAGGTATCTCAAGGGAAAAAACCCTACTATCTAGCTTTATCATTCAAGGTTCAACCAGAGTAGCAAACCAGAAGACATATAATAAAACACATATTGCAAGGAATTGGCTTACACAATTTTGGGGTATAACTAGGGCAATTCCCAAATGATAGGGCAAACTCTAGGGGAAGGCTGAAATTTCAAAGCACAAGGTGAAGCTGCCATCCAGAGGTAGAATTTTGTAATCAGGGAAGACTTAGCTTGAAAGATTTACAACTAATTGAGTTAGGCTCACCTTAATTATGTAATATATTGTCACTTCCTTAAAGTCAAATGATTATAAACTTTAACCACATCTTCAAAATACCTTCACACCTAGATCAATACTTAATTGAATAATTTGTGCCTATAACCTATTTCAATTAATTCATCAAAGAAAGTGTCACGTCAGCCCTCAATATGTTCATTATTAAGTTCACCGAGTTTCAGTGTTTGAGGACTCTATTTTTTTGTAACTTAGGCTAAATAAATGCATTGTGCTTGACACTGGTCTTTTTCTCACAACCCAAATCTGTCATTAGTGAGACATAATTCAAAAGTGTTCAACTTCTCAGCATCTCCATTAATAACTCTTTAGTCCAGGACACCATAATTGCTCTCTTAAATTATTTCTATGTCTTTCTAAATGGTCTTCCAGCTCCCACAGATTATACTTTCTCAGCAGCTGTTATGATTATTTCCATTGATTTTTATCTTTTGGCTGAAGACCTTCTTAGAGTGTCCACTTTTACTCAAAATAAGACCTCTGACATGAACTCCTGCAGCTCTTCTTCCCAAACTATTTAAGTCTGAACCATGTTAAAAATTTTTCTTCCCTAAATAATATCTTATGTAGTTCTTTTATATATTTTTCTTATAAATAATTTTGATAGGTAATATATAGTGTTGCTAACTCTATATCTCCCACATCTAGAATACAATCATAAAATCATTGGGATACTTTATTCTACTTAAATCTCCAATGTTAAAATAGACTGTTCAAAATAAACATACATTTATCAAATAAATATAACAATCTAACACTATGTAAAGTTGTATTTTACCCTCACTGATGTAACCTCTGATATCACACTTAGCCTGGTCTACTTTGACAATAACACAATTTAACAAAAGTGCATTATTCTCCATGCAATGCTGTAAATGTATTACTAAAGTTTGATGGCTGCAATTTTCTTATTTTTAGAAAATTTAATAATGTTATTATTTTCATAGTATTTAATATAAAATGTAAAGTCTGTCTCTTCTTCTATGCTTTTATAAATATAATTGATGTTCATGCATTGGTTAAAAACTATTAAAAAGTACTAGTTGATTTTTTACTTGCTTTTTAAAATAAGTCATGCCATAATAAATTAATTTAAATGTGTCTTTAAATATACAAGACATTTCATTATGCACAGTGACTTTAGGCATTATGGAATTTTTAATATTCTTTCTGCATTAACATTTTGTACCTTAGAAAATTTTAAGCAAGAAATTTAAAGTAACCTATAGGTTATTTTTTTAAATATTTTATTTATTTATTTTTGGAGACAGAGTAAAGGAGGGAGAGAGTGAAACATCAATGTGTGGTTGCCTCTAGTGTGCTTGCAACCCAGGCATGTGCCCTGACCAGGAACCAAACCAGCCACCCTTTGGTTTGCAGGTTGGCACTCAATCCACTGAGCCACACCAGCCAGGGCTAAAAGTAACCAATAGGTAATTTTGTATAACATTTACATATATATCTGTAAGTAGAAAGTTGAAGTATTATAAATTATTCTTTAAAAATAAATTTTAAAATAGAACCAAAGTCTCATTTATCCATCCATCAAATTGACTGTCTATATAAAATTCTGCTGACAAATAACCCTGTACACCACTCCTCATGGGTAGAGACAGGTAAAATGAATGATGTAAATGGTAAACATCAGATGATATATTGTGGAGAAAAATACAGAATATAAGAAAGAAAAACTATGTGAAGTATGTTGTTATTTTATGGGAAATGATCAGGGAAGACTTCTCAGAGGTAGTGACATAAAGCAGGAAACTCAAGGAAATGAGAGATTAAAGCAGCACATATTTGGGGTTAAGGACAACAAGGTCAGTGTGATTGAAGGGAATATTCAAGAACACTAGCAGGAAGTGAGTTAGAGAAATTGCAAGGGGAGATTCCTATCATAAAGGGCCTTGGGAATTATTTTGAGGACTTGCATTTGATTTTGAAATGGAATCCACAGCTCCTGGAAGGTTTTAAGAATTGAGTGACACAATTTCTATCACACATTGAAAGGACACTAGGTGCAGGAGAACAGGCGGAGGACAGCATGGGTAGAAGCAGGGAGGCCTCAAACTATTGATTTAGAGCAGGCTGAAGTGAACTGGGTTTCATAGGAATCACTTTCATGAAACAGAAGACATATAATACTTCACATGATCATACTGGCACTTCCTAACACATTTGATATTTTCCATGATGTGCAATCTTAAAATATGAACATATGAAGCATTAGACCAGTTATATTTAATCACAATCAACTATACATCAAAACTGATTAAACACCCACGTTGGTGTGCTTAACAAACCTTCTATTTCTGTCTATGTTTGTAGGTAAATAACAAAATAATAGTTATGATACATAATCAGGAACAATTTGAAATACTACTTTACACAGGAACAGGATAGCATATTTATTATGATACACTTCTTGGTAGTATAGAGTGCAATCGCATTGCCCCCGGATTTCATGTTATAAATTATTTTCATTATACTGTCAGTGAATGCATCCAAATGGTTAGAGTGGCTGGTGTAGTAAATTGATGAATGATTGAATTTTTCCATCATTACTAAATGTCCTCATAATGTTTAAATATTTTAGAGGTCTAGAGGTAGAGTATGCTCTCTTGTAATTACAACTTATTTGGTTCTATTAAAGGTTTACTTTGGTTTCCAAAATTGCTAATATTGAATAAAATGAATGTAATGCCACTCATATCTTTCCAGTATATAAAGAACTCCTTGAAAATATATAAATATTTTTAAAAGTTGCTGTAAAATATGAGTTAACAGGACATCACTAAAAATAACTGCATAAGTGCAGATATTTTATCTTTATGTCCTGAGAGAATTAAGCTACTTCTTAAAACTCTAACTTTTCTATTAGGGAGTAAGTCATAAACAGAATAAAAAATACTGTGGACTGAAATAAAGTACCTGAAAACAGAGATTTTAAATTAATGGAATCTACACTTTATTTTTTTAAAACACATATTCCCTAAGAATAAATACAAGATATTGAAAGTCTGTTATTACTAGTAATGCTAATAATCATGGGATCAAATATTATAATGCTTATTAGTAATGTAGGTACCAGATACGATGCTACATAGTAATACTTATATATGTGTGTATGCACACACACCAAACAAACATGTTTAATTCTCACTATAAGAATTTAATGAGGTTCGATTTTATTTTTATCTTAAAATGAGAAAATTAGTTTGGTCCTGCAATTTGACCAAGATTATACTAATAAATAGCAGCTCTGAAGCTGGGTAATTGTTAATGACTCAAAAATACATCTTCTGAGTACTCTCCAAAATTTATTGTATGAAAACAGGAAAGGCATTTCTGAATATTTTCTTTATTTTACTACTGTCAAGCACATAATTGTTCAAGTTCTCAAAAATGACAGAATTCATTGAAACTTAGCACATTTGACATCTGTGGTTGGAAATTTGAATGTATGAAAATTTAAGTCACAGGGAAAAATAATAATTGCAGTCGATAGTTTAATTATTAAACATAGAAGTCATTTAATTTGTCTAAAATAACCTTTTAATTGTACTGGATAAATTATCAAAACTTTAGTATAACAGTTATTTAGGAAAAAATCATGTGTTCTTCTCACCCTTTATGAACATAGGTATATTTCCTTGATGCAGTAACAAAAGTTCTTTGAATATTTTTATGAACTCTATTCAAATTAATTTTAATTTTGGAAGAGGATCCCCACTAGTTTTAAAAAAGCTACACTAGCAACAAAATATTAATAGCAATAGTAATAATAGTAATAATAAATTATTGAAATGGGTTGAAAGCATGAAAAATAAAAATTTAAAACTTCATAATGATATAAAAAATATTTGCAGACTATTAAGGGACCATTTTCTGTAAATAGATAAGTATTAAAGAAGAGAAGGAAATTTGTGCCATATCTTTTCTCTACTGACAGTATCTAAGGGTAGCAAAACATTTGATGAGGAATATTGACTTTATATTTTAAAGAAGTATAAATAATAAACTCAGGGAAATTAATTTATTGTATTTTATTTTTATAAGATTTTACTGATTTATTTTTAGAGAGGAAGGGAGGGGGAAAGAGAGGGAGAGAAACATCAGTGTGTGGTTGCCTTTTATGCTCCCCTTACTGAGGACCTGGCCTGCAAACCAGGCATGTACCCTGACTGGGAATTGAACCTGCGACCCTTTGGTTCACAGGCCGGCAGTCAGCCCACTGAGCCACACTAGCCATGGCAAGAAAATTAATTTTAAGGGCAATATTTTATAACGCTTGATGGAAATTAATGGAAACAAGGAATGGTCATTAACTTTTGCCTAACCATTTAGTAAAAAGTTGAGTTGAACATTTTAATTAATGGATTGAACAGACATCACCAGCACTCTATTTCTGGGGTATGTTTTAATTGCAAATGTAGCTTCCAGATAAACCTTTGGTTTAAAAATTTTAAAAACACTCTCTTCTTCAGAAAGTATTAAAATAACAGAAAAATAAGAAACAAAGATGTAACATCACTATTACCTAGGAAATATGTACAACCAATAGCACAATATGTCCAGAAGATATCCAGCCATATAATATGAAAATTAGAGACATTTATTGAAGAAGATACAAGAAACATTGTACACAGGACAATGACACCTCAGTCCCCTTCAAAGTAGGCACCTTGGGACCTTACACATTCTCCCAGTCACCATCAGCTGCCCCGGCATATTTTCCTGAATCTCATCAATGGTCTGAAATCTCTTTCCTTTCAAAGTTGATTTTAGTTTTGGGAAAAGCCAGAAGTCTTAGTGAGCCAAATCCGGGCTATACGGGGGCTGAGTCACCTGGGAGATTTGATGTTTTGCCAAAAAAGTCTGCAGGAGACGTGATGAATGAATGAGCACATTGTTGTGAAGAAGCTGACAGTCACCAGTTGCTCATTGTTATGTCCTTCTGAATCATCTGAATAGTTTCTATGGAAGAATGATGCAAGATTTGATGCAGATTTATGGCTCTACTCACTCAGTCATTTCGAATGTCATAGCCACAGAGTACACATGCTCACTCAATGGAGTCTACCGCCCCTGCTGACTAGTACAGTGAAGTACTCATCGTTCACTCATTCAATTCCAGTCCACTCTCCTTGGCTGCCAGGTTATATCCAGGTTGTGCAAACCATTCTTGTTATAATAACAATGTTTTTTTTTTTCTGGACAGACCACATTGTATACTATAAATGAATGAATGAATGCATCCTTAATAAAGTAATAGTGAAAATAGCAAAAGTAAAGTAATGGTGCCCTGGATGGTGTGGCTCAGTGGATTAAGTGTCTGCCTGTGACCAAACCATCACCAGTTCGGTTCCCAGTCAGGGTACATGCCTGGGTTGCAGGCCAGGTCCCCAGTAGGGGACATGAAAGAGAGAACCACACATTGATGTTTCTTTCTATTTTTTCTCTGTCCCTTTCCCTCTCTAAAATTACATAAATAAAAAAATTTTAAGTAAAGTAGTGGTGAATATATACTATTGATCTTGTTATAGCCACTCTTAAGTATCTAACCTGCAATAGCAGAGTCCAGTTCTTAGCTCCGTATATGGCACTATTTCCCAGGGGCATAAACCAGGTTTCTGCTGGCAAGTTTATTATATTAGACTCCCCAGGTTTGGGGAAGGAGCAGCATTTTTTCTTACTAAAATAAAAACTCTGCATATTTTTTGTCTTTCTTGCTGAAATGTTTCTAACAAAACTACAAATACCTTATCCACTCTCACAGAATTGCATATAGCAATACTTCTAACAGGATAACTCATTTAACAATAAATGAAGGGTGGCAATGGACCCACACTCTTGGAATTCACATTGAATGCCATGCACCTCATCATCTTGAAGCAGTTAACTTAATGGAATGGTGGAATAGTCTTGTGAAGATTCAGTTATAGTGCCAGCAGGTGGCAAAACCTCGCTGGGCTAGGGTAATATCTGCCAAGCGCAATATATGCTCTAAATTAGCATCCAGTGGGAAAAAAAACTGTTATTTTTCTTATAGTCTGAAGCTATGGGTCTGAAAATAGAAAATGGCTTCTCTCCCTCATATACTGGAGATACAGTAGCAAAGTATTTGCTTCCTGTCCTCATGACTTTAGGTTCTGCTGGTCAAGGGGTCTTAGTTCCAAAGGAAAGAATACTTCTTCCTATAGGCACAATAATGATTCCAATAAAGTAGACATTAAACTGAGCTGGGTCATGTTGGATTCTTCATGTTGTTTAGTCAATGGGTAAAAAGGAAATTATTCTCATTCTGGGTGATTGATCCTGAGTATTAAGGGGAATTAGTTCCCCACTCCACGATATGTGTGAGTAGAAGGAGAATTCCACTTAAATACTCACAGGCAAATATGGTTAGCCTCCCAGGAATTTATTTGGATGTCAAGAGAAATGACAATCCACTCACTCATATATGTGAATAAAGTATATTTAGTACTCACAACACTCGCAACAACCTGGAGGGTTTTAGGAGGGGAAGAACTCACGAAGAGATCAGACAAAAAAGGACAAGGGGCATCGAGCACAGGAGAGTTCCCACAGTCTAGAGACTGCAAGTAGGTTGACGTTCCTATAAATTCACAAAAGCAAAAAGGTATGTGTAGGGTTTCTTTCCTTGTTTGCCAGATGCAAACAAAGGATTCAGGGGATCCAAAAACTATTAATGGTGAAACACCAAAAATGCATTCAGTCTCTTAATTTTATGGCCATCCCCTAGAGAGCCTCTTATTACTCTCATGGACAGAGATTAAAGTCAATGAAAAAGTGCAACAACCCAACAACCAAAGCAGAACTAATAGCAATGGCCCAGACGCCTTATGAATGAATGTTTTAGTAGTCTTACCAGGCAATGAGTCACAATCAACTGAGGCATTTGCTGGCTATTTAATAAGTATAAACTGAATAGCATGGACACTAGTTATAAACATGAAAAATGTAACCAGTCCCAGAACCTAGGTCTACAACAGTTAAAAGTAATTCTTCCTTATTTTGATTTGAATGTCTGTGTTCTTCCCCTCTTCATTATCTACTCATATCTTAATATGCTTAATAGTTAATTTTCTATCACTGTATTTATGCTATAAGAAATAAAAATTAATCACCTAGTAGCAAAGAAAATCACCCAAAGATGAAAAGAAATTCTCTTTTAGGAAAAAAACAACATGGTATGTATGTGATTCATATATCATGTTAGCTCAAACCATGACATTGCTATTGGATATTAAATACAGTTTGGGGAGATGCATATGAGGGCCAGTGTTGAGTTGGCAGGGGTGGAATATAGTATCTACAATATGCCAGCCAGCTAGGTTGCATTAGTTTTCCCAGAATTCTCTTCCATGTTTGTGGTCCCAGTGGGCTACCACAAAAAATTTTATTGGTGAGACTTGGAACTAGGAAGTGAAACAACACTGATTTTTGTAGCACAAACACATATTGTCACTTATCTGCTGCCTCACCTCATTGGCTTAAAGCAGTTGCCAGGCCTGTGACCATCCATTCTCCCTAGGATCCTCCTTCAGTTTCCCCAAATCCTGGATCAGGTGTGTGTGTTTACAACCATCATGCAGTGCTCTGGATTCTGCAGGATGCGCATGCAGCATAGGTCAGAGGCAATAAGAACCAATGTGGATTTTAGTCAATATCATCGACTTCAGCTCATGCTTGTAGTTTCCAGCTTTTTCTTACTCTGCAGAACTTGGCATCCATCCTTCCTTTCTGACTGCCATATCTGTGGATTCAAAGTTTTGTTACCAGATTCTAAGATAGACTGTGTTTTACATGTAAATGCTAAAACTATAACATTCCAAAAAACAAAGTAGGAGAAAATCTTCAATACTTTGGGGTAACCAAAGAATGCTTAGGGCAATTCTTAGGCAAATTATTAAAAAAACTCTTTTGATTGACTCTATATTAGTTAATCAAATAACCCCCTCTTTGAAAAAACACTATTGATAAAATGAAAAGCAATTAAGTTCTGGGAGAAAATAATTACAAACATATTTTTATTTTTTCTCCTGTTTCTCTTATGTGGGAATGTATAGCCAATAAAATACTGCTACAAACAATGTCCAAGACTTTGCTGCCTATATTTTCTTCTACGGTTTTTATGGTTTTGGATCTGATATTTAGGTCTTTGAACTATTTTGAATTTTTCTCATGTGTGAACATGGTATAAGAACATGGTCTAATTTGACTTTTCTGCACATATCCCTCCAATTTTCCCAATACCATTTAGTGAATAAACTATCTTTAATCTGTTGTATGTGCTTGCGTTCTCTGTTGAATATTAATTGACTATTAAGATGTGGGTTTACTTCTAGGCTGCCCGTTCTGTTTCATTGATCTATTTGAAAGAACATAAACAGCGCTATGTTCATTGCAGCATTATTTGTAGTTGCCAGGATATGGAAGCAGCCCAAGTGTCCATCAATATATGAGTGGATAAAACAACTATGGGACATTTACATTTATACAATGGAATATTACTCAGCTATAAAAAAGATTTTTTTGTCTTTTGACAATATGGTTGGACCTGAAGAACATTATGCTAAGTGAAATAAGCCAATCAGAGAAAGAAAAATACCAAATGATTTCATTCATATGTGAAATCTAACTAACAAACTGAACTAACAGGGAAAATGGTAACAGACTCATAGATGGAGAGCAGGATGACAGCTAGTGGGCAAGGTGGAGGTTAGGGGATGGAAGGATTGAACAAGAAGGAAACAAGAACCCATGGACATGGAAAACAGTGTGGTAATTGCTGCGGGGAGGGGAGTATAAGGGGACTAAATGGTAACAAAAGAATACAATAAAGATTAAATTTTAAAAATAAATAAATATAAAACACAATTGCTTTTTTATTTGGTATTTAGTATTTCTAAATGGATAATACTTTTGAAGTTAAATTCAAATACTGAGGATAAGAGTATATATTTAAACCCAGATGAATAGAGTACATTAACAGTTTTTCTAAATATATTATAAATGACAATATATAGTCAATAAGGAATATAAATCTTCTTAGTTTTTCCTTTCATACTCATTCAATATATTGAATTTAGTTTGTTTACAGTATATATTACAGGTGGTTTTGAAACAAAATTAAGCAATATGTATGAGTGTTGTTTATAAAATTAAAAATATGCCATACCCATATTTTAATATTAGCTCAAATTACAAAAGTCCATCATATGGTACTTAAAGAATCCTTACACATTTTAATTCGCTATTTAGATATTCTAAATAGATTAGGATGTTGACATAAATTGTAACAAAAAGTTCATTGTATATTTAAATATGTAGTTAAATTAAATACAGGAGGTACTTTTTAAATTTGAAAATGTCAAACAATCCTAAAGTTACACATAAATACTTAAATGTTTACTGGATAAGCTACAGTCAGGACATAGAATGTGTAAGTGCAGAGGAACTATAATTGATTTAATTACTTTGTTGTAAAATCTTTATTTTGAGATTATATGTACAGCCCAATATTTTCATTTCAAAACAAAAAACAATTCTTGGAGTTGCCTATACTTTTATGTTTTTATACAATATGCCACTCACAGTCTAGTGGCACTAATTATGGTGGGGTGCCACTTCTCTTGGGCATCTGAGAATAAAATTACTGGACTCTACTCATCAGGAATGAGATTCAGAAACTTACCTCATGAAAAATAAACAGGTAGTAAAATTTCAAGAAGTACCCACTCAGACTATATACATTTTCGATACTTTATATGTATTTTTCTCAATGCAGCAATCAGTCCCTTAGTCCCTTTATTTGAATGTCTACCTTTGTCTAAAGATTAGTGAGAAGCTACAGTATAGGTTTTTAATTTTTCTTTTAAAATTTAGTTTTAACTCAGCCTCTAATGCAGTGTCTGGCCTACTGTTATGTTCAATATATCATCTGGTTATTAAATAAAAGAGGATAAGTAGATACACTTACAGGTGTTTCATTCAGCAAAATATATCATTTGAAACACTTTTAAAACTATTCTAAACTGGCTGGTGTAGCTCAGTGGATTGAGCACGATCTGTGAACCAAAGGATCACTGGTTCAATTCCCAGTCAGGACACATGCTTGGATTACAGACCAGGTCCCCAGTGGAGGGTGTGTGAGAAGCAACCACACATTGATGTTTCTCTCCCTCTCTTTCTCCTTCCCTTCTGCTCTTTCTAAAAAAATAAATAAATAAAATCTTTAAAAAAACTATTCTACTACTTTACATGATTTCAAATACTATGGAAAATTTTTCTTTTGAAAATAATTTAACAATTAATAACTATTATTAAATTCCTAAAGTACCTGAAATTAAGATTAGCAATTTATCTGAATACTTTCTCACAATTTCTATGAGGTTGGAAAAAAATTAGAAATACACACACAGAAATTTTCTTAAAAATTTCTATTCAATCTGTGTGTAAGTTTGTGAATAAATGCTGAAACGCATTGAAAGTGTATCCAACATACTATGCAGGAACAATGTTTAAAGCTGAGATACATACAATGGGCAAATAACTACTTGAAATCATTATTTAACATTCTAACCTGCGAAGATTTTTTCATTGCTTTTAGTGAGAGCAGAAGGGACAGAAGGTATAGAGAGAAGGAGAGAAACATTGTTGTGGCAGAGAAACATGGATTGCTTTTTTGTGTACACCCTGACCGGGACTTAATCTACAACACAGCTGTGTACTCTGACTGGAATTGAACCCTCAGCCTTTTGGTTTGTGGGACAATACCCAATCAAATGAGCCACAATAGCCAGAGGCTGAAAGAATATTTTTAAATATGTTGAAAAATGTCACGAGTATTGGACATTAAAACAAATTACTTAATTTTTCTGCCAATTTATTGGTGTCATTAACCCAGTAAGTTTCCATTAAAGACATGTATTTAAACCTCTGATTATACTTACATAATCACTTCCTGACTCATGTATGCTGCAGATTTCTAAAAAAAATTATTATTTACGGAGTCTGATGCTCTGCAACAGTTATATGTTCAATCAGGAGTTTTAGACTATAAGAGCTGTAGTGGATTACATAATGACTAATCCATTAACCCACATATCCACTATGTTCTCAAGTATAACATATGAAAATCTGCAAGTAAATAGAATATGCACACTTAAAACAAAATAATGTAACTGACAAGATGTCAAATCTGTTTTTGTATTTGCAAATGTGTAAGATGCTTTCAAACAGTTCTTTTGCCAAAAGTTGTTTCAGCAGATTGTCATTATAAATATAGATATAATACAAACCATCTTGTTTACACATACATAATAAGACTGAATTTGCTGACTTCATTTGTTTAAGGTTTAAGACATCTCAAAGATTTAAACTGCTTTATTTATGAAGTTAGGGGGACAAAATCCAATATCTAATATAAACTTATAAAAGTAAATAGCATCAAATACCCAGGACTCAAAATTGAATCAATCAATTCAAACACTGATAGAAATGCAGGATGAGAGATTTGGGCTTGGGGGTTTGTAACCCATAGAGAATCAAGGATAGGAATTATAGTAGACTTCTTGCTAAAGCCCATGCAAATGACAGGAATAGAGTAAAACACTTGTAGCATTGATGTAACTGAGTGAAATGGAAGGTCTCTCTGACCCCATCTTTTTTAAGTCTGCATTGCTCTCATCACCTTTCTGCTAATAGTTGTGCTTTAGATATGCTAATCATGAGAGGAATTCTCCTTGGGGCTTGAATTTTTTAAAAACAGCCCCTCCCATTCTCCCTTCCTTTGACATAAAAGAAGCCTGAACTCCATGATTTCTTAAGATGTATGTAGGAACTACTAGGGCTCCCATCTTCTTGGTTGGCTCCAAGATTCAATAAATTGTTCTTTACTCCAAACTGTGATGTTTTGAGTTTTGACTTTTTGAAGCGTCAGACACACATAGACAAGATTATAGCATCAAAAGAAAAAAAAAAAACAAATTGGTATTCATTATCCAGCAAAATTATCCTTCAAGTGTAAAAGATAGATAAAGAATTTCCATATCTTGAGTTTAAACTTGATGAGAGAAAAAAACAAGTCATCTGGTCCCATAAAACCTACATACGTAGAATTGTACTATTATAGAAAAAACTCACTGACCCAAAATGATACCGCTCGTGCCCAGGACACCTTTATTATCTGGTCTAACTGAAGTTTCAACCTCTTGCAGAAACATAGTTTTAATCAACCTGTTTGAAATGTTCTGATCAAACACCAGGAAAGTAATCTGTCACATGGACCCTCTTTGTCCCTGCCTTTGGCAGTCTTCATCACAAAAAAACCTTCCCATTATCTTTCCCCAAAGAAAAGATGCTCAGGCCCAAGAATAATCCATTATTTTATTTTGCTAATAGCTCCCTTGTCCCACCCTTTCCTATAAAAACCTTTCATTGTGTATAACCCCTGGGGACGGTCTTCTAATTGTTAGATGGCATAGCCTCATGTTTGTAACAAAATAACAAGAACACTCAATATCCTCAATATTCTATGAGGTAACTTAACTCAAATACTGACCAAAAACATTAAGATATTTTTGAAGTTAAAAAAGGTGACTGGTTTGCACAGCTCATTTGTGAACAGATTTTTTTATCCAGAAATAGAGGACATTCAAGTTTCAGATGAAACTGACAGGGTTTAGGAGGCTTGGATTCCACGGGAAAGAATTAAAATTTATGAGTAGAAGAGAAACTGAGAAAACATACTTTTTTTCTTAAAAATAAGTTTTTGCTTAGTGTTTTGCTGCTGTAAACTTGATAGCTTTAGCTTCTAAAAATACTTGGCTCTCTTATGATTAGGGAAAGGGCACTTATTGTGTTTTTCTACATTTGAAGTTTCTATAAATCTGCATAGTATCCTAATACAGTTTATTTTTTTCAATCAAAGGCACATCAATTAAAGATTCCCCCCAGAAATATATTATTTAATTTACTAAATGCTACTCCTTCAGCAACTCATTGTTTGGTTTGTTTTATAAATCATAAGCAAACCCTTTAATTCAATAGATTTGAATTCTTTAAGAGATGCAGATTGTTATATAAACTGAGCTAAAAGATAATAAAAAGTTAAAGTTAGAAAAAGATATTTGGTTGAAGGTGACCAGATCCAAAATATTCTAAAATTTTTATTACTGAAGATAAAGGTTTAAGTTTTAATTTTGCTAATTTAAGTGTGTATGGTAAATTAAGAGTTGATTACTAGGCATACTATGAACAAATTATAAGAAGTAATGGTAAATAAACATAGAATAACCAAACAGACAAGAATCCATCATCTCAGAAAAATGAAAGGAGGAGAAAGAAGTATAGAGGATGAGAAAGAAGCCAGTTACAGGAAGGCAAGCACTGATTAATTCTACTTATGCAATATTTGTGTTGTATCTATAATCAACAGTATTGCATTGTACACCTAAAATTTTATTAATAGGGTGTATCTCATGTTGTAGTCTTACCACAATAAAATAATTTTACTAAATTATATATAATCTAAACAGTTATAAGACAAAGTAGAAATGACTCAATAAGTTCACTACATTTTAAAGGGAATAAAGCAAATCTTAAAATCACCTTAATGAAAATACCAGTTATGAATAGTAGGAAGTAGGTCGGTGATGGAAAAGTAGCACAAAGAGGGAGGGACATGCTACTTTTTTTTCTGACAACTTGGACAAAGGCATCAAAAATTATTTTGAAAATGTAATAAACATACTGCAAAA
>CM052540.1:176069339-176117196 GCA_028533065.1 Trachops cirrhosus
ATTCATGATTTAACTGCATACATATGTACTTCATCTTTTAACTATTCAAGGAGAAAGACATTTTCTTAGGTTAACAATATATTATACAATTATTTTTTGTCTTAAGGTAAGTAGAATGCTTTTGTTTATAAATTGCATATTATTATCAAGACAATTAGATTTCTACTAGTCACTAATGTGGTGATTATACCTGTAATTCGGTAAGCAAAGTTAAATGGAATGTAGACTGTACACTTACTCATGGCTTTGGTGATGGATATGTTAATTAGGTGAGGAGGGTGATTATTTTACAATATATATGTATATCAAAACATCAAGTGTTATATTTGGACATCTTAAAGCATGTAATTTTATTTTATCATTTTTACTTTAATAAAGATGGAGAGAAAAGTACAGGTTCTCCTTAGAATAGTAATGGAAGGTATTCTCTAAAAAATATCTCCTTTTTGTAACAGTTCAGATATATATAAAATACTTAGTTGGTATAAACTACCAACAGATAACTATCAATGTCTTTAAACCCAAGTGGTATAGAATTGAGAAGCAGAATGTTTCAAATTAATGGTTGATATTTACAATGCTTTCTTTCTGTGCAGGCATTTTTCTTTAAAAATATATTTTACTCTGCTGCAGGTTTAAGACCATTTAGTATTTGTCTCTACATCTAGGAGACTGTCTGTTCTCAATAGTAATGTTAAATTGTGTGATTCTCCAGAGACAGCTACCACCAGTTGATGAGGTGAATCAATGAGAGAATGTATTGCATTTGCTGGTTGCAAATGGGAAGGAAAAATATTCCGAAATAGATATTTTTAAAGGGTGATCTATCTTAGATCTTTCCTTGAAATAGAAAGACAAATATTTTTATTGCATTTTTTAAACTCTGGCTAACCAGTTTTAAGTAAATAATTCAAACTGCACAGTCTTCAACTAATAAAATTTGAGGGGAAAGAACATTGCCTTTTTTTAAGTAATACATCTTAAATTTGTTTTAGAAATAAAGACTAATGCATTGAGAAACTAATGGAATCATTTGAGTTGAAAAGAACCTGCTAAAAAGATATATAAATAATGATACCCCATCTGTAATGACTTTACTAAATTATAATTCTTCCTCTACTCAATGTTTCCTATATTGAAGTAGCTCATTCTCTTCCCAAGGCAAATTATTCCCCATGTAGAATCTTCAGTCTATTTAAAGAGATTAAATAACTTACCAATGATCCAAAAGGAAAATTAGTATTAGAATTAATACTAAATAATTTATTTCAATAAAGAGTAATTATGGAAAATTAATTTTTAATACTTTAATTTCACATGCTATATTGACTTGGAGGATGTAATAGTTTAGAGTTGGACTGAATGAAAAAAGAGCAATTAATTATTTTAATATTGCCTCGACATACACATAGGCTCGTCATTTTATTTGAATGAGGATTTTTAAAATCTTGAAACTTCTCAGACTATAAGCTGCACTACTAGGATTTTTAAAATAACCTTTGTGCGTGCTCGGCCTTTAATTTAAACATAACATTGTTTTTACCTAGGTTATTGTTTTCCACCTTGCTGACTAAGCAACGATGTCTAATTCTTCAAGATAATAGGAGTTTTGTTATGATGCAATGAAAAGATTTCTCGCCTTGTGTTGTTATTTTAGTGTGTTACCATATCCTTTCTTCTTCATTATCTCTGTATAATTCTTTCTAAAGTCTCATAGGGGGGCAAGTTATGTCTATTTCTACTCATAAAACTACAGATGTTTTATCATGTCAATATAGTTTGATATGTTCTCTAATAACAGAACTGTTAAGAATAATCATCATGTGATACAAAATAGTTTAGAAGCAATTCTGACAAAACAGAGCAAGAAGTGACTTGTGATCTTGCAAGGATGATTCCTGAGCCATAACTTTGGAACAATTCACTGTTCTCTCTTTCCCCCATATCTTCCTCCTTCATCAAGATTGATGCATTTGCAAATAGAAATCCTGAATTAAATAACATTCTTAACATACTTCAGAATGCCCATATAATGTCTTCATGAAAAATAATGTAAATAATTGGAGGACAAAAGAAAATGGTAATTAAAAAACAGGATAATAAGCCAGTATTATTAAGGATTTCTGATTTGGACACCTAGAGTTTGAATTTATTTTGGAGTTAACTGAGATGCCTTGTTAAATTTTGAAATGTCAAAATCTGAAAATCTCTGTATATCTTAATCCAGAGATTTAGTAAGCAAATAAACTGTTTTGGCCATCTTAATATAATTAGAATGAAAATAAATACTTCAGCCTTTTTTCTTTTTAATTTAAAGAAATCAAATAAAAATAGGACAATTTCCTGGGTGGTAAGAATAAAACTTCTTTTTAGAATAAGCACTAGGCAATCTATATCAAGGACAAATAAATTGAACCCAGAAGGAAATGTGAGATTCAAGGAAAATCATTACTTAGGTATTGGCAGACATGTTGGTATTAATTATTTAAAACAACATTAAAATATTATCAGTACTCTCCAATTTTAATGAAATATGTATTTTACTGAACATATCAATAAATCTAGGTTGGGTATCTGACCCTGCACATTATAATACAGTATGAAACCATTTTGGGATCCGAATAAATGCTTGACAACTCAGATTTTCATTCAGAACCTAACAGGGGGAGTATACTTGTTGTTTGGTATTTTGCCTTCTAGGTGAAATACCTCAATATTCTGTCCCAGGCACTGGCAAAAACCCTTTCCATAGGCAAGAAGAATGTACAAATATTGAAACCACAGCAAGGCCATTATTTTTCCTGAGATTCAATGTCTGATTTTATGTTAATTAGCTTGTCTCCCTTCCTCCTTTGGCCATATGCTCCGTGTTTATATGACAGTTATTCCAGAACTTCTGGGAATAAAACTCCAAAAGGCCAATAGATCATTCCAGAATTAGACATTGGCCATCCTGTTATCTAACTAGATATCTCTCTTTCACAAATGTACACGTACATGCCAACTCATACTCATATATTCACACACTTATAAAGTGATGTCTTTCCTTTGTTATTCTGCTACCCAATGTTCGACACACCTGCAGCTACACACTGTCCCCACCCCATCACAGATCCCTGCTAGATCTCTGAGTCATAAATCATCCTGATAGCTATGTCTTCAGTCTGCTCCCCATCACGTTTCAATATGCAAGACACATGCACATCCAGCTTATCCTTATTTTGTGTTGGTAAGAATCTCCTGAAATGATTCCCTACACCCCAATTAATGACAATCTGTGCCCCCTGCCATCCTTGAGTTGTGTAAGCCTTTTACCAATAACACACTAGGTTTGTGAGTATTATGGAGACACTAACTGAATTGCAAAAGAAAGGGAAACATTTTGAAAATACCATATTTTTCATATTATAAGATGCACCCCTCACAATTTGGGAGGAAAATGGGGGTGCATCTTATAGTTCAAATGTAGCTTTACATTTACATTGGTGAAATATTATATTATTTATGTTATTAAATATTTTACCTCATTTTGGCTTCAAATTTTTTCCCTATTTTCCTCTAAAATCTAAGTGTGTCTTATAGCCCGAAAAAATACAGTAAAATATCAGGGGGACTTGGAGGAAATGGGTTGATGAATTCAACCAACTCCCTCTTGTTCATTTCATTCCTAATCTTATCAATGGTCCTTATTTTTTTAAAAAAGGAGTTCCAATTAGATGAATAAAAATGAATGTGTTAAACATTATTTAAATGAAGATTGATGAATTCTCTGTTGAATTGGCTGTGTTGATATTTTCTTGAATAGCTTATAGGAAAAAGAGTAGCCCAGAATCTTGCCTAACTCTAAAGTTGCTCATTTCCATCTCGCCCTCAAAAAAAAAAAATCAGGGACCATGCAGAAAAAAGAAATGCAAAGCACAATTTAGGCCGATATCTTTGGTATAGATGAAATGTTCACTATCCCCTTAGTGTACAATACTTTGAGGATGATTCTCCTTGTCAGTGAGCCAAAAGCACTGTAAAAACTGAGATTAGCTTGTGGACTAGGGACAAAGCCAAGATGGCCATGGTGCTTGGTCAGGCTCAGGCCTACCAATGGAATGCACAAGTGATTCACAAGTGATTTAGGTCACTTATTAAGAATAAAAATACTGTATTTTAAGGCTATAACCCAAGAAAATTTGTTGATTATGCCATTAACTAGAAAGTGCTCTAACTACCATGTGACAGTAGTAGATGGCATCAAATATTAAGTATTTGGAATTAAAGACAAATATATTTCCTCACTGGATAGCTAAACAGGATTTTTAAAAGCAGGATGTGAAAAAGCCAGTGCTATACTGAGTGTTGGAAGATACATAAGGGAAGTCAATGGAAAAGCAAATAGCCTTTTGTTGTTTGGGTTGCTATGACAAATATTACCTTAGAAAAACTAAATCTAATTGTACCAGGATAAGCTATCTTATTGACATTTTTGTAGACATTTACACAGTGATATCTACTTAAGGAATTTTTCTTGAAAGTGCTAAAAATAGTTTGCTTATGGAAATTTCATATATGATATAGCTACCATCTCAGATTAGCATAGAAAGGATGGTATTTTGCATAAGTGGCTCTGGAATAACTATGGAGTCATGTGGAGAAAGTTAAAATTGGATCTAGTCCTCATATTCATATGTCAGGTTATATAATTCAAGTGCATCAAAGATTTTAATTTTAAAATAAAACCACACAAGTGATAGAATATATGAGCTAATACTTCAGGAGTGGGGAATGTGTGCTAATATTCAAGCTCTCAGGTGCTTACAAAGAAAGAAAATACCAGCACATTTAAACATATACAATATCTTTAAAAACTGTATGTTAAAAAATGTCAAAGCTGAGTAAAATTGAAAATCGCACACTGGAAAACTAATTTCAAAGCATATTAGACGCTATAAGCTATAAGACGCACCCCCATTTTCCTCCCAAATTGTGAGGGGTGCATCTTATCCCAAGTGTATATGACATTTTCAAAGTTAGAGAAAAAAAACAACAGAAAACATACAGGAACAATGAAATAACATTACATAGAAAAATAAATTGTAAATTATATATATTTATATGTGTGTGTTAATTCACAATCAAAATAACATAAATTCATGTACAACACTGATAAAAATTTGAGAAAAATGCAAATGTTTTATTTTAGGGAAAATAAATTAACTCAAAGAGAAATTTATTGACTCGAATGACACTAATCATAATATGACCTCATAACCATAGAGAATTTTAAAAATCACATCTTTTTAGCAATTGCTAAAGGAGAATGTTAATTTTTGTTTCATCATTGAATGAATTAAAGTGAAGAAATGAACAAACGTTGACTACACTACACACCCATATAAAGAAGACTTCAACGTTGAAAACACTGGCAGTATTAAGAATGTAGTCTTAAAATACACTTGCTAGCATGATTGTTTCAATATACATTTATGCTGAAACTCAAAAATGATATACAGCCATATATAATATTTTCTAACTCAGAAATCTGGGAAAATAACCAGTTTTATCAAAAATATGTTCACTAACAAGACAGGATTCCCAATTAAATATGCTATATATTCATTTGAAAAAAAGTAGATCCTTGCCTCTAATACTTGAAATTTTATTTTATTGTAAAGCATAAAGGGATTTAAATATTAGTTTCATCCAAATTATTTTTAGTTATCTGGTACCCAAGGAAAAGCTTGTTTAAATTTCCACTCAGAGACATTTGCTAAATGCAGATTAAGACACCCTAGCACTATGAAATCTTTTTGTTTTACTCTTTATTATGTAGTTTGCTTCTCCTCATTATCTGCTTATTTATACACTCTGAAATTCATTTTTATAGATCGTGCCCATCATATATATCTCCTGTGCTGATGATGTAAGGCTCTTGTGAAAAAAAAAACATTTCAAATGGCATCTCCAGTTGAATTTGCATGTAGTTGCACATTGTATGAAAAAATTAATATTGGTAGACTATTACCAAATTAATTATATCTCCCTCCCTAGAAATTAATACTTTTTCAGTGATTTTTTGAAAAGTACTGCATGTAAAGTTGCAGGAAATTTCAAAAATTATAGTAATATTTATGACAGTATGAGTCAAAGATTCATTGAGTATGCATATTTATGCATGTGATGTTCCATTTTTGGAACATCAAAGTGAAGCACGTAGGATAACTTAACATCTACAATGAAACAATATAAGACTTAGGTCACTAATCTTAAATTAAACTGTGATTTATTCTCATTTACATTTTTCTTTACATTATTTGTTCTGCTGCAATAGCAAGCATGAATCTTAATGTCTTTCATTATTGATATACATTTAAGTAAATACCAGTTTACAAACCCATCACATAAGTATTAGGAGCCTCGTCAAAGATTTGCCTACTTTCCTTCTGTAAAACCCAGTCTGCATGGTAATAATATTCTTTCACAATTCAAATACCAGAAGAGTCAATTAGAGTTTCATCTTAAAATTAATGACAAAACACTATGATAGTCATTCTGACATCAATTGCTGCCTTTAAGCATTGAATTCCCATTTAGGAACTCTGACCTCTAGCTAATCAAAATAATGACCTCTGCAAACTCTAAATGCTAGAACTACTCTTAAGGAAAACAAAACAAGATATATTTGTAAACTTTTATGATAATAAATCTTAAAAGAAAGGGAAATAATATAGTTGATACACATGCAGCAATGAACTATTTTTGCAATTATCAATCTATGACTGATTTTGCTTTAATTGCACTCCACATACAGGGTGGGGTACAAGTAGGTTTACAAACATTTGTGTGGAAAAGAATACAGTATTTAATGAATAATAATACAAGAATAAAGTCTGAGTTGCATGTACTCAAATCTACAAACCTACTTTTACCCTACTCTGTATTTTTCTTATCACCCTCATCAATTATTTTGAAACAAATCCCCAAACTATAATATTTCATTCATAAACATATTAATATATATCTGTAAAATGAGTAGTCATGAAATATATATCTAAAACATTTGTAAACCTGAAATGAAAAGCATAACTTCTTAATATTATCCACATTCATTCCCTGTATAATCATCAAAATTTATGTCTTGAATAAACTGTATGTAAAGTTACATTCTGCATTTTTAGATTGTATCCCTGGAGAATTGTTAAATAAATGCCTTTGTCCATATATTATTTTTAATTGGCAATTATATTTAGAGACCTGATTAGATTCTATCCCCTCTCTTTCTGTCTCTCTCTCTCTCTCTTTCTCTCAGTAAGAATACCTTATATGTATTCTTTTTTATCAGGAGGTCCATAATGTTTAGTTTTTTAAAAGACTTCTTGTATTTATTTTTAGATAGAGGGGAAGGGAGGGAAAAAGAGAGGGAGAGGAACATCAATGTGTGGTTACCTCTCTTGCCCCCTACTGGGAACCTGGCCCACAACCCAGGCATGTGCCCTGATTAGGAATGGAACTGGTGACCCTTCAGTTGGCAGGCCAGCACTCAGTCCACTGAGTAATACCACCCAGAGCTAGTTGTTTTTTATTTATGATGCTAGAAGTTATTGTTGATCATATTTTAGTTTCTTTATCAAATTAGCCTATTGTTGATTTTTTGGATTATCTTCAACTTGACTCCTAAGCACTTTTATAAATGACTCTGATGATCTTTGATAATGTCCTTGTTCTCTGCGATGGCAAGATATTGATAAGGATGTAATCAATCTGGAACACTTTAATATTAAAATTGTTATTGTTGATGCTTAAGCGAGGATAAGAGGCATAAATCAGAGATATCTTAGACTATCTAAGATTGTTACTCTAACTTATAATCACATTACCTTTTCTCATTTTTATATCCCTTTTCTTGACCTCAAATTTTCTCTTTCAATTTGCTTAAGTGATTTTATTTCTATGTTTTTCCCTTAACATTATTTTTTGACAAATCAAGGACTGTATGTCTTGGTTGTAAATATATTCACATTATACTAAGAGTGATCAAAGGAAATAGCTCTTTCATTTTTATGATTTATTATCATAAGCCTCTGGCCAGTGGGTAAGGGAAAAGAAACTGATCTTATTCCTGTCAAATGTAAAACTGGGTGTGATTATTTAAATAGTCCTTTTAAACAATATTCTCTCTAATTTCTACTTGTCCTTCATCCACCTAGCCCTTCTCTGAGATAGTGCTGGTTTTCCATGACTGCATAGTTCCCAGTAGAGGGCTTCCTGACCCAAATACATACAGCTCTGTCCTCTGTCACTTTCAGATCCTGAGACTGTGTATTGGGCTGAATGGTGTCTCTAAATTTCATATGTTGCAGCCCTAATGTCCAAGGCAACTGTAACTAGAGATAGAATCCTTAGACAGTAATTAAGGTTAAATGAGATCATAAGGGTAGGAATGTAATCTCAAAGGACAGTAGTCATAGAAGAAGATGAGAAAGAGAGAGAGAGAGAAGGAAAGGGAGAGAACTCTCTCTACCATGTGAAAATATACTGAGAAGATGCACTTCTGAAAGCCAAAGAGCCCACACCAGAAATCAAACCCTAGGGGACCCTGATATTAGAATTACCAGCTTCTGTGAGAAAATAATTTTTTGTTGTGTAATCCACTCAGTCCATGGTAAAGTCCAGCAGATATTTGAGAACTAACCATCATTCTGCTCTCTCATTGCAGAGTTAAAACATAATGATTATGAAAAATATGCAGATATAGTAGAATCAAGCTGCTTTAATAGCTTAGCCTCACTCATTAAATCACTGTATGGATAGCCCTCTCCTAAGCACAGAATGAGCAGAAATAAATTACACATAGCCCTGAAAAATAACGTTAGAACCAAACAAGGGGATGAGTACTTAAGAGATTCAGATCAAAGATGTATGTCTCAAAATCACATATCATTGAGTAAAACACAGAAGATCTATAAAATATTAAGATCTTCAACAATGAACAAAAAGGAATCACTATAAAATAGTAGCAGAGTTGAAAAGTAAGAAAGTAGAAAAAAGAAAACAAATTTCAAATATAGAATTAAGAATTAAATAAAATCAGTGAAAAATAGAATTAGCATATGAAAAAGATTGGAACAATGTTCTAAGAGATAACATAATATGATTTAAAAAATCAAATTTCCAATAGTGAATATATTAAGGCAATAAAATTCTAAAATGAATTTCAGTGAAATTTGCTTTTGGGATTGAATACAATAATTTTAACATGCATATGAAAAAGTGTCATCTGAGAATAATTATAAAAATTAATTGAAAATAATAAGTGCTATTCCAGAACAAATATTGCAAGAAAATAGCAAGATTTCATACTAATTCAGACTAATAGATCAATGGGAAAAAAATGGCATACACAAAAACTTAGTATACAGGGCCTCATTGTGTCACAATGTGTTTTATTTTTTTATTTATTTTTCTGTCATTACAGGAAGAAAGTTAAAATGTGATTAGACCTTTAACTCATACCTCATAAATTCTAGGAAATTAAAATTTGGAATGTAAAACAAAATAATGTAATGTTTAACAAAGGATTTAGAAGATTGTTTGCATATTTTAGGATAATTTTTAATAAACCTGTCAGGAAAACCAAGCTTATATGAACATAGTCATAATTGACTTGCGAAAAGAATTGTTCATTCTGTATAGCACAGCATTGTCTGGTAGAATTTTCGGAGATGAACTTTCTGTGTTTGAACTGCCCAACATGATAAATAGTAGCCATATTTTGAGCATTTATTGACAGTGTAACTGAGAAACCACATCTGGAAAATGTTACTGTCCTGGAAAACATGGCCTATGGACAATGCTTCTGCTATATTTGTTAATATTTTAATATTTACTTTATTTATTTACTTTTAGAGAGATGGGAAGGGAGGGAGAAAGAGAGAGAGGGAGAGAAACATCAATGTACAGTTGCTTCTCCTGCGCCCCTTACTGGGGACCTGGCCTGAAACCCAGACATGTGCCCTGACTGGGAATCTAATGCAACCCTTTGGTTCACAGGCCCGCACTGAATCCACTTAGCCACACTAACCAGGGCTGCTTCTGTTGTATTAATAGAAAGAAATCATGCGGTGTATTATCTGTCTACGGTTATTAAATATTCACTTAAATGGTAACAGTTTCGACAAAAATGGTAAATGTAAAATATTTGAAAAGATAATTCTCAGGACAAATATAGGTGGTGAATGAGCAAAAGAAAAGAGTACCAACCTTTCTGGGATTCAAATACATCAAATTAACATAACATTTAAATACCATTTTCCCCCACCAATTGGGGAACAATAAAATAATCTGTATGAAAATATTAATAATCAGTCAGGATTAATAGTCCATACAAAGGATGTACTCTCAGCCATTTCATTTACACGTGATAATTCTTACAACTTCTCAAATCCTTCTTTTAAAATTTTCCTCACTTTTTCCCTTAAATGTCCTTATCAGAACCCTTCTCGTGAGACGTTTGTATGTACCTCTGGCTCTCTGTGCTCCAACGGATCCACACCCCACTGAACCTCTCTAGAAAAACTCTCCCTCTCAATTATAGAATTTCCATTGTATTTTTTCAATTTGTCTGCTGAGATCACTTACTTATTACACAAATTCCCTTTATTAATTATTCATTTTAAACCATTCTTTTTTTAGTGATAGCATCATCTTCTATGAATTTTCTCTTTGTTATGGGACATACATCCTTGTGTCTTCTACACTGGAAAGCGTTGGTGCTACATTGTTGAGTGTATAGGTGTAGAGTAGACTTTCACTCTAGTGGTCAGTTACTGCAAGGATCAGCTGATCTATGGATGCTTGAATTTGTTTTTCATAGCTTGGTCTTGAGCAACTTCTATTATATGGCGAGAACATAGCCCTAAAACTAAGGCAGAGCCCCTTTTGGATCTGAATCTGTGTTCCTAGAGTGTTCAGTGGAGATGTGTTCATTCTGGCTGGTGGTTTGAGCGCCAGCTCTGCACAACCTCCAGACTTCTGTGGAGTAAACCTTGTATGTAACTTATATGTTGTTTTATAGATTTTCTATGGTTTTAAATGTATTCTCAGTCAGAAGGGTAGTTTGCTACCTGTTAAGCAACCATAGTTATTCTATTACTGCACAGTGAAACTTTCAAAGCACAGTAAAATAATAATTGTTAATAATATATAAAAATATATTACTGTATTTGTGAAATAAAAATTAACATCTCCTCTACAATTTTCCAATGAGGTGAGTGTTAGTTTTGATTTTTAAAACATGTATTTCCAGCCAAATGACATTTGTTTTAGTAATGTAATATTCTATGTAAACTTGTCATCTGTTATCTTTTCTCAGTACTAGTATTATTGCTTTTGTGGAGTGAAAAACTTAATGAAATATCAACCACAGCTCAGTTTTAGACTAGCTGAAAATACCAATCATAACATAGTCTATATCCACTTCAATCTTTTTTTTATCTGCAACTTTTTTCTCTTCCCAGTGACAGGAATGAGTCAGATGTGTACTTAACTCATCAAATTTTTGAGAACATAACATAATATTTAATTTAGTTAATCACAAAAAGATACAGTTAATAGTTTCCTACTTTCCTCTAATTCCTTTAACCCTTTTTCTCTATTTTTAATTTTCTTTATTGTATTTTTCCATATTTTTTAAATTTTTGAAATGTTAATATAAATGTAGTTATCTGTCTCCCTATAACATAAAATAATTATCCAAAATATATTATGAAAAATGTAATATTCTCAAATAAATCTATATAAAATACCTAATTTGTATAGAAAACACTTTAAGAGATAGAGTTAATCCAAAAATAATGTCTAAAGAATTAATATATATTACATGATTTTTGAAGACTATCATAACTACTGAGTCCTACAAATCCTTAAGTGGCTAAAAGTTACTTATGAGATATATGTAGAAATAAGGAAATATAATCCAGATTAGAGTTTTTCTTATTCAGTAGTTCATGACAGATAGCTTTAGATTTAGCCATATTTTAAAATTCATAGCATACTATTATTTCTACCTCATTCTGTGTAGCAATAAACAGTAGCCACCACACATATATTACATTTGTTATTTATATGCCATGTCTTTGTAAGAAAAATATAATTGTTTGGTCATGCATACTTACTGTATTCACAGTAATACAGATTTTTGCATAATTATAAAATTGAAATATATTCTAAACTGTTTTCTCACTGTGTGGATTGTAGAAAAATACTTTTAAAATTTAAAATGCTTGAACAAATAGTTGTCCAAGAATAGCTGACTGAAAAACTATTGAAATCCACATTTTATATTTGCTTACTGTGTGTTCTGATAAATAATACTTCATCATTAGTTACTTTATTTTCACAGTCCCTTAAATTCTAACAAAGAGAAAACTTGTTTGAAAAAGTTTAGCTAATTGATTCAAATGCTCTTGCCCTACATCTGCTGAATCAAGTCCATTAGATTAATATGGCCTTGGCTTTACTTCTTCCGATGTAATCATAGCTACCACTTTAGATCATATATAATAGGAAAATTTATACTGGTATTTTAAGAATTATTCTCCCAGTGTTTTGATTATTAACAATTTAAAGTAGCTGTATGCTTGCATATCATTAGGGCAATTTGTGCATGTATTAGTTGGAAGGGTCATGGCATGGGAGAGTGCTGTTCATCTCTGCCTTTCGGACTAGAGTTCTGAGTCATGTGGATGTGTGAGCACTGTCAGAGCCCGAGGGATAACTGCTTCCCCAGCATCCACTTACCACTACTGAACTGTCTTCCTCATTACATCTCCAGAGGTCTCCTCTTTTACAAGATTGTGAGTTCTTGAGAGAAATCTATGTGTTGGGGTCAAAATCAGAAGAGAAAGTAGAAAGAGGGGAAATAAAGATTGTTCAGTTTTGAAACTGAGTAATACTTCTTTTACTCCTTACATCTTGTTGTAAAAAAAAAAGAGGCACGGTCTAAGAATAAAATGTCACAACTACAGAAAAATACACCAGCTTAAATCACATAATTTGCTAATTGTTTGTAAAAAAAAAAAAACACTTAAATTGCCTGTTTACAAAATTTCTTCCTCGGTATTTGGACATTGATTACAATAATTAAAGAATTTAATTTCACTTGTATTTTCATCAATTTAAAATGAAAATAAGAGTTAGTACATTATAAAAAAGTTAAAATAAAATATGCAAAGATGAATTTCTCACAAACATTTCAATCACACTTTGCAAGCTTTTATTTTTTTCTCAAACATAGCAAAGAAATATATGCCAAAATACAAGAGTGAAACTTACCAGATGCCCAACAGCCTCAAGCCACAGATATTGGTCAAAACTTGAAAATTCACAGATGTAAGACAGTCTGTTATTCTGCTTCAAGCACTATTTTCATTCCAGTAAAGCCACTGATGTGTATGACATCAGATACATTTATTTATATTGTAATTTTATAATTTTGATTAAATGGAGAGTTTCAACTTATAGTAGATAAGGATAATTTTAATAATTCTATTTATATCATATCTTAGTAAATATTGATGGAATAAAATATTTCATAGGCTAAGTAATATGTACAAGGTCTGTCCAGAAGGTATCCAGCCATGCAACATGAAAAATAGAGCCCTGGCTGGTGTGGCTCAGTGGATTGAGTGCCAGCCTGCAAAACAAAGGGTCACCGGTTTGATTCCCAGTCAGGACATGTGCCTGGGTTGTGAGCCAGGTCCCTAGTAGGGAGTGGGCAAGAGGCAACCACACATTGATGTTTCTCTCCTTCTCTTTCTCCCTCCCTTACCCTCTCCAAAAATCAATAAATAAAATCTTTAAAATGGAGAAACATTTATTGAAGAAGATACATTATATAAGAAACATTGTACATAAGACAATGATACCTCAGTCCACTTGAAATTAAGCACTTTAGGACCTCACACAGTTCTCCTAGTCTCCATGAGCTTTCTCCCTACTATGTCTGAATCTCCTCCAGGGTCTGAAATCTCTTCCCTTCCAAAGGTGATTTTTGTTTTAGGAAAAGCCAGAAGTTGCAAGACGCCAGATCTGGGCTATAGGGGGCATGAGTCACCTGTATTATTTGATGTTTTGCCAAAAACCTCTGCACAAGGCATGATGCATGAGTGGGCATGTTGTCATAACTAATAATATTTGCATATTTAAATTAAAAGTTCATACCTTCGTTCTCATCTAACTCCTCAACAACATTTAGCACAGTTAATTACTACATTATCTTTGAAAGTGTTCATTCACTATGTATATCCCCTGCTTCACCATTTACTCATTCTCAAACTCCTTTTCCACTTTCTCTTCATATTCCCAAGCTAACAACTTTGGCATGCTCAAGGAACCTCTTCTAGTATGCACTGCAATTACCACCAGGGTGATCTTATCATGCTCCATCCCTTTAACTGCCTCCTGTATCCTCATGACATCCAGGTTTACATGTTCACCCTCTAAAATCTAGACAAATGCAGATACATAGACACCTTTTAGTGTAGGTGTCTACTAAGCACTTTAAACTTACAATACGTATAACTAAACTTGGGACATTTCCCTCTGGAAGGGGTGTCCTACCTTTGGCATCTCTGCACCACACTAGAAGAAAAAGAGCTGTTTGGGCCACACATTAAATACATCAGGACATGTAAATCCCAAAAATCTCATCATGTTTTGAATTAATTCACAATTTTGTGTTGGGCTGCATTCATATCCATCTGGGGCGGCATGCAGCCCATGGGCTGAGGTGTGACACCCCTGCCTCTCCTTCAACCCCATTAAACCCAATAATTCCATCCTCATAATGGATAAGGCCAAAAGCAAAAACAAAACCTCAGATTGATGTTTGCTTTCTCACAATTTAAACCATCATAAAATTTCATTGGCTTGACCTTGAAAACACACCCCGGGTCCATTCACATATGAGTGTTGTGAACTTTGAAATCATTAAACACTATATTCAGAAAACTAGGCAATCGCATAGTGAAACTTGATACAAGTTTCAGGATATCTTTCATGTTATTGCTTCCCGGTGAGAAAAACAAAGTTGTAGGGATGAAAATATGTCTGTTAACCTTCAATTCCTGCTACTGCAAAAAATTACCACAACCATAGTGGTTTACAACAGTTCAAATTAAATGTCTTACAGCTCTGGAGGGTAAGAAGCTCAAATGGCTCTCACATGGCTAAAATGAACGTGTCAACTGGTTATTGACCCTCCAGGTTCCTTCTGGAAGCTTAAAAGAAGAATTCATTCTATTGAAATTTCAAGTGCCTTGAGTAGTGATTTTCAACCTTTTTCATCTCATGGCACACATAAACTAATTATCAAAATTCTATAGCACATCAAACATGCACTTTTTGTCAATCTGACAAAAATGCATATAATTTTGATTCATTCACATTGGAGAGCTATTGTCATGTTGACTGTTGGCATTTTCTTGAAATTTGAAAATCTAAGGTGGAAGAGGTTAATGCCCCTGACTAAATAGTCAGGCATTGCATGTTTTAAAATGTCTGGAGGCACACCAGTTGAAAATCGCCATTTGAGACGTTGCTCATAATCTCTGACCTGTGGTCCCATGACATACTGAAAAGCAACAATCACATCATTCTGACCTCTCCTTTTGTATCTTTCCCTGATCATCTGACTTGTCCCTTTCATTTATAAGGAAACTTTTGATGGCATTAGTCTCACCTGGATAATTCAGGCTATATCCCATCTCAAGATTTTCAAGTTAATCACATCTGCAAAGCCTCTACTGACATAGAAAGCAACATATTTGCAAATTCCTGGGTTTAAGACATAGGCATCCTTGGGGTTCTACCACATTTATGCCTGCTACAGCATAGTGAGGCGTCTCATTGTGTAGAAGACAGACACAAAGTAGAGGTTCAAAATGCTGCTGCCTCAAACTGTTGGCTGCAAGCACTGATGGAGTCCCTGATGCATGGTGAAGGTGCTAAATCAAATATTAATATTCATTTCAGAGAACTACTTTACATCATGATTAAGTGATATAAATATTTCAAGTAAAATAAAACTAGGCATTTCAATTACTTCCTATAACAAGAATAAAATAAGTAATGGCACAAATACAACTGGAAACCTCTTTTGGGAAAAAATATAGCTTATATTTTCCATTGTGATGGATGATAGGTTCAGAAGAATAAGTTGTCTGCCCATGGTCACACAACTGATCAATGACACAGCTAAGACAAGAACAAGGGCTTTAATTTCTGAAACAGTGTCCTTGAATCTAGCCAAAGTCAGTAGCCTCCAAAGAATAGATGGAAAATATACCACACCTTCTGCTCGTAACAGTTTTCTTTCATTTTTCTTTATATTATTGTAAATTTTCCTGTAATATTATCTTATAGCTGTATTTTCTTACAAAGGAGATAAAAACTTTCAAATACTTGTTTGATCTTTACTTAACATAATGCAATATAAACAGTTTTTGCACTTAAAACAATCATTTTTCCCCTCTCTAAAGGAATTAAATGGTTACTTGATATCAGATGGTTTCCACTTAAGTAGTATCAACCTAAAAGGTAAAAGCCGAAGTAAGAGGTAAGGACTGATATGAACTTTAATATTATAACTGTGTCCCAATATTTGACTTTTGCGGCTTGAGCTCTGAAGCTACTTGCAGAGCATAACTCTGCTGTTTTGGGCTTAGGAACCGCCTGCAGAGTGAGCAGCCCCTGTGCTGATTGTACTGTTTGAAAAATTGTGTTCCTTACATTGTTGTTCAGTAATACTCACTGTACTATACTTGTGTGATCAAAGATGGCCTTTTAGTTTTATAGGCCTGGGCTAAAATTAGTATTTGATAAATGCTTAATCTTACATTACCCATTGTTCTCACCTTACAACCCCACCAGCTCTACCTCTGAATTAGGCAACAATTGAAAGTCCAGCTGCCACTATTAATCAGGAAAAAATGATGTAAGTTTATGGTCTCGTTTCCCCTAGCAACTCACCTTTTTAATCATCAGTTTCTTGCAACATTTGCCTTTATAAACCCTGCCCTATCTCTTCCATCGTGAAACCCATTCTCTGTTCATCCTGAGGGTTAGGTTTCCTAGTTTGCAAATCATTATCTTAATAAACTCTCTTGTAAATTTCTTTAAAAATGGTATCTCCAGACTTTAATTTCCAAAGGCAATGAGCATTTATTTGAGATAAAATGAATTGCAATCTGCAAGAATAGATTCAGGCAGAAACCCAAATTAAGTCCTGGTTATGGGCTAAATACAAAAGGTTTATGGGAAAGGGAAGGGGACTAATTACATGAATAGCAGAAAGGAATTTCTACTGATGTTAATAATCTTTAGCTATACACAGCTGGTTACTGACTCAAAAGAATGTCCTCAGTCCTTGGGATCAGGGTGTCTGCTGCCCTGTTAGCTTTACAAATAGTTGTAAGACAATGCTTGCTTGGTCCAGTTCGATGGTAATTTTGTCCAGTTCAGATATCCCAAAGGTTTAAGAAGCAAGACATTCAAGACAGTTCCTTGGAAATTGCTGCTCTAGCTCCATTTTTAAATGGCTCCAGTTATGTCAGCTTTTCAAAGAAACCTATTTCAATTAATTATGTGGAAAGAGACAACTGAAGGTTTTTTCTATTGCTGTTGTGAGACTGTTATAATTTAAATGGATTCTGGCCTCCCATTTTTAAATGAGGCAGAGTCCAAAGATAAACAATTTGGAGCATACGAAATTGGCTTGTGACATTTTAAATGGCAAGATGCTTTTAAGTCCCACTTTATCCGTGTTTATGATCTCTGAATCTGTTTGAAGTTCTGCTTTTATTGACAAAGACAAACTAATTGTATAATCTAGGCTGCTGTGGTGATTGGATCAGTTCTTCCTCTGTGTGGAAGAGGGACTGAAAGAACTCTGATGGCAAAAAGCTTAGCAGAGAAAGACAACCAGTTATTCTGTCACTTCATAATGGCAGCTTTTTATCCTCCGACCCAAGGTCAATTGCATTGTCTTTGGTGAAAGAGAACTATTGCTAAGAAAGATTTTACTGGGCAGCAATTCTGAATCTATTTCCTCTGATGAAATGTCAATAGCTTTCTAGGACAAAATGTATTTTTTCTAGAAACAAAGGTGAAATTGGTTTGAAAATGTACTCCACAAATCAATCCCTTTCAATATAAAATATTTGAGAAAGAAAAATTAACAAGTAATCCAATATGCTGTTATGTTTCTATCGTTTTTATTTTAATTCATCAAACTTATTACATCTTCTCCAAAAAACCAATTTAGGGAATCATTGATGTTCTTCTAATGGCTTTAAAGTCATAAAATTTGTAGGAAAAAAATCAGCTGCTGTGAGCCTGGACATCCTTGAAAACTAACAAGAGATAAAATTCTCTGAAAGGAGAAACTCATAGAATAATACATATTATGCAGCATTATACAAAAGAAACCAGAATATTAATAAAACTTATTGATATATACATTCAAAATAATATACCACTAGAGATCATAGTTTATGATAAAAATCATATACATCATTTATAGGAATCTCAAACTCCACCTCCTAAAATTTTTATCAATATCATTGAGTTTTACAAAAGCATCTTCCTTTAAAAAATGCAATTGTTTTTTAAAACACTAAAGGCATAACCTAACCCAAATAGAAGATATCAATCATGATTTTTCTTATAAAAATGTTAAACACCTCATAACTTTTTTCATAGGTAACATTAGTAGCTAATCAATTTCTTGAAAACTGTTTGCAGTGTTGTTAGTCACATACTATAAGGAATTTGGATATAAAATACTAAGTACCTAAATGCATAGTTTCACTCCCAGGCATAAGTAAAAAGGAACTTCAGTTGGAAATGGAGTTGTGAACAGAAGGGAGGGAGGCAGGATAGGCAAAGGCCACGAATTAGTCTAATTGTCCCTGTGCAGGAAGGCAGGTTTCAAGCACCAGAATTAGTTGAGAGGATCTCGGTCCCTTGATCAGCACATGGTAAGGCTACTCTAGAAACAGTAATGCAGTGCCACACGGTGCCCCCGAGACGATCATCCTGAAAGAGCAAGAGGTTTCTAGCAGATTATCTCAAATACCAAAAGCCAGTCAAGGTGATTCTGGGCTTTCTGGACTCCAGGATGCTCAAATATTAGGAGCCCTTGAAGGTCCAGGTGCCTAATACACTATCCTGCACAAAGCGGTCCTGTGAGGATATTCCGATGTTGCAGAGCCTTGTGGAACACCATGGGCTTGTGTGAGCTGAAGGACTGAATCCGAATCCATGGGACCAACCCTGTGGCCTGAGGTGGGAAAAGCCTGACAGTCTGTCCAACCTGCTGTGCCACTTGGATTTCCATTCATGTGAACACAGATAAGGGGCACATGGAAAGTACTCAGCTCAATGCTTTGGCTAGAAAAAGAGGAATTGAAAACATACATAAAAGACATTCTACATTGCTAGAAGGAAAGATAACCATAGAGGATACCACTGATGAGAGTGCCAATGTCATCGAGTGCTTAACAAAACCGGGAAGGGCAATGAAGATCGGCCTAACATTTCTGCTTCCACATAACTCAGCTAGTTCGGGCTCACAGAACAGACCCCAGTGAATGGCCAGCCCAATAATCCCCCCAACCACACCTTTCTCAAGAAAGTCTTTAAATTTGCTCTTTCATTTTTTTGCCGGGGTCAGCGGTGTTCCCCTGAGCAGCACATTGTTATGGTTTCATATTATCTTTGAGAGGTGCTGTTTCCAAACATCTGTTAAATGAGAGCACAAACCTCTTGCAAAAGCCTGTACCACCATGAATCACATGTAGCTGATTCCAGTAACTACAATGGCCTGAAATCCTCCATGCCCATCCTATAGTACATAACTGGGTTCCGTACTCCTACACCAGGTAACTAAAGAACTATGTTCAATCCCACACATCTAGAATTTACATATTGCTCAAGTCTTGGGCTGTGGAGTGACAGTCCGGGTATATCTCTGCCAAAGAGTATGGTATGCCCTCCAAGAGATCACTGGCACCATCAAAGTCAATGCCTAAAACTGACAAGTTAGAGGTTAGCCGTCTAATTCTCAAATCAATTATTGGATATGAGTTCCTGCCACAGCCTATAAAGATTGCTTTTATCCTAAGAAGATATTTTCACCCCTATATTTATCAAAACGATGCAGGTTGAGGAACAGACATGGTCTTTAGTAAGTAACAAGAAATATAGGGAGAGCTCAGCAACTATAGTCATTCCAATGGCAAAATGTGTTTTTGTGTCTTTTAGAGAGACTGCTGGTTTCTCCTCTGGTAGTACCCATCTATCTCAACTGATATGAACTAGGGGAACAGGAAATAGTGATGTGAAAATTTATGCCCACATAATATAATGGAAAACCCATTTACAGGAGTAGGAAAACATTCTAGTTAATCCATTCCTAGTGATCCACTTAATATTTTTTATGTGCCCATTATTTTAGGATTGACTAGGATCTTTGTTCCAGGGAACGGAAAAATGGTTCCCTCAAACTAGAGGTTAAAATTGCCATCTGGACTCTTCATGATTTTTAAGCCATTGAATTAACAAGCAAAGGAAGGGTCACAATACTTGCTGGGGAGATTGGTATTATTAAGGATAAATTGGTTTGTTATTATGTAATGGACGTAAAGAATATTTTACCTGAAGAGTAGGAGATCCCCTAGGACATTGCTTCTATTCTAAAACTATCCCCTTAAGTTCATTAAAAAATTGAATATAACCTGTCATGAACCTTTGAACTTGGTAATATCATAGGCCAATATTTTTCTAATACTTGGTTATTATTATATAGCAGATTTTCATTCCTACAGTAAAAAAATTTTCAAAAATTTCAACATTATATTTATAATTAGGGAATTATTATTCTAATTTTTTACCTAATACATGTTTCAAGGCTTTTGGGATTTTGATAGTTTACTCAAGACTTTATCAGATAAAAACATTCTATATAATAGCTTAAATTTATCATTGATAATGTTTTGATGATAAGGTGATACCAAAATTCTCGATGCCTAGATATCAAACTGAGAACTGCACAACTTATATCACATATCATACAAAGAGAGAATTCTGAAAGGACCAATTAAACATTCTAATGTCTATACTTTATTATATGGGTCATTAACGGCTACATATTTGTGATTTATGAAATAAAAAGGTAAGAATCGGTTGAAAAAGACAAGAAGGTATTGGGGATATTTTCATATATATCTAAAAATCAAGTAAAAGAGGCAGAGATGAGCTACCTTTTTATACCCAAGGACATAATCACTGAAGTAGCTTTTATTTCCATTACAGTGAAATGTCTATATGTAGGCTGATGAGTAATGATGACAAGTGTTCCTTCCTTTTGGAGGACGCTGCTAACTCCGTTCATTAAATGTATTCAGCTAATGAAGCAGAGGGTGCCAGATCAATTCCCCTGGGTTTTTTTTTTTATATTTTCCTAGCTGCCACCATACAAAATCATTTAGAGAATTTAGACTGAAAATATATAGGCATTTAGTCTAGTTAGGCATCTTAATTAGGTCAGCCCCTGCCATCAGGGGAAAAAAAGTCTCTTGGAAAGCATTTTGTACAAAAGCTTTTAAAAAACATTTTATTTCATTACATACAATTTAAACAACTACTTTCTTCAAATTTATATTTTAATATTAAACATTTTAAAATTTATATTTTATATTTTAATCAAAATATCAAATGTTTATATTAATAAGAAGGATAAGTTTACATGAACTTGTAATTAAGGAACAAATTTATCGCATTTTCTTTCTGCCATGTGATTCGTTTTCCATTTGTCCTTCAGATGGTGAAAATGAAGTAGCTAAAATGATAATTAGGGATTGAATTATGCTGATAGATTTCTCAATTATTGATACTTCTACTTGAATTGATACAAGGAATTTAAGAATTAACATGCTTAAAGGCTATAGATGGTAGATGATAGATAGATGATAGATAGATAGATAGATAGATAGATAGATAGATAGATAGATAGATGATAGATGATTGATAGATAGAAATATAGTGAAAGTATATTTTAAAAATCATGGCTTTATGCTGATGAGTACCCAATTCATGGAATGGATACATGGGTTACTACTCACATACCAAAAGCCCAACCCAAGCTTATCTCAGAGAAAAAATATCTCCACTTAAAAATTACTGTTATTTTGGTAATTACAAAGATGAATTAAATTAAGTTTACTAAAATAATTCAACATAAATTTGAATTGTATAAGCCTTTATTAATGAAAGATACCCTTCCTTATGGAAAATAATTACAAGTTGAATGTGAAACTTAAAATGGTATTTGTGTCATGTAGATTTTAATTTATAATATAAGATGTAATTATACAACTATGATTATAACACTTATCATTTCCTCAATATGGATGAGGAAAATTAAATATAGAAAATGTTTATATATTTATCTTTCTCATCCACTAGTTTGTGAAGTATTCGAGTGAACTTATTTATAGATTTTTCATCTTTGCTTTACAGACACAATGCACAGACACATACACATACCTGTATATCTATGCTCCACTGTTTTAGTGATAAAAATTCAAACTTAAAATATCTAAAATTTTGATACATATAGTGCATTAATTTATAATTAAAACATTGCTGGATGCTTTAACATTTTTCTTGCTGCACAGCAATACAAAAGGAGAGAGTGTATAGATTATTATCATGTAGTAACAGCAATATATAATGGAAGGCAGAGTAAGCAGGGTTTAGGATCATGGTGACTAGGGTAAGAATGCCTCAGTTGGAGTCCAGGTTCTGTCACTTACTGGGCATTACTAGACTTTAGCTTTCTTTCTGTTTCCAGTACTTCGCCTTCCAGATATATAGACTAACACCTACCTCTAAGTTTTGTTGCCATGTTTAAATGAATCAATATATATAGTTGGTGTCTGGCATATGGCAGCATTATGTGTGTGGGTGTATTTACTTGCTATCAACATCATCATCATCTCACAAAACTGGCTATGACCATTTTATAAAGAGTTTAAACTGTTTAACTTGTTAAAAGTCATTCATTCTAGCCACATATATAAACTTAAGAAGTCTATATGGTACCAAAGAATGAGTTTCTTCATTTAACTGTTTTCATTGCTTATAATCAATTTGCACTTAATGAAGATACACAACAATTTACTTGTTTTGGCCAAGACAGTGAATTATCCCAGAATGCCAACTTCTTGCTAGAAAGTTAACCCTACTGATATAAAAAAAGATCATAAAAATGGGTGCTAAAACATTACATAATAAGCAAGGTACATTGTAGAGGCCCGGGAAAAGCAACAGTATGCCAAGGTTGTGTTCGAAGGGCAGTGTAGATAAATACAGTGGACCCCTGCTCCATTTCATAATCTACTCTGGGGAGAACTAGACTGCTAAAATGTTTCTGGTCAAAGAGGATCAGCTGCAGTTTTCCCACACAGGTATGTTTTCTCAGGCATCAGTTGCTAAAAATTCAAAAAAATACTGGATACACAGTATTATAATGCATTAGAGTGATGTTACTAATTAAGTGAGAGAAACATCAGAATCAGGTACAAGTAGCTCAAGGCTCAGTTGTGCATACAAACATACATATTAACATACATATATATTTAACCCACACAAATGCATTTGTATATATTTAACAATTTAACTTGATATATACATATATGTATTCCACTATAGTTTAAGTCTCTGACCTCAATAAACTTTTTCTACATTTAACTAAACACCATGAATCCTCTTCCCAGTTGGTAGCTACCTGCTTTTTTTGGAACTTAAAAGATAGAGAAAACAGTTTTGGTCTTCTTATTTTTCTTAAATAAGTCCCTTATACACTTCATGTAATAATGGCTTGGTGATGATGAACTCCTTTAGCTTTACCTTATCTGGGAAGCACTTTATCTGCCATTCCATTCTAATTGATAGCTTTGCTGGATAGAATAATGTAGGTTGTAGGTCCTTGCTTTTCATCACTTTGAATATTTTTTGCCAGTCCCTTCTAGCTGCAAAGTTTCTTTAGAGAAATCAGCTGATAGTCTTACGGGGACTCCTTTATAGGTAATTCTCTACTTTTCTCTTGCTGCTTTTAATATTTTCTCTTTATCTCTAACATTTGACATTTTAATTATAGTGTGTCTTTTTGTGTTCCTCTTTGGGTCCATCTTCTTTAGAACTCTGTGCTTCCTGAAGTTGTATGTCTATTTCCTTCACCAAATTAGGAAAGTTTTCTTTCATTATTTTTTCAAATAAGTTTTCAAAACTAGGAACATTAAAAGGGCAAAAAGTTACAACTATCAACAACTGAATCTAAAAAAGAAGACTAAGCAAACAACCAGAACAGGAACAGAATTACAGTTGTGGAGATCATTTGGAGGGTTATCAGCTGGGAGGGGGGAGGAGCATAACAGGGGAAAAGGGCAGGGATTAAGAAGTATAATTGGTAATTACAAAATAGACAGGGAAATGTCAAGAATAATATTGGAAATGGAGAAGCCAAAGAAACTTATATGCATGACCCATGGACATGAACTAAGGAGAGAGTTGCTGGAGGGAAGGTGGGTAGCAGGTGGTGGGGGGCAAAGGGGGAAAACTGTAATAGCATAATCAATTAAATATATTTAAAAAGAGAACAATTTAGTTATAATAAACTATTAAACTCTTCAATCCTATTTAATGTTAATTTAATGTATAAAACCTGGGATTGAAAGAACTTTCTATTTCCCAGAAGAAGGAGAATGCACACAGTTCGTTGATAGAAGAGCTGGCAAAGGAACTGAAATATTCTAACATGAATGTATTAATACAGATCCAAAAGAAAACAAGGTCTGAAATAATACTCAATGTTTTCAAACATGCATTTTTGCAAAACACAATAGTTTCTATCCTTTGTTTCCTCTGCTGAATTACAAGAACTCCCTGGAGAGAATTTGCCACCCAGAACAATTCTACAAAACTGTTCATTTCTGTACTTTAATAAGGCCCTTAAATTCATCTTTCTTCATTACATTTCCACTATAATACAGAAAATCTATGGGCATAACTTGGCAATAGGGAATTGTTTCCTGAATGAGAACTTATAAAACTTCCTGATTTTCTTCTCTGTGTGGTACAACCATTTTAAATTTCTCTGATGCAAATTTTGCAAGGAATCAGGCAATTACTTCTATTATATCTTATGTACACCAGTTAATGCAAACTGACCCATCTGCTTGTTTATTGTTTCCATTGCCCTCGTGAACTTGGCTCTGTTTTAATTTCCATTTGTTTAGTTCTATAAATAATTATGAAAATATTTTAAAATATTATTAGAACTTGAACACATAAATATGTTTTATGGTCAATTTTACTCCTCATTTTAGTCCTCAAATCATCTACAGACATTTTCTGAATAGATTTTAGCTCTACCACATGCGGCTACATTTCTAAGTGCTATTTACTTCATTTGCAAATAGCTTTTCTCTTTATATCGTCAATGCATGGGGTGCAAACCCATTAGCAGGGCAAATGGAAGTGATATCTGCACAGTGGAGCCTTATATAGGACTTCAGGTCCACTTGCTCAAATGCTGAATTCTTGATCTACTTCACTTTCTCACTCTTACATTTATAAAAGGGCAAGAAATCCACTAATCATGAATTTTTCTGACTGCTGTGCTTTTGACATAACTTATTAACTTTTGTATAAAAAATATGAATGCGTTATAGCCTATTCTTTTCACCAATGTATTATCATCAGAAGTCCCCACTGATTAATCCTGCTTACTTACAAAGCTATGGAACAAGATACAAAAGAAAAATTTAAGTATTTTAATAAGCTTTGGGTTAGTACCATTACCAACATAAATTCTATATCAACATAAATTCATAAAGGCAAGGTATACAATAATTGGTTATAGGTGTAACAACTATGATTTTACTTAAAAATAATTCATTATTGTGTTATTTCTATATACAGATTTAAAAATAAAATACATGGAGAAATTAACAATAGGATTATTTTAAAGAGCAGAAAAGTGGGTCACATCAAGAAAAGACCAAACTGAGAAAATGATGTTTAATGTGAACATTGTCCAAGTATAATATCTCTACAGAAAAAACACAAATCAAAAGTATATAGCTTGGTATAGGAGGTCTGCCCTGAAAGTACCCAGCCATGTACTATGAAAAATAGAAATTTATTGAGGAAAGTACAAGATACAAGAAACATTGTACATAGGACAATGATGCCTCAGTATGCTTCAAAGTAGGCACCTTAAGACCTCACACAATTCTCCCAGCATCTCTTCCACTGTTCAAAACACTCTGCAAAATCCTTTATTGGAAAAACCATTAGTTGTGCCATTGTATTTTCCTGAATTTTATTAATGTCCTGAAATCTCTTCCCATCTAAGTTAATTTTAGTTTTGGGAAAAGTCAGAAGTCACAGGTCACTAAATCTGGGCTGTAGAGGGTCTGAATCACCTGAGTCATCATATACTGTAAATCTCTGCACAAGACACGAGGCATGAGCAAGTGCGTTGTTTGTTGGAGCTCAACAAACACCCAGTCACCAGTTGTCCATAGCTGCAGCTGTTTGCATCATATTGCATCTCTCAACCAATGAAAAACATCAAGGTAATACTCATACATCTCATTAATTATTTGGCTTGTAGTAGCATACTCACGATGGGCAACACCTTCCCAAACAAAAAAACACAGTTAACATGGTTTTGATCTAGCTGTGAGTTTGCTGTGTCTTTTTCGGGCATGGAGAACCATGCAAGTTCCATTAGGCCTTCATTTCTGGATCATATCTGTAGACATATGATTCATCTCCAGTTTAGAGCTTCTTGAGGAAATCTGGTTCATTGGCAGTGTTTTGAATCAAGTCATTAGCAACAGCAGCACAATGTTTCTTCTGCTTTGGTGGCACGAGCTGCAGAACAAAATTTTGGCATGACATGTTTCCAAGATCCTGTGCAGAATCATGCCAAGATCCTGAATCAAAATCTCAGACACAGTAGTTTTTGGAATCCTCAGAACAGCTTCTGGTTCTCGCACTGTCAGTCACTGATCTTTGTTGGTTGCAGCCCATACATGTTCCACATTCTCAGGTGTTCTGCTTGATGCAGGTCTTCCAGAATATGGATCACTTCCAACAGACTCTTGACCATCTTTGAAGCATTGTGCCACATTTTTATTTGCACCACACTCATTTCATTATCCCTGAAAGCCTTCTGAATCATCCAGATAGTTTCTGTGGAGGAATGTTTAAGCTTAATGCAAAATTTGATGCATATTCATTGCTCTACTTAATCATTTTGAATTCCATGACCACACAGTGCACATGCTCACTCAATGGTGCCTACTGCCTCCACTGACTAGTACAGTGAAGTCAACATTGTTCAGGCATTTGCATTCCAGTCTATTCTCCCTGGCTGCCAGGTTACATCAATGTTGCAAAAATGGTTCTTGTTATATTAACAATGGCTGGACTTTTTCCAGATAGACCTCATACTTCCAAAAAAGAAGAAACAGACCCACAGTTTCCCTTGTGAGACCTTCCAACCACTCTACAGTCCCAAGGAGATACATTATTGGACTTCCTATGGTAGGGATTATTGAACAGTTTTGAATTGTTTATACATGGAGTCACATATTATGTACCATTTTGTGTCTGCTTATATTGCTCAGATTTTTTCTTCTATTTGGCTATTTTTTCTGCCTTTGTTCTAATATTAGATTATTTAATTAATATAGATTTATGGTAATTATAATATTAAATGTAACTATATTAAATGTAGCTTGTTAATATACCTCAAATGTCATTCTGTAATTAATCTTCTTGATAATTATCTCAGTGTCTCTGATGTTGACTTTTATTGTCATTTTCTGTGCTCTAGGTTTTCATTCTAGTGATTTAGTATTTCTATTTCTCATTAATGTTGATCACAGATGATTTTTCACATTTTCTCACTGTGAAGGCAACTTTTGCTGTGGATCATGGTCACTATGGACTTGACCATTTAAGTTCAGGTATATGGACTGTAAATTTTCATATATATGTACATGTGTGCATATAGATATTTATAGTCAACTATTCATCAGATTTATAAAGCAGAGAAGCTAGATGTAAGTAGTATATTTCTTATTGGTATCAATAAAGAGAAAAAGGGCTCATATAACATCCAGTAGCTTGCCTGATAGTTTGAGCTGGGAGCTGGCATTGCTACAAGCTTGTCTGGAACTCACAGCAGGTTTTTTGTCCTATTGAGCATAAGCAATTTCACAGAACATCAACATCAGGCAAAACCACCCTGACCATGATGGATGGAGGCAGAAACATCAGTACTACACAATCATGTCTGAATACAGACCAAACATTGTTCAAGCTGAAAACACCAAAGTACCCTCTCCCCTCTAATATGAGTGATGGTTATTTCTTTGCCAGTCAAAGTTGCACCTGAGCCTTGTCTTCCCTCCTAAATAGAACTTACTAAATACTCAATCAGAGAATCACCCTCACTTTCTGACACTATTCGATCCAGTGTTCTCTCTTGATGCTACAAGAAAATAACACTACTTGTTTAACTATAGTTGTATTCCTGGTTGTCTCTGACTGGAGGACATTCACATTAATCCATATAAAATTATTGAAAATAACCATATTGGATTTTTTCACAGATGTGTTAAAAATTTTACAGAGAAAGTAATTGATTTTATAATTGAGAACTTGTAATTTTGCAGATTAATTCAACAATTTGGACTGTTTATATTTTATACATTTTAAAGTATTATTTACATCAGAATTATTGTTTCCAAATATTTAAATAAATAGATGTTTAATAAAAATATTCTGAACACTCATGTTAATGAAAATATCAGCGTACCAAATAAAGGAATCAACATTTCATCAGATTTTGTTTGTTTAATAAATCTTGTTCTGATCATGATCAAGTTTTTAATCATGCAAATATTCACCTTTGAAAATCTGGCAGTTCATGTCTCTAGAATAGATTAATTTATAAGAAACTAGCAAAATGTAAACACTAAATGGAAAATGAAATGCAGTATCTTTATAAAGCTGTCTTTACAGACATTATCTAATATATGCATGCACTCATATTAATATATTGTAGTTTCTCAACACAAACAGTTTTCATGATCTTTACATGCATTACACTATTTATGAGATATAATGTTATTCAACATAATAAAGTCATTTGCATTTCAACAGGGTCTTTCTGTAGATTTTGTTCCAAGAAGCTTATATTGCTATGTAATTCATTTGCTTTCTTAGCAATTTCGGCACAGGACATTTCATGTCGTGGCCTTATTATTTAATGACACTTAACGCTTCTAGATACTACACTCTTAAAGAATAAAAAGCTAACTGTCTTTAAAATAGAACATATGTCTACATTGCTCACTCTGTGATTAATTACCACTGTTTCTTACATTATTTTATTATACAGTGACCACAAACCTCAGTCCTCTCCTTGTCTGCAGTATCCTGTCAACTTGTGCCAATTGACCATAATTTTGTTTCATGGACAAAAATCTTGGAAGTTGTTTTTTAGACAATATTTACTTTAATTATTTATTTATTTTTCTTATCGGCTGCAAACTATGGAAGTTGAAACTTTATATTCCAAGGCCATTAAAGACACCATTATTTTTTTATCTTATATGACCACTCTGCAGGTTTTGATATTATAGATACCCCCTTTTATGACCTTTATCTCTTAGTTTCTGTGAGTCAGTTTTGGCCTTTCTCTTTTCCATGTTGACATTGCCCTTAATTCTTTGCCAGATAAGCCCCATTCTCTGCCAGATAGTGACAGAAAATTTCCAATCTATACTGTGTTCCCTCTTTACTCCCTTCACTTAACTATATTATAAGCTTTTTTTGTCTACATAGCAAAAATAAACTATTGTGTTTCTCCAAAAACAAGTTCTTCCTTAGTGTTCTCCATCCATGTAGAAGGCACCATTTCCATGATTACTCTCTGTCTTTCTTCACTATATCTAGTAAATCCACAAGTCCTGTTGATCTTGCATTCAAAATATATCACAAATATGTCTTCTTGTCTCTATCTCCTTGCCTAAAATCTCAGCAAAACTTAAATGTATGTTACAGCTAGAATGCTGCAACAAATCCCTAACAACTCATCCTACTTTTTTAGTATTACTTTCATAAACTATAATGGATATTGCTGTTTCTAAAATCAGAATTTATTTCTTCCTTGCTTCTTACAAAAATATGAAATTTCAAAATGCATAATATTAGAGTACTTAATGTCTATCACATTTAAAGGAGAAGGTCATCTTGGCTTAATAAAAATCTCTACATCACACTCCTATAAAGCAGGATTTGTTTAAAGGGTCAATGAGTAAGAATAATTGGGCAAATCTGAACCAGTCAGATACCATTCAGGTAATATGTTCAAGATGTAAGGAAGTAGAATTTGTAAATTCCAAATTTTATAGCATTTATTCCTTTCCACCTAGAAAACTGTGTGGTCCTCTACAAAATAAAGGAGAAATCACAGCACTTAGATGCTTAAGACTCTTTAGTGCCTTCCCAGTATACTGAGAATGAAATCTGAACCTTTGACTTTGGCTTAAAAGGCCCATGTGGGTTAAATTCAGAATAAGTCAGCAAAGAAGAACTAACTGGAGCCAGGGTAATAACTGGGTTTTGCTAAGGAAAGAGTATCTTGTATACAATAAAAAGTCTTGAAACATTAATGTTAAAAATATGCACTTAAGAAGAACTATATACAAGGACCATCAGTAAGAAAACCACCATAAAAGAGAAAATGTGAAGGCTATTTTATAGAGAAAAAGGAGGATGAAGATGAAGAAAAGGAGGAGCAAAACATGGAGAAAGGGAGGAGGGAGAAGAGATGGAGAAGGTAGCAGTGGAAACCACATTTTAAGAATGCAGTAGTGGTTAGAGTACAAAAATGCTGTGTTGTTTCCAGTTATGAGGACTAAACCACTCATTTATCTTATGTGTCAGTCACTTCAATCCAGCTGCCATAACAAAATACCATAGATTGGGTGGCTTGAGCAACAAAGATTTATTTTCTCACTTTTCTGAAGAATGGAATGCCATGATCAGGGCGCTCACATTGTCAGGTTCTGATAAAAACTATCTTTTTGACTTGGTGATGACCCAATTTTTCTGTGTCCTCATGTGGCCTCTGCTGTGTGTGCACACAGAAAAGATGGCAGAGAGGGAAAGAGGGAAGAATGGAGAAAGAGAGAGGGAGAAGGGAGAGAGGGGCAGAGAGAGAAAGAGAGAGAGAGAGAGCTCTAAAGTCTCTTTTTATAAGAGCACTAATCCCATCATGAAATCCCTACCTTCATGACCTCCTTTACCAAATTTCCTTTCAATGGCCCCATCTCTAAAAACCATTACATTGGAGTGGAAAGGTACGACTTCAACATATGAATTTTAGGACAAACACACATTCAGCCCATGAAATCTTTCTTGCCTGACAAAATCTTATAGCATCCTTGCTAGTAGGTCATGCTGCTATGAAATCACTTGTTTTGTTGTTTTTGTTACTTATTCTATCTTGCAATATCAGAATAGAAACATCAAAAAGTTATAAAGTGGATGGCATTTGATTGATGGGGTAACATAATAAAAGCTGAGAGAATCAGAACTCAGTATAGGTAAATGAATGAAAATATGACAAGTGTATTTAAAAAATACACATAATGTTTAAAGTACAGAAACAGAAAGAGCTGTGGTTCAGGGTCAGTTAATAGAAAAAATGTTTAAATGATTAGCACTAGGAATATAGAATAATCACCTATATGTAGTTGAATGATTGCAGCATTTTTTTCCTACAATAAAGCCTTGTAAGAAGAAAGAAAAGCTCTATCAATAAAAGCTATGGGGACATGTTGCTTTAGGAAGACTCTTCTCTGGGAATTTGAAATGTGAGAAAAAACCTAGAGCAATGCCACATAATATCATGTGATACTATGATGGACAGAGATCTTGTAAATCTGGAAGGGACCCTCTCTACAAACACGGAGAACAGAAAGCTCATCTGTGAATCCCCACTCTCCGTGATCAGGTCTTCTGTAATCCTCATCGGTGCTCACCCAGGAGGAACAGTGATTTGACATGAGTGGAGAAACCAGTTTAAGCAATGAATACTGAACAGCCTTGAAGATAATTTGTAAATACAAACCAGCAGTCTAAATTCATCAAACATTTAAGAAAAATTACCGTGTTAGATAGGCATCAAACTGGAACAAAATCCTCAAAATAAACAAACAGGCAAACAAATAAGGGGATTCATCTTTAAGGATTTGTGTGTAAAATGAGAGGGAAGATATACACAGAGGGATAAAAATCTAATGTGTTTCCAGAAAAATATTTTGGAACAATATCACTGTCATGGGAAATTAATAGTCTACCATGTTAAATAAGGAAATAAGAAACAAAAAAATAGTAATTAAAAACTTGTTTGCCAAAAAAATAAATACAAATCCAGTGAAGGATTAATGATATGGCTGAAGATTAATTTGATGCAATGCAAAAACAAGTTAAATAATTCCTTTCAAAAAAAATTAAAAATGTATTCTGCTGGTGTTACATTTCAACCTAGCTTCCCCCTTGCTCCTAAGTTAGCCTGACATTCAGTCATAGTTTTGCCCTCAGTGTTACTAAACACATGTTTAATTTTGTTTTGAATTTTAGTCTTTCTAATTTTGCTTATAATTATTTATGGATGATTTGTTTACCTAAATCCAACTCATTAGGACCCACCACTAAAACATACGCAAGTGAATGGATTTTTAAGTGAGTTAGAAATCCTTTTTTAGTGAAAGATTCAGAGTTAGTCAGCTTGTCATCTGGAAATCAGTGGTCTCAGGGTGGGTGGTCTAATGTGTTCTATAGCTCAGTATCCACTCACTCTCTCATGTCTTTGCAGTTAACCCACTAGTTCATTTTTTAAGTCCCAAGATGGTTGCTATGGCACCGCAACTATTGTTGCATTTGCGACAGGAGGAAAGAAACACAACGGTAAACGCCAACCTTTCTCTCAGGCATGCCCTTCTTCTAAGGGAAAACTGTGTAAACTTCCGGAAGAAAGGTCCTGTTATTTCTTGGGGATATGCCCACAACTGCAAATGAAGCTGGTACATTCTTTCTTGAAATCAAGGTATCTTTACCCAGCACATGGAAACATTTCAGTTTTCTGTTAATAGGGAGGAAGGTGGGAGAATGTCTTTTGGTTTGTTAAGCATAGTGAAAAGAGTTTAATAACACAAATCCCACCGTAGGAACAAATGAAACAATAAAAGCAAATAGAATCTTCAGAAATCTTGGCTGTAAAGTAGAGGAATGCAGCATTGTGGCAGTTGAAGCAGAAATGGCATAAAGGGAGTTGTCTGTGCCAGTGTCTGCTCATATGAACACACATAGGCACAAACACTCAAGTAGTTGTGGCTATTTACTCATTGTTCGTGGGATAACCTTGGGCATGGATGAGAACCTGGGTCTAATCTCTTCCCTTAACCTTTGTATCTACCAACAGTTTCTGTTCCTCATCTCCAAAATAACAACACACATGATCTCTTTTAGTCTACACTTCCACAAATGCATTAATGCATTAGTAACCATTTCAAATTTCACAAACGGTTTATATATATATTTGTGGGATTTAAATGTTGTATACATAATAGATGATTTAATATCCACTGTTAGGCTTTTCGTCTTCTTCCAGTGTTCCGTCATTAGGATTAAATTATGTCTTAATTTGCCAGAACAGTCTTAATTTTCACTAGATTTTGAAAATAAGTATTAACAGTACCCTTTTTTTAAATCTTGAAATGTCCTTGCTTGGCCATGAAATTATATGTTTACTCTACTAGACCCGGGTGAAATGCCAGTCATCAAATCAGGAGGGAGGAGATGGGGAGGTGATTCTACCTCTGAATTCATCCCAGAGGGATTTCTTCCCCCACCCTCAACACTTTAAAAGTGTAAGATCTTTATTTTCAAATGATTTCTTCTTAACTAAGCCTTGGGTCTGGACAACACCCAGTTCCTAGGCATCATGTTCTACTCCAAGAAGACTTAGTAAAATATATTCCCAACATAAGTACAAATCCTTTAGTAGGTATTCTTATACCGTTTACTAAAACATTACAAAATCTTCCCCAACACTAAAAGGAAGGCAGAGAGGGAGTAGGAGGGAGGGAAGGAAAGAAAGAGAAAAATTGAGTGATAGATGTAGTGTTCATTTTTATATGTTTTAGCCAATTTCCCTGCACTCCAATCTTATTTAGCTCTTTATGTATTAGAGATTTAACTCTAAATAGAAATGGTAAAGCTTTATAAACCTAAAAAAATGCTTTTCTACAAATAAGACAATATCACATACTTTGAAGTCACATTATATGTTTAGAATTGATCTTGGCACACATATTTATGTTTAGAATCGGCACACTTAGTAATCATAATAATATTATTCATTCTTACTTTGCCTCATTCATATTAAATCCCATTATGGATGGACGCTCTCTTGAAAATATCAGGGAAACATTCACCATTTACAAGCTAGTAAAAACTAATAACAATAGCATAATATTAATATAAAAATGTTACCTGAAAATGCATACCTCTCTCCAAACCAAAAGTAAATTCACACTAAGTACTTTTCTAAATGGTTAATTTCTTAAAGATTTTAGAAAATATAATATAAAATATAAATACATGCCAGTGGGAAATATATTGTGAATCAGATATTTGTGTGTGTGTATATAGATATAATATATGTATAATGCATTACATGGAAAAGTGAAATAAGCCTTTTTATTTCATTTTGAATTCTTTTTTTTCTTCAATTTAATCATAAACATGAATAAGACCTAATGAATTTACTTTCTTTAGGTTTTTATAGAGCACATTTGATTTTCTTCTAATTATTTGAGATTGCTATAATATCCAGTAAGAATTGTTTGGCTGACAGCTAAAGAATGAGTCTGAGGCAAAAATATATGCATAATTATAACTAAAAATGGAAGGAATCGGTATTTAAAAACAGGATCTGTCAAACAATTCTCTGCAAGGATTCCAATCATACTCCATAGTCCCTTACATATTCCATTTAAAGTATACTTTGCTATTATAAAACACTCATAAAATAAGAAATAGAATTCCAAGTACAGTTCATGACATTTTTTATTCATGATAATCCTATCATTTCTTCACGCCATTTCAAATGCCATTACCATAATCCCTTAAATATTTTTTGCTTTAGCTTCTCATAATATCTTGGTATACCAAGTGAAGAACATTCAAACAAAAGGACATTTTCCACTTTATGATTAGATGAGAAATTGAATTTCAAATAGATTCTCCTGATGTATCTGTATATTTTTTCTAGTTTTAAATTACATAATGTATTAAACTTTCTTCTCTTTTAGAAGTGAATTTTGAATGACATTATTTTTATCATATCTCAACATGAATTCTCTTCCACACCAGCTGACATTATTATTCCTTTATTTCAAGCTTTGATTTCACAGTCTTTTATTTGGTAAATGGTCTTTATATGCTTTGAACTTTTTTTTTTTTTGCCTATTGTATGAAGAACTTAGTTTTTATAATCTATCATTTCTACCTGAATCCTCCACTTCATTATTATTCCATCTTCTCTAATCTCTTTATCTGTAAATAAACTGTTTTTTCCACTCTTATGCTTTCAAAATGACATAAAAACACATTTTTGTGATAATGCCTACAGACTATATTTAGCTAACACACATTCTTAGGGTGCAATTCTTTCTACCATTAAAAGTATTTAACAGCTGCCCTTGAATAACTGGCCATTTCTATTTGAAACAAATGATGCAAAAATGTAATGTACTCTTTTTTTTCTTCATTTACCTACTTGTTTGGCTAGATTAGTACATAAAATAGTTGAGAAAGTTTTTCCAGCCTACATAATATATATAAAACACACAGAGAATAAGGTAGGTAGGTGGTGATATACATACTGAACTAGACACCACTAATATGTCTGATATGTTTTATATATTAGTAGGTATCATTAGAAATAGAATTATGCTCTTAACTATTAAAGTGGCTAAACAGAATTTAATTTTCTCCTTATAAGTTAATATCAATATTTTCAGTTTCTATATTTTAATATATTTATAAAATAGATGTGGTTTCTTCACATTATTTTTTAAATTTGTGGCAATTTTTTACTTATTCATAAGTTATAAAAATGGTAGATAAACACATAGGAGAAATAAGCTACCTTACAAATAAAATTATTAAATACATGCAAAATAATAAAATAGAAAAGAAATTAAAAATGCCAAGCTTCATTACTAAAAAAAAACCAAGAACTATTTCTTTGAAAATATCAACACTAAGATTGCCAGTTAAAATGATAGTCATGCGGATATAGAGCACAGCATAGGGAATATAGTCAATAATATTGTAATAATTATGTGAGTATCAGATGGGTACTAGGCTTATCATGGTGATAACTTTGCAAGTTATATAAATCTCTAATCATTACATTGTACACATGATACTAATAAAGTATTTTATGTCAATTGTAATTCAAAAATAAAAATTAAATGAAATAATATTTACTAAGTGTGTCTGTTATCATATACATTATTTTGAAATAAAACACAAGATAACACATACCCCAAACCCTTATAACAATTAGCATAACTATAAAGTAAAAGAAAAAAAAAAGAAAGAAAAAAGAAAGAAAGAAAGGAAGAAAGAAAGAAAGAGAGAAAGAACTGGAATCTTTCTGCTCCCTTATGAATAAAGGTGGAAAAATCTATGTAAAGTGTCAGAAAATAATACCAGTTAAGTACTTGTGTTTTTTTAAGAATATTCACTATTTCAACCCCATCTATTATTCTTAGCAGATAACAAAAAGTTTATTAAATTTCCAAATCTACTTCTGAATAAGGACTTGGAAAACTAAAAATAGAGCATACATTTCATAGATTTACATTTCTAGGAATAGAATACATCTACAAAAAATTATAAAGATAAACTTTCATTTCAAAAAGATGAGCAAATTCTCACTGTGCACTGTTCCTATTATTTAACATTCTGCTGTGGGTGTTAGACTACACTGTAAGTAAAATAATAGATGGATGATGATGATGATAGATAGATAGATAGATAGATAGATAGATAGATAGATAGATGATAGATAGATAGATAAAATTTTTGGAAAGGGCAACACTTGCCACGATTTTTTTCTGAATAAATCTTTATACAACATTAATGTAAAAAGAATACATTGCAAAATATTACAATTAATATTAAAGTTAGATACATTTTATAAATACATTAAAAGAGGTACCGTGTTAAAATATTTTATTTATTTATTTTTAGAGAGAGGAAGGAAGAGAGAAAAAGAAGGAAAGAAAGATCCATGTGTGGGAGAAACATTGATCCGTTGCCTCTCATACGTGCCCCAGCCAGGGACCAGGCTTGCAATCCAGGCATGTGCTCTGTCTGGGAATCAAAGTGGGGACCCTTTTCTGTGTGGGACAATGCCCAACCAACTGAACCACACTGGCCAGGGTCAAAAAGTAACTTCTAAATATATTAATATGATCTAAACACAAAGATTCAGGTGAAAGAAAGAGAATCATGTTCTTCATTTAAAACTTGCTGTGTATAGAGACATATTCTTCACACATCACATTCCTATAATTAGTGAAACACTCTTTTAGAAGAAACTTTTTAAAAATAAAACAACTGAGTTTTATCATTTCTTTACAAATTTTAGAAATTAACTCCTTATCAGATGTATCACTGGCAAATATGTTCTCCCATTCACTGGGTTCTCTTTTCATTTTGGTGATGGTTTCCTTTGTTGTTCAAAAAACTTTTAGTATGAAGAAGTCTCATTTGCTTATTTTTCTTTTGCTACCCTTGCCCAAGGAGATACATATAAGATTAAATATTGCTATGAGAAATGCCCCAGATTTTACTGCCTATATTTTTTCTAGGATTTTTAGGTTTGAATTTAATAATTGTCTTTAATTTATTTCAATACAATACACAACTTATATATTACACAATTGTACACCCAAAACATACATAATTTTATTAACAATGATAGCCCAATAATTCATTAACTTAAAAAAATAAAACAACTGATTCTCCTTGTTTTCTAAAAGGAAAACAACAATAAAACATTCATGAAATTAGAGAATTGAATGGAGTAATTGGCAAAAGCCCACATCTGTCACAATCCAACTCCCCTCCTCTAAGTGACTTGTATATATTCTTCAATGATGATAAACTTTACTGCAGATTCCAAAATAATATATAAAGTATAACAGTAAGCACCTTATCTCTTAAAGAAAGATAAGCTTTTTAGTTTATTGACTATTTTAGCTTACTGAATAGCCTTTCAATTTTACTTCAGAACCAGCTCGGGCTGGTATGGCTCAGTGGATTGAGCTCTGGCCTGCAAAAAGGATTGACAGTTCGATTCCCAGTCAGAGTACACAGCTTGGTTGCAGACCAAGTCCCTGGTAGGCAATGATGCATTTATATTTCTCTCCCTCTCTCCCTTCCTACCCCTCTCTAAAAATAAATAAATAACATATTTAAAAATAAATAAATAAATTTTACTTCTAAATCCTTTTAATTCATTAAAGAAACACTAATGATATATATGAAGTGATTTTTGCTGTCCTCCAAACTCAGGTTACCCCCCTACCTGGTCGGAAAGGTGGAGAGAGGACAGACCTCTCTTTGCCTTTGTTTAGGGAGAAAAGCTGAATTATATTAAGAAGTATTTTCATTTTTAACCCATAAATTTTCAAAATTATTTTGCCAAATATTATTATGGTCATAAGGTGCCTAAAAATTTTTTTCTCTTTGCCAGTAGTAATCAGGAATTAATATAATTATTTTTAAATGATCCTGGTTTAGGGAAGCAGACTTTTAACATTGTATTCTTTTATCAAGAAGATTAAAAGTTCTACACTATAATGTTCTTACCTTCAAGATATGTTTCATAATATAAATATTCAAGCTCTAAATATTCTTTTTCATTCTTTAGATGTCTCATGCTCCAGGAACTCAATGGAACAGGATTTACTTTGTAGGTGCTGTTTTTATAACAATTTTTTTCTGATATTTGAACATTAGAATCACTTCAGTGACAAAAAATAGAAGACAAATATTGAGCCACACTGCCAGATTTTATTTTAATTCATCTGGGTGGATTTAGGCAATATTATAAATTTATTAGAAAATTCAGCCCTGGCTGGTGTAGTTCAGTAGGTTGAGTGGATTGAACCAAAGTTTGATTCCCGGTCAGGGCACATGCCTGGGTTGCAGGCCAGGTTCCCAAAAGGGGGTATGCAAGAGGCAACCACACATTGATGTTTCTCTCCCTCTCTTTGTCCTTCCCTTCCCCTCTGTCTAAAAATAAATAAAATCTTTAAAAAATAAGTAAACTCTTTAAAAAAAGAAAAGTAAATTCAGTTTTACAGCAGGTTTGAAAACTGCCTAGAATCTAAATCAAATTGCCAAGGTTGGTATTTGAAGTCACCATTTACCAGATAAGAAGGTTCTCTATGCATGATCCAAACTCAAAGAAGAATAATTTTGTTACTGTACTAAAGAGGTTGGTTGGCTAATGTGCAACAAAACCCAATAAGATGAACAGGAGTTTGCAGCAAAGAAAGTAAAGGTTTATTTAAGGAACTTGTGCCAAGACTGCAAGGCACAGGTGAGCTAATAAATATTATATATGAAAAGATTATTAATCATGGTGACTAGGGAAGTTGGGGATATGGACTCTACTGATTAGTTACAGTGACAATGATTAACTAATTACTTCTTACCTAAATAAATTATAACACCTAAAATTACAATGCTAATTATTTAAAACTAAAACTATTCTAAAATTTTCATTGAACCTAAAATTTTAAAAAAATTAAAACTCAAATGTTATATAAGGATAATGTGTCTGTCCATTCCAATTTGCACCCACTGGTCAATTATTAATAGTGTCTCTTTTCACTCCTCAAATAGCTGGTTTAAATGAGCGAGTCCTCTTATTTAATACTCTCTTAAATGCAAGAGGTACAGCAGCAAAAGAGGGTTGAATTCCCTTTGCTCCCTCCTTTCCCACCACTGAGTGGAATGTGCACATTCTATTGCCCTCTCCACCTCCTGTGACCCCTGTACCTAGCTCAATTCAAGATGCCAACTGACGTTGAAGGACTGATCTTCCCTTCAGGAATTTATTCTTGACTCATGGAGGGAAGCCTTCCTGTACAGAAGATCCAGACCCAACTTCACAATTTTATCCTTTATGTGTATCTTACTTTGAAAGAAATTTTTAATGCTATGTTACAGAGCCTGAAATGATTCCTCTGAGCTGAAACTCCTGGCATCCCGGGGACACAGACAATTGAAACCCCTGCACGATCATAATCTTTATGCCTGGCCCCACGGACTCGTTGATCTTTCAGATCAAGAGCAATGACTCCTGATCTTTCTGAGACATGCTGCCTTCTAAACTCACTTCCTATGTGAGAGTGCCGTGTGCTATGTCTCACACATCACGCATACTTCTCAACTACATCTGTAACTCCTCTACTAAAAGAACTCGGGTTCTGTCACTGTTGTATGGCTTTAAGTGTAAGTGATTCTACCGGCATGTGCTTTATTTTATTTTATTTTTGTTTTATTCTATCTAGTTTTCTCTGAAGTAATGAGTATTTTAGTATTCTGTAAACAAACCAAACCCATTAAAAAGTTCTTCTTTCACTTATCAGAAGATTATTAAATTTATTGCCCCTCTTTGCTCCCCAAAATTTAAAAAAAAAATAGCTAATAAGCTAGGGAAAATCTAAACCTCCTTTAAAATTAAAGGGTCTGGGGATACAGGACCAGAGCCATTGTTCACAATCCCTTGGATCCATGCCCAAATATCTAAAAGCAAATATCCATTACCAGTCTGTTTATCTATCCAGTTATGTATTTATCTGTCTAAATGTGTCGTTTCACTGTGGTTTCAATGACAATTAATCTTTGTTTCTCCATATTGTGAAGAACATGAGCAAGGGCTTAGATGCCAGCATTTTGGAAAGAAGTATTTAGGAGCTCAGCATTGCCCACATCAGCACTTAGCACCAGCCTCAGACGCTGAAATAACAGTTGTCACTTTTGTATGGAGCCAGGGCAAAAACAAGTTCATTCTATGTGATTTCCATTCACTCTTATTTGTACACCCTTCGCAGGCTCTACCAAGGAAAAACAACTCTGGTCCACTGCTTGGTAATCTACTTTTTGGCCTTTTCTATGCTGATGAGTTATTTTGCTGATGAAGCCATCATAGATAGCTACAAACTCCTCTGGAGGAGTCCCGGTTCTCAGGTGTTCTGAGGCACCATTGAAGTCATCAACACTTGACTCGCACTCAGAATTCACACCAAAGCACCTACTCCAAACAAAGTTTTCCTCTCAAACGTAACTTGTGCTCCCAACTCTTATTTCACTTATATTAGTTTCTTTCCTCTTCTATCACGGTGTCCATGTGTATGTGTACTGCTAACAAAGAGGTCACACTAAAACAGGAGATAAGGTTTGGTTAATAGAGTCACAATGAACTCCTCAGATTTTTTAAAATTTTTCATTTTTAACATAATTTCAATTAAAGATCTTATTTTTTTTTTGTCCTGGCTGGTGTAGCTTACTGGTTTGAGCTCTGGCCTGCCAATCAGAGGGTCACTGGTTCCATTCCCAGTCAGGATGCATGCCTGGGTTGAAGAACAGGTCCCCACTAGGGGGTGTGTGAGAGGCAACCACATATTGATGTTTCTCTCCCTCTCTTTCTCTGTCCTGTCCCCCCTCTCTAAAAATAAATAAATAAAATCTTTTTTAAAATCTTAATTTTCTGACTCTCCTCTCTTACCTCTTCTGAGTGAGGAGAACCATTTGTCTTACCTATATAAAATAAGTTGATTGATAATACAAACTCAATATATGCTTTTCTTTATTGATATTGACTTATGATTACAAAAATGTTGCAGACTTGTAATCAAACCCAGATTAAGAAATAGAATCTGATCACTCCTCTTATAAGACTACTTAATTTTCTGACTTCTAACCATAGACTTATTAGGGACATTCCCATTTTATAAGTGCAGGAACTATAACTCTATTTTTCTGAACATATGTCTGTGTTTGGATAGACTCTCATCTATCTTTAGAGCATAGCAGGAGTAAAGAAATATTTACTGTCTTAGGTCTATGACATCATCAGGGGGGAATGGGTAGGGAGAAGAAGGATATGTATATTTTCATTATTTTTATAATTGTGAAAGAGCTCAAATGGGAGGATGTTAGACTGAAATACAAAGGTCCTTGTTTTACTTTCATATTTCAGAGACACTTTATCAATCACCCCAGCTGGATCCTTAATTTCACTCTAATTCTCCACATCTCAATGGCCCTATGCATCACATTGGTCCAGGCTAAAGCTCTGAAAGTTGGATGCTAAATTAATATTGGGACATTGGGAAGGACCCATGTCAGAGAGAAGGTGAAGCATCTTAAAAATATTTCTGGTACATGTGTCTTTTTTGATCTTCTAAAAGGCCATATTACCTCAAAGTTCATATGTAAATATTTCTAGTATATAACTTACTATTCAATATCAAATCACAATATTAAATTTCTATGAAATTAATGCTTTTTAAGTAAAAAAAAAGAAAAACTAAACGTTTCATGATGAAACATAAATCAAAACTTGTTTGTTTCTATAAGTAAATAACTGCCCAAAGTAAAATAACTAGCAATTCATTTGCCTCATCTAGTTTTCCTCATTTGAAATCCAGGTTTGCTTGGCCCCTCTGCAAAGATGCAGCAGCTGTTTTGGCCAGTTGTTGTACAGCTGGGGGAAAATGGAAACTGCTACTGCTTGAATACTATCCATGAAGGTGTTCCCATCACAAGAGTTAGATAGTAATCTGGAAGATATTACAGCAGTCAGTTTTAATTTTAAGGAAATACAAATATTTTCTGCAAGTCTACATTTTTAATATATTTACTGATTATGCTATTACAGTTGTCCCATTTTTGTCTTCCTGTTATTAGCCTCAACCTTATACCTTCCCACCAGCATTCCCCTACCTTAGTTCATGTCCATGGGTCATACATATAAGTTTTGGGCTTCTACATTTCCTATCCTATTCTTAACCTTCTCCTGTCTATTTTGTACCTACCATTTATGGTTCTTATTCCTTGTATCTTTTACCCTATTCTCTCCCCTCCCCTTCCCCAGTGATAACCCTCCATGTGACCTCTATTTCTATGAATCTATTCCTATTCTAGTTTTTTGCTTAGTTCATTTCTCTTTTTGTTTTTTTTAGGCTCAGTTGTTTATAGTTGTGGGTTTGTTGTCATTTAACTGTTTATATTTTTTATCTTCTTTTTCTTAGGTAAGTCCCTTTAACATTTCATAAAATAAGGGCTTGGTGATGATGAATTCCTTTAACTTGACCTTATCTGGGAAGCAATTAATCTGCCCTTCCATTCTAAATGATAGCTTTTCTGGATAAAGTAATCTTGGATGTAGGTCCTCGCCTTTCATGACTTTGAATACTTCTTTCCAACCCCTTCTTGTCTTCAAGGTTTCTTTTGAGAAATCATCTGATATCTTATGGGAACTCATTTGTAGGTAACTGCCTCCTGATAACCAACCTATCAGATACAGGTTTCAAAACTCTGGTAATCCGGATGCTCACAGAAATGGTTGAGTATGGTCACAAAATAGAGCAAAAAGTGAAGGCTATAAAAAGTGAAATAAAGAACAACAGTGAAGGATAGGAAAGTGAGACTCAAATCAAAGGGTTGGAGTGGAATGAAGAAATAAACATTCAACTAGAACAGAATGAAGAAACAAGAATTCAAAAAATGAGGAGAGACTTAGGAACTTTTGGAACAACTTTAAATGTTCCAACATCCAAATCATAAAGGTTTGAGAAGGAGAAGAGGAAGAGCAAGAAACTAAAGTTATTTGAAAACAAAATGAAGGAGAACTTCCTTAGTCTGACAAAGGAAATAGACTTCTAGGAAGTCCAGGAAGCTCAGAGAGTCCGAAAAAATTTGGACCCAAGGAAGCACACACCAAGGCACATCATAATTACATTACCCAAGATTAAAGATAAGGAATATTAGCCCATATTTTTAAATGTTAACAGGATTGTATACACTTAATCACAAAATTTAAGAAAATGCAGTTCATATATTTTCATTTGCAGTAGGATGCAAACTAATTTGTGAAAATTTCAAGGAAATACTTTTGCTATTAATTTTAAAAGAAGTTGTTTCAACTATATGACATTTGATTTTCTATCAAAGACTCAACTGAATTTAGGAAACAGCAAAAATACTGAATTACATTTTCAGTTGTGAAAAATAAAACATTTTCAATTTTTACCTAGAGTTTAGATACCCAGTTTTAAGTATGCTTTCTCTTTGAGACAGACTACATTTCTTTGTCTTCCAAAGGTTATTTATAAATCTCATTAATATATGCAATATATGCATTGTGTAATGGTTTAATATGGTTTCAATCCACTTGTTTATGACTTCATTAAGTTGTTTTAATCCCATTGTTTAGAACAAAGGCAAAGAAAAATGTTGCTTTGGTGTGAGAATGAAGTGAAGTGTGCCCGGATGTCATCCTTCCACATCCATTGTCTTTGACAGAAAGTCAACCACCCAGTTGCTGAGAGGCCCTGCCAGAGGCTTATCCAGAAGAACATGTGAAATAACAATGACAAGGAGGACATTTAGACTATAAATTCCTAGAGTTTGGGGACTATCTGAGAGTGTCAGTTTGGGAAAAACAACTCTTCACGAACGTAAAAACTTGGAAGACCTTCAGAACATTTAGCTCCTGCATTGTCGAGATGAGTGGGGTTGGCATTGGCAAAAGGTTGCAGAGCCCCTTGTGAAAGAGATCACTATGCCCACCAATATCAGCATCTTCATTCCCTAGCAACAGTGTTCTAGCAACAGGGTACCTTTTTGCTGGCAGCTGGAAATCAACTTTCAGATTTGGACTTTAGTCTTCCATCTCCCTTTCCCCGGAACAATATTGTGATTATTGTTCTGTCACTTGTCTAGAGCGTTATTTCTTTATTTAGTTTATTAAGAGGTTGTTGCACTGAAAGCTATTGGCTTGTGAAATTATTATAATTCCCACAGGATCCTCTGCTAAATAAATTGTCAGCAAATACAAACTCACTTTGTGAGTGTAACTTTTGCTTGTCTCCCCCCAAAAAGACAAAAACAATATGTTAACTCAGAATTCTGTGACAATTTTACCTTCTACTTTTAAATGCATACTTGTAAAAAATTTTTAAAAAGTAAAGCACACAAAAATATAAGGATTTTTAAAGTAGTCTTGGATTTTCAAAAAAATAAAAATATATGTTCTCTTCAACTTGCCCCTCAATTACTCTTCACTAGGAATTAATTCACAAAAAAAATGAAAGCCTTGAAATTACATAGTGACTAAACTCTTTGAGATTTTTATAATACCTGTCTGTAGTGAGCATAAGCATAAACTCAAAGTTAAAAGCAACTTTTCTCTTCATAAATAACCTTTTCAGAAAATTCTTCAAAGAAACATTTCATGAAAATATCTAGTTCAAAATTTGCTATAAATCTATATATATTTTCTGATATATACTGCTGAAAAAGCTAGCATTTGTTCTTCATATGTGTACTGATTATTAAAGGAGGTCATAAAACATTTTTTCCTCAAATCAACAAAATGTTATTTTGTAATTTGGGTTTTTAAAATAAAATATGTTCTGTTGGTAGAAACAAATGCATACATTTCCAAAAATATGTACTATGATATATTTATTCCAGAATATCTGATTATGTAAAAGTCATCATGGCAAACATTGCCCATGATTAACTTCACACATAATCAGGAAAGCCCTTCGGCAGCTCTGTGTAGTTGATAGCAGCATTTCTCAGTGTGGCACCAGGCATTACATTCTTCACCACTGCACATACCACAGTTTTACAGAAATCCATTTCACTTAAAATGTTCTCCATATAGCACCTAAATTACTAATTTTATTCGATCTTGACATTTGAATACATATATCTTTCAATATTTTGAGTGAAAAAATTAGGAAGTTTGCAAAAAGTACAGGAAGCATCCTAAGGAAAATCAATTGTGTGAGTTGCAAGCTCAACTAGCAACTTTGTTCAAAAAGACAATTATTATTTGAAAAGATGTCTAATAAAACATTTATAATTATTCAGTTTTGGTTACTTTGCAGGTTTTCTCAAAATTTTATGAGATGAGGCTGTCACTTCAAAGAAATCAAATTACTCTATTTGTCGCCAATTATGAAATTCAAGCTCTCAGGAGAAAATTGTAAATTCAGAAAAAATGTATCTGCTGCTGTGAACTTGACAGCTTCTTGACACTTACAAGTTTTCTAATGAAATCAGCAGAGAAATTAAAAAAGTGATTTTAGACACTCATAATAAAATGTGTCAAATCTTGGGAAATCTACACAAGGCAGTAAACAAATAGCTTGCAAATGAACAATGCATGCTGTTACAAAATCCTGCTTGAAAAATATCCTTTCAAAGTCCCTTCTATTTTAATGTAACAGAGTAAAAAGTGTGCTTTTAGAGTTTATATTACAAGTAACTTTTAAGAAACTGCCTTGCCAATATCTGCAATATCAAAGAAATAGCTATAGTTATCTGAAAAGACTATTAAAATACACTCCTTTTAAAATCCTATTCCTTCACACAAATACAGCTGTGTGAGTCCCCATTTTTCTTTATAATGCCAATTCAAACAAACCACATGATTTAACTGCTTGAATGCAGAAACAAATATAGGAAATTAGTTGTCTTCCATTAAGTCCTATGTATGAGATTTGTAAAATACAACCACTCCTGCCCTGACTGCGTAGCTCACTTGGTTGGAATGTCATCTCATACACGAAAACTGCCAGTTCAGTTCTAGATCACGGCACATACCTAGGTTACAGGTTTGATCCCTGGTTGAGTCTCTTATGGAGAGGCAACGGATTGATGTTTTTCTCTCTTTTTCTCTTTCTCTCTCTATCTCTCTCTGTGAAGAGTAAGACCAATAAAATGACATTAGTCTGATTAAGAAAGCATACAATTTATAAAACAAAGTGGAGTCACTCATGTCAACCAAGATGGCTGACAGTCAGCCATGACACTTTGTTTCAAGAGGGAAACTACCTAAGTCAGAACAGACACATCTGGCAAGGAAACACACCTAAGATATCTGCACTTGTGATCAGAATAGCTGTGTATGAAGAGTGGAACCACCAATAGGTATGCTACTAGTGAAATTCCCCACTTGCTAGCAGGGGTGCCAAGACAATTATCAAAAGAGCCAGAAAGGTCCAGTACACCACTTTGAAGATGTAACTGGGGCAGGCTCCAAACCACTGCTGAGACAACTGAGTTCCACACACCAGTGCTGCTCCATGCCACACTGGTCTCCCTTCGCATTAGCCACTGGAGGCTCTGCCTTGCTGGACTGAGGACTTCATCCACCCTGATGCCCACCTGGCTCTGGAGATCCTGCCTCGTAAGACGATGAAGGCTCCCTTGCACACTGAGCTGTTTCCTGGACCTGCAGACTGAAAGCCTGGGATACAAGTTTGTTATTCTCCATTGATTGTGCTGTGTGTGTGTGTGTGTGTGTGTGTGTGTGTGTGTGTGT
>CM052540.1:176117696-176129889 GCA_028533065.1 Trachops cirrhosus
TGTGTGTGTGTGTGTGTGTGTGTGTGTGTGTGTGTGTGTTATATTTCTCTTAGATTGTCCAAGTGTGAGGAGGATGTTAATGTAAGTTGATGTTCTACTTTAAGTGAACCTGCATTCAATAAAAGCTGAGTGAATAGCATGGTAACTGTGTGTGACTCTTGTCTACTCCTTGGTGCTGGGCTGCTCAGCAGGCAGCTGGCCGAGCAGTTGCCGGGCAGACTTGTAGGAAAGACTGTAACATCAACATATGCTCGTGACACTCTCTCTCCCTCTTCTCTCTCTAAAATCAACTTTAAAAACTATTCTTGGGTAAAGATTAAATAAAAGTTCTGCTTCCATTAATTGCTTTACATTTAGTTAAGAATAGCTAACATGTAATCTTATTGTTCTTTTTCTCAAATGAATTGTTGTATAAATATTATAACCATTGGTCAGATACAAGTTCTAAAATAACAAACATTGGTGGACGTTGCCACATAAAAGAAGCTTTTTAAACTTCATAGGTTACTCAGGAACCTTTAAGAATGTAAAGGAGTCCTGAAGCCAAAGCTGTAAGAATCATTCATCGATGCAGTTGTATTTATACCAATTTTATATAGCCAGGTTTTCTGTTCTCTTTTTGTGAAACATGAGCATAAAAACATGCATTATATTTTAACAAAAAGATGCATGAAAATCAAACTTCTTAATGTGATTAAAACAGAAAAGTGACATAATACAGAAGTCAGAAAAAGACTGAATTTTTTTTTTTGTTTTTAGTGACAATTTGAGAAAAATCTCACACTCTCCTACTTGGAACTTTTGAATTTGTTCTACACTCCATCAGAATAGAAATTTAAATTGTACCACAAAAGTCTTTCCTTAAAAAATCCATATTTAGCTGTCCATTACTATTTCTTTACCTTAACTTTTTAAATTGCTTTTATATTATTTTGATCAAATCATTTTAGAGGAACCATAGATTTTCTTTGCTAATCCCATACTTTGATAGACTGACAATTATTTCCAAATTATTTATCTAATAATTTGCATATTTATAACCATATCTCTAAGTATCAAGTTCAAAAAACAACTTTTGGGTTTCTTAAATTTAGGCATTGTGTATTGACCTGGTAATATGGAAATGAGTATTTGACTTTCTTTCATCTCCACACACACCACACGTGAACACTCTTGTCCTTCACTTATGCTCTCAATATTTATACCATAATTGTAGCTAAGTATTTATTTAGAAAATTTTAGGACTAAATGTTATTCAGCAATATTTATCATAATTACTTTTTTCTCTGCATAGTTTTGTTATCCCTGTATAATATTTATCCTATAATTTTTCATTTTGCTTGCTCCATACTTATCACTAATCCATCCTCACAGATTCCACACAGGTCCTCTCAAGACAACTGAACATTTCAGAAATTCCATTAGCTTTTATTTCTGGAGACAACTCTTTCAGGCTTCATAGTCTACTTCAACGTGAATTGGTACATCTAAGAATCAGATCTTCCTTCTCCATATTCCTGGACATCTCCTTTTCTTATATTCTGTAATGAATGGTCTGTCTCAATTTTTTCACTCCATCATTTTTTGTGTGTGTGATTGAAAATTTTCTCACTCTATTCATGGGGGGAAGTTATTCTATCCTCAGGTGTATTCAGTGGTTTGATTGGGCATAAAGTAAGATAATAAAAATGATTATAATGATACTAAAGACATCATTGAACTGACCTTTAAATTTCAATATTACTTTTGAAAATTCTGGGGAAAACCTAATTCTTGATCTTCTCAATATGGTCCATTTCCTCTGGAAACTTGAAGGATTTTTTTCATGTTTGAAATGTTCTAAAATTTAAAAATAATGTACCATTCATAAAAAATGTAAATAATGGGGAGATAGTTCCCCTATCTGGAAAACAACCCACTGTGTGCCCCGGGCATATCTGGGATGGCCTCTGCAGTGGAAGGGAGAATGGGGACTGTGCATACGAACTTGCCGGCCTTTGCATTGTAAGTTTTCCCAGGCAAACCCTTGTATCTAACTTTACTTATTTGTCCTTTATTTAGACTTTTACCTTAGAAAGTCATTTCTGGAATTTTTTTCTTGAAAACTTTCATGAAATATTTCTTTTTTACATTTCTTCCTGTTTTATTTTTACAACATAAATTTCCTGAATGTTAAATTCTTAAATAGGTCTTCTAATTTTCTTCAATGTTATTTCCTATTCTCTATTTTCTTTTCTTTTTGTTTTTCATTCCCCAATTTTATTATATTTTTCTATCCTACTGTTTAGTACAGAAGTTGAATGTTTATTCTGGTAACATTTTCTTTTGAGAAATTTTTGTGTTCCCCAGCTTACCAAATGTTATAACATTTCAAATTTGCCTTATTAGTACAAAATCTTTTACATCAATTATATTATATTTAACTTTCTTTTTTCTGTTTTGATTTTTTTTTACATGTAGACTCTTTTTATCTGTTTGTCTTCATGTCTAATTGTTGGGTTGACTCTCTCTTAAATCTCAGCTTATCCTCAGTTTTACTCAATTTTATTCAGAAATTTCTGGTCCATCCATGTGGCATGTTGACTTTGAGTTTCCCTGTAAGAGAATCTGCCCAAGTTCATTTACTGGCACATGCTTACAGTCATGACTTTGTGTTTTTTCTCTTCCTGCTTCAAGTTTTTAAAGTAGAATCTTTCAAAAGTCGTCTGGGTGGAAGAACGCTTGGAGTCAGCATCTTGTTCGCGTATGTGCACTCAGTCCCCTGTATCCCGTATCCTATCCTATGGGTCTCTTCCCCAACAGACAGTGAGTGGGCCACGGTTCTTTCCAAAAGTGTGCAATAGACAGTTGCCTCTGCAATGCACTAGTTGTTTTAAACAATTAGAGTAATTTTAGTATACACCTTGTGGTATTACATGTTTCCTACAACTGTTACTTTAGGATATAGTATAAAAGTAACAATACTAATAAAACATAATGGCCAGGTTATAAATACATAAAACAAAACTTGTTCATAATACCAGAGAACAAAGTTAGACTCACTCTTTTTTATTTTTCATGACAATAGAAAAATGATCACTGGTGGATAAAATTAAGGAAATGCATGTGTATTAAATGTGTGAGAAGAAGGTATGTAAGTAATTACATGCATATATTAGCTTCAAAGGGCTTATTTGAAAACTCAATAAAACACCAAGGTTTTATCTCTGTGAAAGTTATGTTTTAGTGCAGAGGTTAGAAAATTATGAGCTGTGGACCAAACCCAGTGAGCTGTCTGTTTTTTATAAGTAAATGTTGGTTGGAATACAGCTATCCTCATCACCTATATATCGTCTATAGTTGCATTTGTCCACAACGCCAGAGTTAAATAGTTGCTACAAAGACAACATGTGGCCCTCAAAGAATAAAATAGTAACTGAAAACTTACAGAAAAATTTCCAGACCCTCCACTTTAATGAAGTATTATTGAACATAGCCTGCTATACTTTTAATTCAATGTCAAGTATTTACCAAAATCCAAAGACTAGAGTGATATGTAGTGTGGCATTAATAAAATGACAATAACTTAGTACATATTAATATAATATACATTAAGAGAAGTTAATTATATTATTTGTGATTTAAAGCAAAAAATATGTTTTAAAATTGATAGTGAGTATAGACTCCAACAATGGTATCCAAGAACAAAATTATAAATTGGGTTTATAATATCTGGTACCTTTCAGAAACAGTCCAGCTAAGAGCCCCAAATCAATAAGTAAATGCATAATTAGTACAAATCAGTGTTTTCACATAGGCACTTGGCATATGTTCAGAAGATGCCAAGACTCCTGTTCAGTAACTGCTGTGGAAAGTACAGTTTAGAATTGTGCGAGGGTTTGTGTGGCTAATCTTTGTAAGAAGGTTGATGATAGAGAACAGAGCCAAGCATGGTGTTAGAAAAAAGCCGAGCCAATGTTAGAAATTTTTTTTTTTTTGAAAATGTACTAGTTTAGTTAAGTTTGGTAGACTGGCCTGCAACCTGGCATTAAAGCATTTGAGATTGGTTTCATTGTTTGTAATTTCAAGTCAGAAATGAGTATTTGTGGATACAGAAGTTAGATATCACTTCCAGCTTCTCATTACATTTTTCCTTGAATACATAAAAATATATATCTTGAATTAACAGTAGTCATTGTTAATATTCAGGGCACTGTGGATAGTTAAATTGATTGTTTATTAGGAATAGTTAATAATAAAATAATGTGCTTAATTTGTCAAAATATAAGCAATGTTTGTAATTACTGAAATTATTTTACACAAGTATTATTGATGTATAAGAAAAATTACATAACCTCAAAATTTTAATTTTTACTTTCTATGTTTTAATATTAAAACTAAATAAAACTTTATTCATAATTATTGAACAAAAATATACTAACAGAACAACTACAGAACATAATGGGGGCATTTAATTTCTTATCCTGAGTTGCTTCTCCTCTTTTGACATTGATTCTTGTTTTATATACAAACTGACTGAAGATTTTTGAAAGTACATTTTCCATTAAAGAAATATAGACTAATTGCCTAATAGGCAGCAGGCCTTTAAAACATGTCAGGTGCACCAACAATAAATAAATTGTGTGCAATACTTCAAAAGAACTGTGATGTTCTCAAAACCAGTATTTAAAATAATTTTGATGAAGTGATTTTTTTCTTAGTGTAACAATCTTATATTTTCCCTAATTATCGAAAAAGAGAATATTTACTGTTTTAATTTATGTGTTTTTATGATTTTTAAGTCATTCCATGTTTACCAATATCTTCAATGGCTGCTTGTTTGGAGTACCAGGAAGGACTATATCCAGGAGATATGACTGTTTGTACAGAAATAGATGATGCAAGATTATTTGGTTAAAGACACAGTGATAAAGCAATTCTTTGATCTTCATGCCTTTCCCAAAATTAATTATCCAGTGATGTTTTATTTTTCACCTTATTGAAAGGATATCCAAAATTAATTTTCTTTTTTTGCTGTGCTAAACGTGTTTCAGTGGTTTATTGATATCACAAGGGAATCTCCACTGATTCATGCAAACAACTGCAGATCCCTCGACTCTGCAAGACAGAGAATAACATCTTTTCACAGGCGCATCTCTGCTTTCCATGAACCAGGCGCCTTCACTCCTCACGCGGTGGTGTCACTTGGGACCACCAGCTGAGTGTCGGAGACAGGGAAAATGCTGCTGGCAGGTGAAAGCTGTAGAAACCTTCTCTCCATTCATATTTTATGCTTTAGCTTCTGACAAGAGTTCTCATATTAAGTACATTCTTATCACCCCCTGCATTTTGCAGGCCAAGTTATGATGCAAGTCAGGTTCCAGTAAGTTTCAAAACCTCAGGAAAACACTAAAAGATTATATTGGCTGTTCAGAATGTGACTTTAGTGGACCAGAGCGGATAACACTTGTCTTTCCTGAGGAACAGGTCACCAGGGACTGACTTCACCAAAGTAGTATCTGTAAATGGCTTATTGGATGAGAAGACGTGAATTGCTTAGAAGGAACCTATCGATAAGTCATGAGACCCTGTTTTGTGCTTTGGGGCTCTGAAATAAGGTTTTGATAGGGAGACGTCTGAGAACGCAATTTTCTTGGGACTCTCCCTGAGGCAAGATTTGGCTGCAGCTTTAAATTTCTGGACACTTTTATGTGTGCAGCCTCAGTCCAACTAATTTTTAGGGCATGAATAAAATATTTCAAATTTCAACTTTTGTGGATTATCAAAATCAATCTTAGAACTTATTTGCCATTACTTAGGGGTAACATAAAGTTTAATTTTGTGCTATTTAATATGTTTAATAACTCAGAAGAAGAAGAGAGATATTCAGTCAAGAAAAAGATATTAAAAATTTATAACACAGAAGAAATTTATAAGTTTCCACTGAAGAGTCATTTCAGGCTTTAATGTGGCCTAAGTGCCTTCCTTGTATATTTCTTCTAATGGTGGAAAGTCTATTTCTCAAAAAATTAAAGTTGTTCATATTATGCCTATTCTTTATTTCATTATAAAACTTTTTATCCATAAAAGTAAAAGTGTGAAATCTAAATGTAAGTTATATTAAAATGATCCATAATGAAATAAACATCCTGACCCAATAACATGAATTCAAATATCATATTTTCTAAAACTCTTTCTTCTCCTTCTTGATGCCATTGTTCTCTTTCGCACCTAATACGATCACTTTTCTTATTTTTTTATCCCTTCCTTGATTTGTGTAATTTTATCCCAAATTCCCTTATCCCTAAACAATAGGTTATCAGTGTTGTCATTGATCTTGTTAAGATGCTGCTGAAAGATCCATTTATCACTTCCCGAGTAGCCAGGCACTCACTCATGTGTACTCTCCTCTGGTAACCACTTCTGACCAAGGGCTGGAGGACAGGTGCCCCTTCCTGACCACAGCACAGAAGAGCAGCTTTTCAGCTATCTGTCTGTGTTTTCCCTTTCTGTGGCAACATAAAGGCCACACTTTTCAGCAGTAAATTTGTAATTTGGAGACAGCGAGGATTTTTTGAGTCACTACATGGAGAAGAGATGGTCTAATGCGTTGCTCAGCTCATGTAGGACTCCCTACAAAACCAAACAACGCTCTGTTTTGTTAAGTGACTGCTATTTATTGACATGGCATTTCTTCAGTTTTGCTAGATGTGTTTTTCTGTGATCTACATCTTTTGTTCCCAACATTAGTTTGTAGTATTCATCTACAGTGATACTATAGCTAAAATCCTTTCCTTCTCCCTGCTGGATATTATCTTGCTGTTATTTTAAACAATGCTGCTGTGAACAGCCTTATAATGTCTACTGGTGCGCATGTACACCTACCTGCAAATGGTACCTTGGGTTGTAGGGTATGAAAATGTTCACCGTTACAACATGGTACCTGAAGGGATTTTAGCAATTCAACTCCGTGGTGCATAAGTGTCCGCTTTGTTGCAAATCCTCCCCAGTAATGGGTTTGCTAGGCTTTTTAATGCATTGGGTATAAAATAGTATCTCATTATATTTTTAGTTTTCACTTTCTTCATTACAGTGAAGTTGAGCATATTTTCATAAGTTCAATTAGACAAAAGTTTAATTCAACTAATATGACACTTCTATGGAACACTTATTTTTATAATCATTTGGGGTTAAGTTTTTACTAATTTGTGAGATTCTTCATATATTCTGAAAGCCAATCCTTTCCTGATTATTTGTTCAGCAGGTGTCTTCTATTTTTGTGATGTGTGTTTTTATTGCATTTGTTGTATTGTTTGATCCAAAACAAATCTTAACTTTAGAATGGTTGACTCTGTCAACATGTTAGTGGATATTTAGTGCTTTAATATCCTAATTATTAAAAATACTTCCTTCAATCAAGGTCATAAATATTGTTTTATACCTTTCCTACATTTTTGTGTTTTGTTTTCATACTGTTTTTGCTTTTTCTGGTATTAATTTTTGCCATGATGTGTAGTAACAATCAGTTCCATGGATAATGACTTTTCATACTCCCTGCTACTGCAGACTTCACCAATTTGCACTTCACCTAAAAGTCACATCTGTCACAGATCAACATTTTCATCAACACAGGCCTCTTTCTCAGGCCTTTATTCAGTATACTTACTTTATCTTTTTCATTCCCCAAACTTCCTAATTGCTATAACTTTATAATATTCTGGAGTCCTAACATGGCAAGTTCACTCCTCTAGTTCTTATTATTCAAAGCAAGTCTTTGCTTATGCTCTTTATATAAGTTTTAGAACCAGATTTACAAGTTCCATGTAAAATATGTTTGTTTGTTTTTGTTTGTTTAGGCATCACATGAATTTATTACCCACTTCCTGGTTATTTTGCTTTTTTTTCTAGGTACTCCCTTTTTGCTATTATAAAGGTATTTAAAATGATATTTTCTAATACGTTTATGCTGTATATAAAAGTAATTTGTTTTCAATATCCATTTATATATAGTGATTTTGAAAAAATACATTCATTATTTTTAGTAATGTAACTAACTTGTAAAATTATCTTTGGCAGAATTGCTATCTCTTAAAGTTAAATAAATATAACTACATATTCAGATAAGGAATTTTAATTCTAAAAAGTTTCAATAACTATTTGAAAACCCTTCCAGCCATCCTTTACTCCAGGGATGTCAAACTCACTTTCACCGGGGGCCACATCAGCCTCATGGTTGTCTTCAAAAGGCCCAAATGTAATTTTAGGACTGTGTAAATGTAACTACAACTTAAGAGTTAAACAAGAGCTCGGTGTGGCTGCCAGGTAGAAACAAGGTGCCGGGCCGGATAAAACAAGGCGGAGGGTGGGATTCGGCCCATGGGCCTTGTGTTTGCCACCTGTGCTACATCAGACACCCAGATAAATGCTCTTCCATCCAAAGAAAGGTAAGAGGGCAACATCAGCATGCGACAAATTTCAGAGATCCTCGTTTTTGTAAGATGTTAGGGTGATCCTTATATATCGTAAGACTGATATTTTACCACAACAGAAATAAGACAACTTAAAAATAAAATTTGGTATCAGCATTGGAGCAAACAGGCAAATTGAAGAATGGTTGATTTAAAACACAAAAGAACCTATAGGGAATCCTTCAATGTTCTGTAAAGCGATAGTGACTCTATTATTTTTAAAACTCTTATTTTGAGATGAATTTAAGTTCACAGAAGTATTAAAAAGAATATGCAGTGTTCACGTGCATCTTTCATTCTTCTCCCCTGACACTTAGCCTTTAACTCACTGTGGCATATTTGTCAAAACTAAGAAATTAACTTTGATACAAAGCATTAACTAAACTAGAAACTTTATTCACATGTCTTGCAGCCTGTCCAGGCCTGGCAGGTCCACTCTAGATTAGGGCACAGAGAAAAAAAATGCACGGAGCTGTGGGGATGCTTGGCATGCCTTTATTCAAGGGTGGGCGAGCCGTGCATGCTGCAAGCTGCTTGTCCCCCAAGGGAGAGTCCAACCCTCTTATGTACTGAGTACAAAGCTGGCAGGGTGCCAGAATATGTGGTGTTACACTTAATATTGATCCTACTAGATTATGGGAACCCTTTATTGGACCCAGTCTCAAGGCTATGAGAACACAGTTTATCAGGCCCATTCTCAAGGTTATGAGAAACTGCTTCCCTCAGTTGCCCAGACATCTGGGTGAGGAAGCCAGACTGCCTGTGTTTACCCTACATCGTGTTTCACCAGTTTTTAAATAACACTCTTTTCTTCAGTTCCAGCATGTAGTCCAGGATATCATGGTGCATTAAGTTGTCACATCTCCTTAGAAACCTGTTATTTGTGGCTTTTCTCTGTCTTTTCTTTCTGTTTTCCCCCCGCTCATGCTCTTGAACCTTTTGGAGATACTGGTCAGGTATTTCCGAGGTCTTTCAGTTCGAGCTTACCTGTTTTTTTCTTATGATTACTCTGATGTTATGAATGTTAGCGACAATGCCATTTAGGTGAAGTGCCCTTCTCTTTGCATCCTGTCAGAAGGCAGATGATATTCGTGTGTGTATCATTGGTAACATGAAGCTCCATCCCTTGGCTACAGTGGGGTCTACCAGGTTTATCTACTATAAAATTACATTTAAAAAATTAGCCTACTTTGTTCATTAGAAGGGGTTTACTAAATTCAATCAACACTCGAAGGGAAAATAGTTAAGTCAATCTTCGGAAGTAAAGAGTAGCAAAGAATTTGTGATGTGTTAAAATCACCACAGTAATTAAGAAATATTTTTGGTGAAATATTTTAGGGGATTTTTATTGGTCCATTGTACCCTTCATCTCACAATGTGACTGAAAGCCCCGTAACTCAAATGTTCTAAAGGCAAGTGGTGACTGTAATTGTTCAGCTTACTTTTGCTACTTCAAGTTTGCGGTATTAATAAGTAACAAAAATAACATTAGTGAATAAGACAAACATAAGTTGAGTGCTCTGATTAGAACAAAAATTACTCCAACCATGTATGAGTAAACATGAAATTCTGTGGGCATACGAAAAGTTTTTGTTTTTTAAATTATATTTCAAAAAGAAATTGCAGTATAGACATGGTGAACCTCAATGAGGTTAAAGGTTGTAGTCATTATTTTTACTTATATTATCTAAAAGTTGTCAAAATGTTGAATTCAAGAAATAATGCAAAAAAATGACTGGTACAGAAATAAGAGATTCAATATGTTTACATTAAGTAGAGAAAATAGATAATCAAAAATAAAATAAAATACAAGCTCTGGCTGGTGTGGCTCAGTGCATTGAGTGCTGGCCTGCAAATCAAAAATAAAATACAGAAAGGATGAACATTAAGCCTAGATTATTACATTTTAAATAAAAATTATTTTCTTGATGAAGACACTATGTCCTTTTACTTAACAAATCAAGTTATATGAATTGATTAAGGTAGCTACTAATAATTTATGCAGACATGTGACTCTATGTGTGTGGGGTTTGAGGGTGGCGGTGGTTAAGAATCCTTGAATGTCAATGAAACAGGGGTTTTCAAATATTCTCCCACAATGTATATTTATTGAGCGTTTATGATGTAAAACATTGTATGTGTTAAGGACATACTAGTAAACAAAAGAGGTATGGCCCAGATCTGGATTTCATAGAGCTTCATTTCTTACCTGTTCAGTATTTTGGTCACTCAGGTAACATCTAAGATAAATTCCCAATGTAAATGTCATTGCATTGGGAACAAAGCACTAAATTTTTATACACCAATAATGCTTCAGCTAAAATTAGTTTAGGTGTATAATCTTCAAGGACTTCTGTATTTATTCTTGTTGTGATTTTCTACCAGAGCTATGTTAAAAAGACAGAATTTTTAATAATACCTGTGTCCTCATTTCCATAAAAGAGCAATGACCATTTGGGAAACAGTAAAAGCTGATGTTCCATATTGTTCTCCCTAAGCTCAAGACTTCCCCTGGGGGCTAAATAGATTTGCTAAACCACATGTTGTTTACCTAATTTTTGTGCCAAAGCATTAATGAGACTCCTATGGGTAATGATGCTTTGCCAAAATATCGGTTCTTCAGTTCAATATCACCTTTATTCTTGGCAATACATTTATTTTCCTATCTACATTTAAAAAAACAAGATATAATTCAGCATAAAAATGATACTCAGAAGATCCTGTTGAATTTCATTACTTTACATCGAATTTAAGTTACAAGTCTATTTCAGACCCACATACTGTAAAAGAAAAATAAACAGTAGTAAACTTTGACCTGTTCCATTCTGTGGCAGTGAGTAAAATAATCTGACATCTTTGTCTAGATTCTAATTTTTTAATGTATAAAGCAAAAGAATAAAGACATTTAAAATGCCTATGTATTTGGATTACAAAGAATATTTAAATTTGAATGATAAATACCACATTTAATAAGAAAAAATGAAACTTAATGAAGCTTAAATCTCATTTTTAATAATACATTTCTCTATATGCTATTTGCAATTCCAAAACCCTAAAAGCTTTAAAACCAAGGAGTTTTTGTTGGTAGCATTACTGTTATTGTTGTTGAAAGTTTTGTACAAGTTCATTTGGCAGTAAAACTCTTCCTGTGTGGACCTGAGGCTCCTTCTAGCAATTATTCAGCCCGCATAGTACAGCTATTCACATGTTATCAGCAAAAGAAGACATTTCATTTCAGAGTGCAGACTTGGATGTTAATGTGCTTATGATGTATATGCTATGTATTAATATGTTAAAACCCAAAACCAATGTATTATGAAACATCTGTGGCCTCAAGAGTTTATAGAAGGGATTCTTAAGAAATTCTTAAAATGGATTAGAGATGTTATTTATAAAAGACATTAAACAAACAAAAACAAATAATCAAAAATAATGATGTCCAGGGATTTCTTTGATCTACATAAAATTACTTTTATAAGGTTACCTTTCCATGAAGAGACACCAAGAAGAAAAGGGTCTCACCAGAGAATATCATTTTGTTGACTGTATTGGGCTGTCCTGTAAACTCTTTAATAATTGCTAAACCCTCTTCATCTGGAAGCTAGCCATCCTGGCAATGACTTGGAAAATACATCTCTATAGATTCCCAGGAATACTATAATAATATTTTTATATCTATGTAAAAAAGCAAAGCAAACATATCATGTGAATAACATCTCTTCCAAATATACCAAATGTTTTTTTTT
>CM052540.1:176129989-176143624 GCA_028533065.1 Trachops cirrhosus
CCCACCCACCCATCCCTCCCCACCTCCCTTCCATTTCCAAGCCCCGTAGTTTTGTCCATGTGTCCTCTATATTTGTTCCTGTAAACCCTTCCCTTCTCCCCTGAAATTCCCTCCCCTCTCCCCTCTGGTCACTGACATCCCGTCCTCCATTTCAGTGTCCTTTGTTATAATTTACTTGTTTCTTTGTTTTGTTGTTTAGTTTTGACACAGAAAGCTAGTCACTTAACAAGACCTTTATTCTTTAAAGGGGGGGGACCTGGGAACTTGGGGCCAAGTAGAATGGATCTATCTAATTAAGAGGGTTGTGTGGAGTGTTCCACCACATGGACAGTTTTGGTGTCACAGTCAGGCTCCACAGGGGGGAAGGTGAGCGTGGACAGACCTCACTTACTTATGTCATCACAGACATAATTGTTTCAAGACTACATCTAATTCTTTTCATTTCCTTTATGTTTTTTTAATCGCTGGTACACTTACAATGTAGAAAATGGAATGCAACAGATCGAATATATCACCGTGAATTTATCACCTATTTTTACAAATAAGGCAAGCTATTGTGATATCCCAGAGTGTATATCTAGAGACTATTCAAAGTTGACTTACTCCACCACACTCATAGCGGCAACTTTATTTCTTCATGATTGGAGTTTACAACACTAGCCAGAATTGTTTCCTTTGTCTATAAATTCCTCAGAAAGGTTTAAGTAGCATTTCTATTTGGCATAATTTATATGCATATGCACAAAGCCAAATATCAATTTTGTGTCTCTTTGATTACTTACATTCTAAACAAAACTCATTAGCTTTTGTTCTCTGTAGACCACAGATATGAAAAACTGATGTGTGATTCTATTCATGTCACCAAAAATAATATTATCCTTCTCTTTAGTCCTAACAGAAAAAAACAGATTTAAATGATGAAAAAATATTACAGAGTTATAAGAACATTGTATTTATTTTGGACAGAGAAACATATTGTAGCAGCATAACATTGGTTTACATGATATGAGGCAAAATTAGATCCAGGACTATGTTATTTCTAAATAAATGATTACACATTATTGTTCTGTGTGTTCTTCTGCCAATGTTCAGTTTAAGGAGGATTGTTTGTTGAGAGCGCTAGGATACTACAAAGAGAGTAAACACATCCTCGTGATTGAGAACCCTGCCAGAGCTGTCCCACACACCAATTTGCACTATTCAAAATGCTGCATTGTGCACTCTCTGGGCTTTCTCTGTGACATTATTCTTAACAATTAGTAAATCTGATAATAAACGTTAACATCATGAATTGTACTTGAGTAACTATTGTTGAGATATTTTATTTGGCAGGTAATCCAGAGACTTTTTAGTTTATGGACATCTAGATTCATACACTCAAAGTCGTATCAAATGTTTTATTTCTAAAGAATAAACATTTTATATATACTCTTAAAGATCAAGGTTGTAAAAGCAAAAGCTTATAAAATTCAAGCAAGTAACAAAAATATGTATTTTGGATCAGGTGCACAACAACAATATATGATTGACTCTGAAGTTAATTGAAAGATGCATGCATTTCTAAAGACATTCATTCAAGTGACATGTTTTTAATTGTGCTGCTCAAAAGCAATAAACAAATAAACAAACAAAAATAACCTTCTATACTCTGTGTCAGTTATCTACTATTGCAGTCATGCTGTGTAGAAACAATCTCAAACACCTCAGTGACATGTATGTTTAAAGACTTTTTTAACTCACACATCTGGGGGATTTTATGTTGGGCTAGTGCATGTATCTTTGGTCTGCTGACTTGGGTGGAGCTAACTCACGTGTCTATGGATTATGTGGCTTTCGAATGACCTAAAATAGCCTTGCTCCAGCAAGCAATTGCAGCCATATCTTTATATCCATTCCAGGAGAATCAAGGAAGAAGATGGAAATACACAGTATTTTTTTCAACTCTCTGCATGCATCATATATCCATCCCATCAGTCTAAGTTAGTTCCATGTCTGAACTCAGAAGTTAGGACTGGAGAGATAGAGTGTCTTTAGTGAGATAAACTGCAACGTCATGTGGCAGAAAACATGGACATGAGAGTGAAGGGTAGAGAATGTTGGCCGTGATTCTGATCAACCTCCTTTACATTGCATGCTATCTCTAATAAAGGAGCGTCCATCCTTTAGATTTTACTTTAAAGATCAAAGTAGAGTCTAATTCTGCTTTAGACTATAATCATATACATTAAGCAATCATTTCCATCTGCCATCAGTGCTGTCTAATCAAGGCCACTAAAAAGGCTATTAATACTACATAAGCTGTTGTTGATCAAATTATAAAGACTGCAGAAATATGACTTATAATGGATCTGTTCCTTTTATTTATGAATCATATTCTATTTATAATGACTCATGTCCCTATTTTTTTATTTTTGGAATTGGTACATAGAGTTCTCATGATATATTTTATCCTTAAAAAAAGTCCGTTTTCATATTAAGACTTGGAGAAAATAGAAAAATTAGACAAATTTATTTATTTTTCATGGATGAAAGATTATGAGTTCCTAGCACTGTTGCTGATAAAAGTAAACCAACAAACAATCAAAAGCCATGAAATTAGTTTGACATATAAGCTCATCTAACATTAACTTTTAGGTCACCCACAAAGGATTTCTATGTAAAATTGTCTCACTACCTTACATTTTGTGAACAAGAATTGCATTTTTATATTTCTTCTTAACACGGAGCAGTTGTCAATAGTTTTTCAATAAGTGTTTGCTGACTGAATTTGATGAAATATGATAATAGAAGTCAATCAGTAATTCTTGGGTGCTTTATATTTTTCTAAAGTATTAGCTGAAGAAAGAAGACAGCATGACTAATCCCTTCATTTTAATATGTCTTGATTTGGTTTGGCAACTTCTCCCCAGATTTCATCAAAAATGATGGTGAAGATAAAATAAGACTAAAAGACAAAAGCTAAGATGATAAGTTCTTTTTTGGCATTCCAAAGTGAAAAAGAATGGTCTAGGACTAGGGTTCGGAGGTTCAAATGTATGTTCCTCCTTAAAGGCTGGCTACGCTTGTATGTGTGATGTGTTTAATTTTTTTAAATCATTATTGAGACTGCCATCTGAGAATTCTACGTAAACTGAGGGTAGCTAATTCTACTCTTAGTCTAGTCTAGCCTCTCAAAATATATTCAACCCAAAAGATATATTCTCTCTTTCAGAATGACTATTAAGATTAAATTACTTTCATGAATTTAATATTCTGGTTACCATAATGTTGTCATCACTAATAAACATGTAGGAGAAATTTAAGATAATTAATGTGATAAGATGTGCAACACAAATAAGGTATTATTATTTATCATTTGAAATGCATTTAGTTCTTAAAATTTTTAAAGATAACCATTACTAAAATTCTGTATTAATAAGGCATAATAAGCTAAGCAAATTTTGTATTACTACTGTCACATGAGTTGTTAAATGCCTGTCAAGATAAATCTCTATTACCCTATTTTTAATAAAAGTATTATCACCACAAATATAAGGTGTTTATACATTAAAATCTGAAATATGACAAATCCACAAATGGAGGAAAATTTAAGAATGAGTTTTGCACTAATTGTATGCTTAAGAATAATAGTCTTACTAATAATTCAGTACATAAAAGTATTTGGGGGGTTTAAAATTTAAATATGGTTAAATATTGAGGAGTATATCATTTTAGATAGGGTTCCATATCCACCAAGTTCAAATCTTATCACCATCTCTAAAAAAGGAAAGAAACCCTTTACTTAAATAAGTAACATACTTGGGAGAAAAGGAGTAAGAAAGTGGTTAAATGCTCTCCACTGTTGAGAGCCTTGACCTGTTACTATTACTAATACTGATCAGTTATTGCACAGTTGACCTTTAACACTTGATACATCATTGCCATGAGTATAAATATCTATACAACATGGGAATACAGGTGCCAGTATATTGAATTATATATTTTTCTTGTTAATTAATATTTTTCCAGAGCAATAGTTACAGGATGAAAAGTTTTACCTGCTTAGGAAAGCACTGTAGAATTTAAACAAATCACTAACCAGATAATAGACTAGCATTATATCACCCAATAGACTGCACAAGTGGAGTTCCTGACCTGATGGATTTTTTCACAGCATACCCACCGGAGAGTCATCAACTATTCTCCTTCCAAACTATGTGAATAAACTTAAGGCTTTTTCAAGGACCTGTCTGCTTGCTTACGCTTTCTGTATTTTCACTTAAGACAGTTTGCTTTTGTGATAGCCACAAGTAACATTGAAATATTGAGGATGGTTAAGTTCTTCAAAAGAAAGGTATCTCTGTGGCATCCATTCTGATGCATTGTTTCACAGGGGATGTATTTTGAGAAAGGGCAGATGGTAGCATTTCCCAGAACATCTGTTACCCATCATTCTTTCACAGAGCAACCCAGATGCTGTTGACAACTTGTATGTAAATCACACTGACAATTTGTTCACTGTCTTTCCTGCTGAGACTGAGGTTGTCCTGGTCATACCATTTATCAGATCTAGGAGACACTGCAATCCCACAAGAACAGCTCCAACGGTGTTTTGGCCAGGGCGCCCTAACAGCCATTAAATCAATGGAACGATTTATCTGCCTTGCAGTTATCTTCATATTACAGCAAGGATTTCCTACTTCACCTCTTGTAGTCTTATCTGAAGGCATGTGTTAGATATTAAACACCCTATAGATAGGAAAATGCCAAATTGCTTTCTGATACCTGTCCTTAACTTCTATTATTATTTGTTAGGGGTTATCATTTCTTTGACCTTGCATTTTAAGATTACCTTCATCTCAGAGAAATGACATAAGAGGGAAATTATGCATGCACAATTTCTATATAAATGTCAGAATTTTTAGTTTATAAATGCCTGCTATAAAATATTCACAGTACCAAAGTTGATTTACAATCCATTTCAGCCTGAAATCTATCTTATTCTAATATGTGCCTTGTATCAAAATGCATTTTTCACATTGTTAAAAAGAAAACAAAAAAATCATGTATTTAATTAACCTACCTGCACAAAGGATAAACTAAAATCACTGGCATTTATTAAATGATTATAGCTTTTATAAACAAACTTAATTAGAGCATAAGAGGGAGTAAAGAGAGAAAATACATAATTAAAATTTAAAATACCTAAGCTTTTGAAAGCATTATACAAAACTCTTCTTGTTAAGATAATGAAGATAAAAATTAAAAATTTGGTCAAGTAATCTTAATAAAAATGTTCACATCAAAATATCCATTTAATTTGTAAAGTACACAAATGTTACATTGCAATGTTGATTAGTTTGGATTTTATAATAATTGCTATCATCTCAATCACTTTTGTTAGATGATTATAAGTTAGCTGAGGCAATGGGTAAAATATATTAGACTAGAATATATTGTAAGCATATTCTATATTTACCTTTTAAAATAAAATATATACTATATTATATAATACATGTATATATACATATATAAAATTTTATAAAATAAAAACAATAACTGTTAGATTGTTGTTATTAAAATGGACTTGAACAGGAACACTAATTCTTGCATTGTAAAAGTAAGTAAAGATAGTTTCATGTGGGTTCTCTTTCAGTCAGCCAGCCTATTAAATTATAATTGCTTTAGACTAAAAGCAATATTAAATCTTTAATTTTTAGAATTTTGAATTATAGAATTTATTTTGTAGAAGACACTGACAACATTTTCTCCCCAGTTTTTACAAATAGATCTTACAAGGGATGGGTATTTATGCTGTAGCCTCTGACAAGTGGGACATTATCTCAAGGCAATCCCGGACCCCAGGAGGACTTTGAATAAACAATTACTTTTGTCCCAGGGATGTGGCTTGAATGCTTTATTTTAATGAGAAAGATGAAAAAGTAACATAATTGACTAAAATGTAGCCAGTTACAATATAACATATATCTCCTTCACCAGGAGATTTTTGATTAAGAAAATCATGATACATCCTTAAATTATAGCAGCTAAAAAATCATTTAGCCTAATGTCTATCAGAAACTTAAAGACAATTTAAAGTATTTAGTTATATAAGAAAATCCTGAAGTAGAAGCTCAACGCTATTTAGAAGAATCCCAGGCACCCCAATTTTTCTTTGTTTCTCAGTTATCTGAGTGACTGAAATAACTATTTATTGAAAATAAGATAAAAAAAGGAAGAGCTTGTGACTCAGGCAACCTGGGTTTGGATATTAATTTTGCATTTTTAACTGTGAGACATTGAGCTACTTATTTATTATTACTTTTACTAATTTGTAAATCGTGAATAATAATTGTCCACCTCATCAGATTCTTGTGAGGACTGAGATAACATGTAAATACTTAGCACCTTGTTCAGCAAATTTTACTCATTTGATGACTTTTAGCTTTCTTTTGCTAAATACACACGTGCATCATTGTTTTAAACTGGAAACACACTGAATGGCCATCAACTGCTGATACATCTATAGGATGGACTAGTGCTTAATAATAAAAGGAAAAACTAATCAAAGTAACCACAAGGTTGGATCTCAAAACATGGCAGTGAGGGTCAGAAGATGGACTCAGAGTGTTACACCTGGTGTGATTCCACAGGTAATGGTCACATTCTGGAAAGGGAAAAGGCATGACAGTAATGACGCCCATGTTACCTCAGTGGTTGTCAGAGGCTGGGAGACAGTATGGAGCTGTGTGCAAGGGCATAATGGAATTCCTTAGGCTGGATTAAATGTTTTGCCCTGATGGTGGTGGTTACAAGACAGGACACCCTAAACTATACACCTAAAAACAGTGATAATTTCCTGTAAAACACCAATGGCACAATAACCTGACTAAAACACTGAGTTTCCAACTCATTATGCAACTATCTTAAAATCAAAATACTTTTTATTTATTATTCTTTCTGCTTCATCCTGAAATAAACATTTTCCAATATTTTTTAATTGTAATATATTGTTCAGTAAATTCAAGCTCCTTTTTTGGCCTTTGTTTTATTTGGTTTAATAATATTAATCTCTTCTTTATAACATTCTCTCCTTCCTCTGCTATGATAACTCATTATACTGATTTTTTTTATTATTGTTCAGTTACAGTTGTCCCTCCTCTTTCCCTGTCACTCTCCTCTCTCCTATCCCCCGCCATTCCCACAGTCAATTCACACCCCTCAGTATCTGTGCCCATGAGACTTCTATTCATGTTCCTTGAATTACCCCTTCCCTTTCTTTCTCTCATTATAGCCCCTCTCCTCAGGTCACTTCCAGTTTGTTTATTTCCACATCTTTGGTTCTATTTTGCTCATTTGTTTCTTTTGTTGATTAGGTTCCACTTCTAGGTGAGATCTTATGGTATTTGTCTTTCATCGCCTGACTTACTTCATTTAGCATAATACTCTCCAGCTCCATCCATGCTTTCATGAGGGGTAGGAATTCCTTCTATCTTTCTCCTGTGTAGTATTCCATTATGTAAAAATACCACAACTTTTTAATCCGCTCATTTACTGATGGGCATTAGGCTGTTTGTAGTACTTGGCTATTGTAAATAACACTGCTATGAACATAGGGGTGCATAGGTTCTTTTGAATTGGTGTTTCAGGATTCTTAGTGTATACTCCCAGCAGTGGGATCACTGTCAAAAGGCAACTCCACGTAAAGCAATGTTAGGTGCTAATTGTACCTAAAATTGAGCTGCTTGGCCCCATAACTCAAGGATAGCTAATCTATGTAAAATATCATAGAATTTTAACCAATTTCTTGTGTGGGGTTTTTTTAAATAAGTTTTTGTCAATGAGTAGTAGGAGTAAAAATAGATTTATCTATAATTTATGTTTCATATACACTAAAATTTGTACATATGTATAACATCTGGAAAGAATATTAATCATACAATACTTGTCACTTGTTAAAATATAAAGTATGTAATAAAATTAAATTAAAAATCAGTATTTACTTTTATATTTTAAGGTTATTTTTGTATCTGTATATAAATGTTCCCAAAACATTTCCCAAATATGATGGCACCACAACAAAATATTTATTAAGTGATTTTTATGTATGTTTATCATACAAATCAATTAGTGAAATTAATTGGGCCATAGAATTAAGAAGAGCCATGTTCTGGGGTTTTATTTTCTTATTAATAAGGGAACATCAAACCCAAAATCTCTGTACAATTTTGTATATGTATCTGCTAATTAATGCACACATATGTGAGCACACACACACTTTTCAAACTATTGTATGAAACCAATTAAATCCAAGAATAAGCTAAGGGTGTTAACATTGTTCACCTGTATTCTGAGCAGTAAAGTTTGTCCAAGTCAATCTGTATTGAATAGGTTCTACAGTGTACCTGTAAATGATCATATTGTGAAAAAAAAAATTAGTTTAACCTGAAACTCTGATCTGATATATATTTCTTCAAGACCTTATGGTTCTGTCTGTTGAAATGCAAAATACACCAGTGCCTTCTCGCTATCGGCAGAATTCATGAGAGCGCAAATTGGATGACCACACATTTAGCTTTCCCAACACATTTCCATTATGTTTTTTTCTTGCACAATTAATAATGCTCCTATTCACTATAAACTGTGCAGAATGATAATTATGTAACCACACTATTTACTAACCACTCAAGTTCATCATGGTGCTGGAACAACTCTTTATCAGTTTATATCTGGGAATTTTTTGCAGCAACTTGGTTTCTGACTTATGAATTATACCTCTAGAGTGTTTAGGTCAATTTCCACGAACAGATTTTTGTGGTTCCTTCTTAGGTATCATTAAGACAAATTACAGTAAACTCCAGTTGATATCAATTTCCACACAGCAATTCTAAAAGAAAACTGTAACTGCCTCCTCACATACTGGTGGGCAGGGAGGCTTACTATTTTTAGGGCCATAGAAATCACTTTATATCTGTGAAACTCCTTATTTTGCCTTCCATTTTAATTGAGAGCCTTGCTGGGTAGAGTAGTCTTGTTTGCAGGCCTTTGCACCTATAAGTGGGACCTAATCAACAAAAGAAATGAGCAAGCAAAATATAACCAGAAACACTGACATAAAGAACAAACTGACAGTAATCAGAGGGGAGGGGGGAGGGGGGTAATGGGAGAAAAAAGGGAAGGTCCATCAAAGAACATGTATAAAGAACACATGAACAAAGCCAAAGGGCGTAGATTCGAGGGTGAGAGGTAAGAGTGGGTGGGATGGGGGGCCATGGTGAGAGGCAAATGGAGACAACTGTACTTGAACAATAATTTTATAATATCTTTAAAAAGAGAAAATAAAGGGAGGATAAATGTTGATGGAAGGAGACTTGACTTAGGGTGGTGAGCACACAATTTAATATACAGATGATGTATTGTGGCACTGTATACCTGAAATTGTATAATTTTATTAACCAATGTCACCTCAATGAATTCAATAAAAATGAGAAAAAAAGAAATTGCTTTATAAAGGGACGTCTGTTTTCATGAACTTGACTAAACTCAAACACCAGAGAAATATAATAGATGTGAAAAGTGTTTAAGTCCAAGGTGCTACTCTATATCCTGTTTTGTCAGGAGCCTTTACTAGTAAAAATGTAATATTCCAGTAACCCAAGGGATCAAGTTATTGTTCGGAGTTGGCTTACAAATGTATTCTGACATGAATAGAAAATCCCCTTCCTAAAATTTGATCAGTGGTACATCTTCTGCCTTAGGTAAATATTAGGGCAACTAGTATTATTTCATTAAATACAGAAATGATTTTTTCTTATCACTTCAAAATAGGAAATATATTTGTTTTATTGTGCACAAAAGTTCAAGATTCCTTGAAAAGCATTCATGTCCAAAAGGAAGTCAATATGCTATAAAAATAATAAATTCTTTTTAATTAGTAATTATCTTTTCTTGGCAAACATTAAACTTATGGACCTTAAGTGTTATATGAAATTCAAGTACATCACTTTGTACTTCAAAGTCCACCTCCATTGACTCAATTTAGAGTATGTTTTGAAATACCAGGAGATGGAGCTAGAGATAAGATGACTCTGAAATGCTAGGGTCAGGGAGTAGATTAAAACCCATTTTTACCCAAATTCAGGTAGTCATAGTTGATGATATTTATCAAAGATTTGAATTAAACCTTTGTAGAGATTATCAGTTAGTTTCAAGATGGTGAGCTGAGTACATATCATCTCTTCTTTGTACATCAAACCTGATACATTTATGAAATTATATTAATAAATAATAAAATGTAAGATACATATCTGTCCTCAAAAGGAAGAAAAAGAAAGTTTAGGTGATTAGAAACTGTGAAAAAGGTCTCAAAATTAAATATAAAGGGCAACAGAATAAAGATAAAAGTCATAATCTGAGCTACGTGCAAGGGTGTCTCATAAATTTCTACACAAAACAGCTCCTGGCTCCAGGCCATTGAGAGCTTTCATCTGCCTTAGGGATAGCTTTCCACCAGTGGTGACAGGTTAATCAGACTGAAGCTTTGAAAAAATAAAGACCCGTATCTTTTCATTTTGTTGGGTCCCTAAGACCTAAAGGTATTATGAAAATTGATTCTTTCTTGGTAAATCATAGTAAAGAGTTTTAATTATTAAAACTCTGATTTGTTGATCTATCTTTTATTATGGGCAATGATTTATTTACTAATGAAAAAGCTGAAATGCATACATATGTATTTTTCCTTTCTAACCTTTTATGTTTTTCTCCCCTTGCATCAGGACTAAAATGATTTTTGTCTGAAGTAAATATGGTAAATCAGAACAACATCCTTGAATACCAGGCAGACAATATATGACATTGTTCATAAATAATGCAAGCTTATTTCTTAAAATTTTGGATAAATTTCCTAATGAAATAAAGACCAAAGTTCTAATATTAATAGTTCCTTCAAAACTTGTTCATTATCACTAAGCCCTTATTCTATGAAATCTTAAAGGGACTTATTTAAGAAAAAGAAGAAGACCAAAACTATGAACAGTAAAATGACAACAAACTCACAAATATGAACAACTGAACCTAAAAATCAAAAACAAACTAAGCAAAGAACTAGAATAGGAACAGAATCACAGAAATGAAGATCACATAGAGGGTTATCAGCACGGAGGGGCAGGTGAGAGAATGGGGGGAAAGGTACAGGGAATAAGAAGAGTACAGGGTAGGTACAAAACAGACAGGGGAAGGTTAAGAATAGTATGGGAAATGGTGAAGCCGAAGAACTTATATGTATGACCCATGGACATGAACTAAGATGGAGGAATGCTGGAGAGAGGGAGCTGCAGGGTGGAGGGGGCTAAAGGGTAGGAAAAAAGAGAACAACTATAATAGCATAATCAATAAAATATACTAACAAAAGACAAAAGAAAGGAAACTTGTCTGAAATCATTGCAGTTGCTTGACTTTGCATTGGAAATCATTCAAGGTCTGTTTAGCCAATTCACCCAACAACTAACAAACAAGCAACAAAATCTTGAATGGATATCTTTTCCAGAGCTCCATCTGTATATGACCCAAATTAACAGGATCATTTCTCTACAGGGCTCTGCTTTAACACTGTCTGATTAGACTCATGAGTCAAGTTCACAGGTACATTTCCTGACATTTCCAAGCTAAGAGTGATGTTGTTACTGACTTAACACTTGATATATCCTAACCTGTAAGCATTCTTGACATAAATTATAGTAGAATGATTCAATTATAAGCACTACTTCTCTCTCCACATGTGTTTGTATAACTACATAGCCAAATCAGAAGCAGAACAAAATTATCTATACATCCCAAACAATACTCTACTACTCAAAAAGAGAATAATGCCTTCATCTGAATCTTTTACTTTGTACTTTATAAAAGCAAACATATTGAGCCCAATTTCGTTACTATTTATTGTTATTATTTGTTTTGCCTATATTCACATTTTAATTCAATCTTATATCAACCAAAAATGTAATAAGGCTCTAATAATTAACATACAATTTTTTAAAAAATCAAGGAATGAACTACAACGAACTAATATTGGTCATTGGCTGAACAGAAGTAATTTGTAGGTAGACAGACTCTTTCAGACATGACAAATTTATCTACTCTTTATATCAGCTTAAGAATAAGTATAAGAGAAATATTTTCTTGACAATGCATGTACCACTCAAATATTTTAAAGAAGGCTGTGTTTTGTTTTTGCATTTTCATGTAAGAACATTACTTCAGGTATTTTAAATACTGTATCAACATACAAACATCATCAAAAAAGGGAGACATATTCTATGTTCTGCATATGTGCATTTATTATGAAAAAGGAACCAATAAAAAGCAATTTTTCTAGGAATGAACTCATCAAATATAATAGTTTAGCATTGATTTTAATTAAGTGAATATTTTCTTAGCCAGGTTGATTAGTTTCTTCGGGATGCCATAGCAAAGCCGCAGAAACTAAGTGGCTTAAAACGACGTAAGTGTGTGTACTCACAGTTCTGGAGGTTGGAAGCTTGAAATTAAGAGTTGGCAGGGACATGTTCCCTCCGACACCTTCAAGGACTCCTTCATTGCCTCTGCTAGCTTCCTGCGGGGTTTTTAGCAATCTCTGGTGTTCCTTGGCTTGAAGGTACATAACTCCTGTCTCTGCCTTCTCCCAGTGTTTATCTGTCATCACAAGGACACCTTCTTAAAAAAGCATCAGCCATATTGGATTAAGGGACGACTCTACTTCTAGCAGGGCCTCGTCTTAACCGATTACATCAGCAACAACCATATTTCAAAACAAGACCATGATCTGAGACATACTTGGGGTGAGGACTTCAACATATCTTTTTTTTTGAGGGAATACAGCCCAACCTATAACACTAGATATTATTATTTAAAAGTCAATATAAACAAGCTCAATTTATCAAGCAAAGTTGGATATATTTGCATGCACCTTTCTATGTTGGGGAATCACCCAAGCATCTCTGTCACCCAGGGATATCAGTCGATTGTGTAAAGTTCCTAAACCAAGCCAGATGATGGTCTGTTCTCAAAGTTTTAGGCGTGGCCTACCATATAACTGTATCTAATCCACTGCAACACATAAGAAAATGTGAGCATTATGTAAATATTTATAGAATAAATATTCATTGAATAATTCCTGCCGGAGTGTTTTGTTGTGTTTCTGCTCTGGTTGTTGCTGGTGCTGCTGTTGCTTCCAATTCTAGCCTTTTAAAATGCTCTGTAGTCAGTTCACAGGGGTGACCTGGGTCTTTCTGGTCAAGGTTAGCAGGACATCCTAGTTCCTCTCTGTTGCAGTCCACCAGCCCGCAGTGACTGCAAATGTTATAGATGGCTCGCAAGTGACAAGAGAAACATACACATGGACTACCGAGTCCTGTGGAGGAATAGGGACGGCATGGCTACCCTCTCAAGGGGAGGGTGCCTCCAAGTGGCCTGGCCACTCTCTCAAAGGAGAGTGCCCCGAGCCGCAGCCTCAATAGGCCTTTTATTAGGTAGTATTGGGTAGGTGAACAGATACAGAATGTGGATTTATTGTCTAGCAGAAAAGATCAAAACAGGTAGATGATTTACATAGGGTTCAAAAGTCTCACGCTGGGTTTTGGGGCTGGTATCACCTAACAG
>CM052540.1:176144124-176220476 GCA_028533065.1 Trachops cirrhosus
GGGGGGGGGAGGGTTACAGCTCCTGAAACCAGGCAGGGCGGACACCACACCTCTCCTCCTCCTTTTGTGCCTGAGAATAGTCATGACAACAAAGGTATATTTAAATGAGACTATAAGGTATTTTTTGTAAATTATTTTTAAAATATGGTTGCTTAGGTTGATATGTTTACAAAGTTGCTTGCTAATACAATTTGATTTCTGCAAATATTTTTGTTTATTTATTTTTGATTCAGAAGACAAATAATTTAAGTTGTTCATTCATTAAAAAATGTTTTAAAAGCCATAAGGAATATTCTTTTATTGACAAAAAACAACTCAATGTACTTTTACTCTGTTCTTTCAAGGTGATAATTAACAGAACTGATTGTTTCACTTAAGGCAATTATTCATTCTTAAATGACCTAAGAAGATCAGCAGTGACCTCCTCCATGATCTTGCCTGAGAGTCCTAATGCCATCAAAGTGCTAAGACTGACATTACTTTAGAAAAAAATCCCCTCTACTTCTCTGCCACCTGTGTTTGTGTCTTGTTATCCACTTTACCATTCTACCATCTGTCACACCACTGAAGTGACCTATAATTAAGAACTTTGAAGAAAATCCACTCTAAATTATGATTGGACACAGTTTTTTTATGACTCTCAAAATATATTGCTGTTCCCTTGCACAGGGGTGTGGAGAAGGCTGTAATGTGCATAGAATAACCTTGCTGTCCTAACGACCTTTAATTATGCATTTGGTTTTCAAAATGCACAGTTACATGACAGCCACACAGTTATTTTTTTAAAAAAGAAGAAAAATGGTTTTTAAATTATATTTAATTATGTTTTCCTTCTGGGCATATAATACATTGTTTTAATTTTCCTCAAATAATTTCTATATACTGTACCATGAATTTACTTTTCATTTTATTTAAAAGTACATAATACAGACAACTGTAACTAAACAACAATAAAATAATTAAAAAATGAAAGCACATAATATAGTAATTCTCTTATTAGTATATCTAAATGTGATATAAAATGTTTTGGTCATATAAAATGTATTTTGAAAGGAAAACAACAATGGTTAATTTGAAAAAATCTGCTAAAATGATCAATCATACATTATGAATAGTAATGTAAGATTTCATGAATTTTATTTTAATATCTGTATTCCAAATGCCAGATGGTTCCATGATGATAAATTTTGTGAGAGGAGGAACATTTCTCACTTTATTTTTAATGATTTCAAAATTTATTCAACTCACAGATTTGTTAAAAACACTGCAGATATCTTCCTGATTTCCATATTTTCCAATTCTTAAGACAACACGTTGCCATTTGGAGTAACTTTTAGGGCAAATTAAGCTATCATTTGGAAGTTTAATGTGAAACATCACTAACTAAAAGGGACCTAGAAATAAAATGCTTAGGTGAATAAAAGAAAATTGAGAGTGAACTCTCAGACTTATAAAGTCTTCTCTTTAAGAACAACAGGCTACCAATCTTTAATAGATTGTTATCTAAACACATCTGGCTTCTCACGTGGGTGCTACTGCTTGAAGACCCAGCGCAGTCACCAGCCCTACCCTTCAATCCCTCTACAATCTACGTTCCAAGACCTCTAATCTATTTTTGAACTGCTGTCATTGAAAGAATGATCTTACTTAACGGTATATCAAAATATCTTGCCCATCTCCCATTTTTTATGTTGAAGTGTTAAACTTTTGGGAGATACATCTTAAAGCAAGCCCTCCTTTACCTCATGGTACATCAGTGAGGTAACACAAGTCTATTTCCCAGCCTAAACATTTCTAACCCTCTTCACAACTCCTGAAACAGCAAGAAAGTTTTAGTCCTTTTAACATCCTGGTGACACTCCAAGATGTAATTTTTATTTAAATATGTTGAATAATTCCCATACTGTATGAAATAAATCAATCTTTACCCACTATAAGTCATTTCTTTTGAATATCTGAGTGAATGATGAAGAATCTTATAATGAATAAGGCATACAGGATATGGAAAAATAACCTGAGTTGAAGCATTTAATTCTTCAGTGCCATTAAAAATCACACAGGGTATGAAAATCACATTGACAGCCAGCTATCATAGTTATGTATCAGCATCTGCACATATAGTTAAGCCAGGTACTCAAGAGGGACTATAAATTAAGCATGTAGCATTATATCTCTACTTTTCAAATTAATTGTAACTGTTTATGATACGTGTGTGTGCACATACATATGTACACACGTGCATGCATACATTCACATAGTGCATGAAATATGTCATCTGTTGTCTGAAGAAGTTTCTGAGATATGGTCCAAAATATTCACTATCATGTTTAAATTTACTGATCCTTCAAGGACAAAAAACAATTAAATTTGTTGCTTCCAATACCATGAAAACAACATGAAGACACTTGTATCCTCCTTGCCTTATTGTTTATCTTTCTTCATTTATTTTAGGTAAATCAATGAGCAGAATTAAAACAATCATGCGAGACTTTCAAAGACCAGCTGCTGCAGTTGGCATGCAGTTGAAGCTGATGGCTAATCTCCGAATGCAGCGCCAGTTTTATTCAAACCCGAATCCTCTTTCATCCTGACAGTCTATGTTTCTGAGCCAAAATCAGGGACACTGCTTGGATTCCTGAATCTTCTATTTGAGAGCAGTGTAGGATAATCAGATGGAGTGTAAGGGAGGAGAAAATGTTGTTTATCCACACTTAATTCTGAATGATGCTTTATCTTTACTGTTATTATTTTAAAAGAAAAATGTGGAAAAGGATTTCCCATATATTATCAAATATATGCTCTATGTTTAGATGTTATATCTATTTTACTTTCACTATTTTGTGCATAAACAAGAAATATTTGAAACGAAATATATTGACATCATTTCAAAACATTTTCCTGATATGTATACAGTATTTGCTTGTTAATATGACTTGGCATTCTTAATATTTGATAATTGATGTTGTGTTATTTTTCATTAGTTTTAAAATGACAAAATGGTGTCAAATGGCTCTATAACATGGAGACTTATTTTATGATAGTGCAAAGATATCTGTCCAGTTATAAAACTAATATATTTTATTTTTCATAATTGTAATCGACCATGGTTTCCAATTTTTCTGAATTTTAGAAAACATCCATCTAACAGTGTTCAAATGAACACATTGAAATAAACAAATTGAGCAATTTAGTGAAGTAAACTGCTCAAAGTGTGGCTTTTTAATTGACCAGCGATCACTTTGGTGAATTATGTTACATTAGGCTCTTTCACAGTTGATGTCCCCTTTTACTTGAGGATTAACAACAGTTGCAAAACATTAAGAAATGTAGGTTTTATATTAATGATATAAATATATCATATATTTATTTTACATATATGCACATTGGCATATTGATATCCTTGTGTTTATATATGTATATGTCAATATGTATATTCATCCACACTTAAAATGAGATAACATTGAAAGAAAAGAGGACGTAATGCATAGGTCACACACATAATGTGTGTATATATAAATGATATATAATTTTATATGGTGAGCATATGTAAAAACTATTCTCATTCTTTAGATCAATCCTCAAACTATTCCATTGTAAAATTTTTACTGAATATTTATTTCTTAGATATAATAACATTATGAAATAATTTTATAAGTAAGTCTGTATCAATGTTTATCCTTATTAAAAATAATATTTAAAAACAATAAAATGTGATTGGAATATTCCTGCCTTATTAAACATTATAGTTGAGTATTTTTATTAAAAACCCCAAGTACATAATGATGATGATGATGATGATGACGATAATGATGATGATTTTTCAGTACAATTAGCCCAGAGAATGTAGATGTTTTGTAAATAAGAAGATGCAGAAATACATGTTTACGAGATTTAACTCGATGCCTGTAAACCTCGTGAGAATGATCAGGAAAACAGACAAAGAGGACCTCCTCATGGAACAGCCGTCTTCTCTCCCTCAAGGCCTGCTTTCATGCTTCATAACTTCTCCATCCAAAGGAACTAATCTACCAAACTCCCAGACAATCAGTTCCCTGACTGAAGAGCCCAGATGTGTATTGATGATAGGAGAGTCAATCGTATTCTTATATCTAAGCAATACACCATTAAAATGTGCGCTGAAAAATTACTACTCCATATAATATATAGAAATATTTTTAACATAAGCATAGCTAGAACCAGATGTTAGCAGGTTGTATAATTTAGACAGATGAAAGCAGGTAGGACTTTTTAATGTACAGGTAGATACAGGCAATTTAGAATGAGATAATAAGTAACTAGGGTTTATGTGGAGCAAGTAAATCAAATTTATTTAAAAAAACAGTGTAGAGTTGGGACATAGAAATTTAGATGAGTCAGTTCATGAATGGCTTATTATATCAGACAATAGAAATAATCTTTTATTCTCCTATCATTGCTGAAGGAAACAGGACTAATGAAATTTGGAAAACTGATTTAATAGAATCAAAGCTATATTTTAGGAAGAAGAAAATTAAAACAGGTAGGATCTGAAGACAGGGAGACCATTTAAGTATATCATCTTTTTAAATATATCATTTTAACTTTACATTTAACAGACATTGAAACTTTCCAGTCTAATTACTTTTGTAATCCATAGCCATCCAAGCAGTGCTGCTCTTAGATGTGCATTGTGATAGTGTTTTTCTTCAGCATATTTAGTTTTTGTAGCCTGCAAACTTCTTCATACATCTTCTTGAAGTGGCAATCACCACTGCAAAAACTCTCTTCATGTCTTATTCATATTGCAATTGCTATTAAGAGTATGCACCATATATCTCAGTAATATGGCAATTACCATTAGCTTATTTTAATGCTAATAAAATATATAAACATGTCATTGCAATACATACCACTAAGTTCATATGCACTCATTGGTTGATGACTTTAATAGTATAATGGAAAAGGAAATTAGTCTTAGAACAAAAAAGCAGGGCCTTTGGAGTCAGACAGGCCTGAACTTCATTCCTGGCTCAACAATTTTCTGAGAACCTAAAGGAGTTCTTCTTTCCCCTTAGATTTAGCTTTTAATCTCTTTATAAACATGGATGGTAATGCCAACCACACAGGTGTTGAGAATATTAAATGACATATGTTAGAGTCCTAGCCCAGTTACCATCGTATTATAGCCCTAAATAAAATGAGTTTCTTTTAAGCATCCCTTAACTCTACTTAACCCAGTAAGAGGGGGAAAAGTATCATAGAATGCCTCTGCTTCTGCATGTGTGTGTGACGTGGGTGGAGATGGTGAATTTCTGCAGGCCGAATAATGAAAAATATCAAAATGAGAAGTGAAAATTAATTATTCATGCCCCATATATTCAAGTAATTGAAAGCATGCCAATGATTGACTAAAAGTTTTAGCAGTTATTATAGGTCATCATTAATATCATGGTGGGTTAAATGAAGTTCCTAAAAATAAAATCTGCAAAACGGTGCAAATATTGAGAGACGTTATTATTTTTCATGTCTCTATTGTTCACGTGGTAATATATAATCAATAAGGTATGTATCCAGTTTTATGTAACATCTGCTTTTTATGATATATATAATATTAAGCTTTAGAATCACCTTTATTTAAACTCCACAGAATCTTGAAGGAAATCCACACTATGGATCTCATAAGAGGATGTTTATGTCCTTTTGTCTGTATTTGTGAGGCTTGTGTGTATGTGTGTCCATATTTCCATTCAGAAGATAAGCAGAAGCCAAGAAGACCACTGCAATTGACACAGTGAGATAATAGTGTGGAATAGTGGCAATAGAAATAATAACAATAGCCAAACTACTGACTTCTGTTTTAATCAGGCCTCCAGGATAGGTGACTGGTGAGAATTGCAATCCAGTACCCTGTGTTCACTAAACTCATGCCTTGCTGGGAACAGTAACTACATCAGTCTGGACCGAGTGTTTAATCGAACGAGACATTTATGTGCCAACAAGCTTGCTGATACTCTTTAGTACTGCACAGCAGACCACGATTCAAGTGAGCTACATAGTGTATGCATGACACAGTTACATGCAATACTGTGTTGTGTTAGTTTAGGTCCACTGACAAGAGGAGACTCCATGGAGGGATGTATGCACAAGAGATTTGCTGATGGGGGAGAGGGGGTGAGGAGCAAGTGAAGGGGTGAAGGGTCCTGGGAGATGACCAAGGTGGCTCTGATGTTCCCCTCCGCTGGACTAAATGTTAGACAGTTTACGTCCTGCTTCTAGGTCTCTGATGTTTTTCTCACCCTGGCCCTTCCAGACTCAGACTATGAATGACCTAACCACTGAGGTCCCTCCCTTCCCTTTTCTCAGAGCATTCACTTTAGAAAAGTCATTGTAATCTCTTTGCTCCTATGAGCTGTAAATCTTTTCGATAGTGTCTTGCCAACTTTATAACCCAGGACTATCTTTCTCAAGGACCTAACAGGCACCCCTTTGCAATGTAAGCAGAAGGGAAGTAGTGTCCCTATCTCTCAGGCTCTGAGAGAGGACAGGACCTAACTGTCACTGGCCCATTGCCCCAAGCTGTAAAACTACCTCCTGTTGTGAACATAGGAGAAAGTCTACTTTCCTTTGAATAACACCTATCGGCAAACACAGATGGACTGCAATTCCCCCAACAAGGCGGCCATAAGAGGTGTCCTGCTTCTCATTATAATAGGATGACCTTAGTACCTTTGCTGTTCATGGTTATGGCAGTATACAGGCAGGGTGGCCATGACCAGAACACAATTTTAGAGGCAGAGGGTCAGCAGTCATTTAGGTTTCCACAGTAGGAGGGCTGAGCAGTGCATTTCCATGCTCCCTGTGATCCAGACCGGGTTCTTGTCTATACAGGTTCAGGGAGCAGCTCCCTCAAGGTTCAGGTGGGCATTTCTTCCAGGGAGGAAATGTAGAACAATGGGGGTGGGGGAGGGGAGAGATTCCTTTAGTTGTTCTCAGTACTGTAACTGATACTTATCCTTACTTCCCTCCTGTATTCATTCAAATCCTTCCTCACCTGCAGCCATCAGCTTCTCTGGTCTTAACGTCCTAACTGATAGTGTAACCCAAGGTTCCACTCCTGAGCGACCTGCACCCACAGCAGTCATATCCTTCCCAGGCCGGGGTGGCTGCACACACTGTTCACCATTACAACAGAACAAAGAGCTACCGGGAAGCAGCAAGTGGATCCACTGGATTCTGAACACATTGCTCAGGAATCTCCTTTTATTTTTTTTAGGGCTGTAGCGGATACACTAATCAAAGGTTAAGAAGCAGAGCCTTAACAGGACAGCTGACTAAGAATAATATCTCTGCATTTTACTGCTGAAAACACTGTATGGATGACTGGAATAAAGAAGCAGAGAAGCCAGTTCATAGACCTCTTCCAAGCTCAAGGAGCTGGGTGTGGGGATGCAGATGAGGTGCTCCCTGTGAAACTAAAGTTTCTTGATCTTTACTGAGAGCACAAGGCAAAATGGCCCCTAAGCCCACACAGGCTTTCCCTAGTCCTGCCACCAGTGGGTCTTGGTCCTGTTACCTCGATGGTAGGAAATATTGTTATTTCACCTCAGACACCAGTGCAAGGATGTGGCTTAATCACAGTGTGGTAATAGATAATGTTTGGAAATAGTTCAACATGTAAAATAACAGTAAATGCCACCTTACTTGGAACTGATTTACAAGATTTAGTGACATACATTTATATATAAATCACTCATATAAAAATAATTGTCAAGAATGAGACTTATGAGAGAACTCTCCACATTTGAGGTTAATTAGTATTTGGTTGGTTGTAATGGATATTAAGCTAATCTAATTCTTATTACAACAACAAATAATGATATTTTAGATGCACAAAAACATTTTGTATTCCTTTTCAATACTTTCATAGCAGAGTACTGGAATTTATTTAAAAAGAGACAATTTAAAAATAACTTATTTTGTTTCTATATAGTTTGAGTCAGAATCTATAATTATTTCAGAGATCACTGAGAGTATTATGTGGTGGAAGTGTCTATGTATAAAGAAAAATTTGCCAAATTTAAATTTGATATGGTTACTTTGTCAAAAACACGGCCAGACTGCTGTGACAATATTAATCCATAATACTGTTAGGACAAAAACTGTTTTTGATGTTCACATTTCCATTTCACACATAGAAATTAATTTGTTATTTGAAGAGAATTCTGATCATTATTTACTTCATTTATGCTCTGCCTTATATTTTCATAGCTAAAAATTAAATATATAAATTACAGTGGGCCAGCTGCAGTTGAAGAACAGGAAAGTTGATTAGTAGAACTAAAAAAATAATTTTGATCCTTAAGGAAATAAAGTCTGCTCGAACATCTTTTCTTTAAAAGTATTAGCTTTCATTTGTATAACAGATATTCCATATTTCATTATTCTTTTCTCAAGTCTTCGATTTTTGACCCTTGACTATAATTTCTTTATTCAATCTTGTGAGGGGAAGGCAGCAGGGTTAGGTTAATACAGTAACTCAAGACAAATGCCAAGTGCATGTCTATGAGACTTATATTCTCCATTGAAAGAATCGCAGAGGCATGCAGCATGGTGATATATAAGAGTGTGACACCGAAGTTCTACAGATGGATGTAGATATATTGAGTTAAGCACTTAAAGCAATTGCTTTCAGTCACCTCAATGATAAGCAGTCACAGATGAGATGTGTGCATTTGAGATGAAAGAGCTTGGTGTAAATTTAAATCGAATCCAAAGTCTGACATTTACCTCATTTTGGTTGGAGAGGAAAGGGATATATTTAAAGTTGAGAAATGTATTTAAATACTCAAGATGAGTTAAAGAAAGTTGGAAATTCTGTAATAGAATCTTCACTTAGATTCACTGCAAAAAAATGAGTTGATGACTACCTCATATATTTGTATTTACACAAATAGAAGACTTCTTTGACCACGTACTGAAATAAGATTAAGGTGTGGAGAAAAATTAGAGGGCAATCCTTTGATTGTTTAATTATGAGAAAAAATCAAGAAAAAACCATGATCATAAAAATATACATAATATTCTAGGCTCATGCAATATGAATCACACTTCACACAAAGCAGACAGCACGCTGTGATGCATGGACTACTCACTGAGGCCAAAGACTGACGGTAATGTTCCACAGAACGTAAGCTGTTCCCCGTCATAAATCGCCGTGACTTTAGGCTTTGCAAATGAATGTATATATTTTTTGAATTTATATTTTTAATTCTAGTATGGCCCTTTCAGTATAAAATGTTCCCAGTATCTTTCAATAGGTTAATCAGGGTAAAAAAAAAAAACAGGTCAGTGAGACAGAAGAAATACAAATATTGATGCAATGTTTTAACTGGCTGTTTAAAACTACTGAGCAGTTTCCTCAGCCCTTAAATGGGTTGTTTCTGTGCATGTTAATATGTGCGGTGATTAAGGAAGGAATTACTGGTGATACTCTACTGAATGGTGACCGCTATTGTGGGGCCAGAAGCTTTCATGATCTTAACATTCACTTCCAGGATGAATGTGTTTGGGAACAGAAAAGATGGTAATGACCAATACTTAACTTAAATTATTTTGAGCAAAGATGGAAACTCTTCCAGGTTGCTTGTTCAAAATGCAGAGATAAAGGAGAAATGTTTATTTTAAGTAGTTATCTAAAACAACAAGTTCTGCTGGTTGGTCACAGTTTAGTCGTAGCTTAAGTTTCCCAGGAACACCTCTCATGTTCTTATAAAAACAGAGGTCTTTTTATCTTTGGCCATTGACAAACACTGCCCCAGGAAAAAGTAGATACTTTTTAACTCATTTCTCCAAAATAACTTCTTACTTAAAATGAAATATTTTTTCTTATTCAAAGAGGGAATTCTTGAACTATTTAAAATAAGCTTATTCTTCTAATCACATTCAAAAGGCTATGAGTTCCTTGGGTTTGCATGTCATCAATATATACTCTGTATGTGTTCTCTTTGTGCCTTTCCTCCAAACAGAGGAATTTGTCATTACAAACATAAAGAAGTGGGAAGGTAACCTGCCACAGTTTCACAGATTCTGGCAGAGGACCTGAGATTCCTGGGCCACAAATGAAGGAGTTTGTTATTCACTGAACAGTAGGCAGCATGATTTTTATATTTGCATTGGCTTCCATTTGACACCCCTGACATCTACTGGGAAGCAACCTGGAAGCAAACGCAGTCTGTAAGTAGCCTCCCTGCACCAACAGGGAATTTGTGCTGTAAGGGAGGAGCTCCAAATCTACAAAATCCCCCGTCTTGAGAGGTGAGTACTTGCAAACCTGCCCAACCTTTGCCTCAGGAGGAGACATTATCTTTTTGAGACTCATCATCTGTCCTTTGCCCCAAGGGGGGCCACCATTTCTATCCTCCAAGACTCTTTGTTACGCAAACATCCTTGAAAATGGATTTGGGAACAAAAGTTATCACAAGCCATGTAAAAATACTCTGTGGGTGATCTTAAAAAACTAAAACTATTTGGGAATTGGATGAGAGACAGAAAGCGGAGTAAAGGTACACCCCAAGTAAAAATATGGAATCAAATAAAATAAGAAAGCTAATCCCTCTTAGCATTACATGTGTCAATTAACACACGACAGTAATCAATATCTTCTCCGGGGCTGGGTTTTTCCTGTCACGTGCCTTTTTTATAGCAATCTTCCTTCTTTTCTAGTACCAGAATATTGCAGGGGCGTTTCCTCTGCCCTGTTGCCCTTCCATTTATTTGACTAATAATATTTTTAACAGACAACACTTATAAAAATTTAAACATTTTGTGAATCTTACATGCAAGGTGGAAGTGGTATAGATGTTATAAACCAAGGAAATACTAAGCTCAATCATTTTGCAGAATTTTATTTTTCTTAAAAAAATAAAACACGGTTACTGGTAGTTGAACTTAAAATGATACTCACTAACTGAAACTGATACATTCACAATAAATGCCACAGAAAATAAATTCTCATTAAATCACAGATATCAACACTTTGTAAAAGATTTCGTCTTTTACAATAATCCTAAACTGGCTTTTTTTGATTTTTCAATCAGACACATTACTTGTTTTTATTGGCTTGAACTTTCTATAGATTTGTAGCCTCAGCTAAAATATATGGTCTATTTAACCTTCATCAGCTGTATTGTAACTTTTTCCCATGGTGTCCCAGAATAGATTTTCTGAAATTTACAGCCACTCTGCTCCTGGCGTATTGGAATAGACACACAGTACAATATCTCAAACAGTAATTCCCCATTACCTAATAACAGTACAGACCTAAAGTATAACAAATCCATTGTCCCAATCAAGCAAAACCTCTCAGGCAGCTCATGACTAATTGAAAGTTCTTGCTTCAATGTTTCCCCACAACATAATCAACACATTTTTTTAACTGAATATAGAATCAGGAAAAAAATTAAATGTTTGCTTTGTATTTTCTTAATAGGTTCTGATGGATAATTTATGGTACTTCATTTATTTTAACATTTGACACAAGTATTTTTTACTCTTACATGGCAATCTATCACATTCAGTGACATCCACTTACTGTTCATTACTCTAAGTGTGCTTGTTCGATGTTTGTTTTTTTTCCTGTTAGTAGTTCATTTATCCTCATGTTGTTTTGCTTTTTGCTCTCTTGATTCTCATCTGGAGAGGTGAATGCAAAAGGATTTTGTGTTTAAGCTTCTAAAAATAAATACTGATACAATTGTAGATGGAGGGATATCTATATTGATAAAATAACTAATTATATTATCTACATAGTAAAAGTTTACAAGATATTTTATCTCTTTTAATTTCTGCTGTCTTAATTTGATTTTGAGAAACTTTATTAAAAACTCTAAATATTTTTAAAGATTCCTCAAGTATCTATATCTACACTAAACAAAAACACTGTTTCAGATTAAATATAAAACAAATAAAACAGTCCACATCATTAATTAGTGATTTCATTTAAAAACATTGTCAACTATCTTGACCTATTTACTTTTTCTCTTATTCTTCTTTCTCCCTGTTTCATTTTGGCTTGATTGCTTCTTCTTCCTCAATAATGAATTTAAAAGCTTTCATTGATGACTTCCAGTGCATCAGACAACGAGCTACACAGAGAGCAGGCCATCTGGGCCATGGAGACCACAGTCTTCCTTTCTTCCAGCTAACAGCTCTCTAGTGGAGAAAACAGACAATAAAATAAAGAAATGCAATGCAGTGAAACATGTGCTAAGGCTTATATAGTAGCATGCACCAATTTTTCAAAGTTCAGGAAAGAGAAGTCTAGGCTGAGTCCTGAAGACTGACGAACTAACATTCTGCCTCATCCTCTCTTTCTTCATCATCATATAATCTTGTCTCGATATTTATTATTGTTATCATCATGTGTACATCTGGGCCTCTACCATACAAGTAAGAGTTTAGCTTTATTTTTAATTTTACCTAAGTACTATATCTAGTCATGTATCATTTTGTAATCACTAAATTCCTGAGGCTTTCAGCAAAGTAAAAATTATGAAATTCTTAAATTGTGACTTGCTTTAAAATTAGTAATAAAAATAACCTAATTTTTACTATAGGAGCATATACAAAATACTACAAATATAATTTCATGTATCCAACTTAGATATAACTACTACAAACAATGCATAGTGTTTCACCACTTAATGCAGGAATTCTCTACCATAAACATCAGGTGAAACTGGCTTTCCTTTTGATGACAATTCATTGTCAAGTAGTGTCTGTCTCCACATAACTTCACTTATAAGACTAACATTTTTGTTATGCAAGTGCTAGGACTTATTGCAAAGATATGGAAATTAGAGGGCATTTTAAAAAACCACACAAAAGTAATCTTCCCCAAAATAACTTTAGACAATGTGTGATATTTTACAGTTGTACTTAGTCTATAATGCATATATATAAGCACAATTATGTGTGTGCATTTATATATGCATATATGTATACATTTTTGAAGCCAATACTGAATGGTTACATACTATATCATTCCATGTATTTTATTTTTTCCTTCTTATTAAATTTATTGGGCTGACACTGGTTAACAAGATTCTCAAGTGCACAATTCTACAATACTTCATCTGTACACTGTATTGTGTGCTCATCACCCCCAGTCAAGTCCCCATCATCACCATTTATCCCCCATACCCTCTTCCACATCAACCCACCTCTCCTACCCCCTGCAATCAAGCAATCACCGCACTGGTGACTATGTCCATGAGTTTATTCTTTTTTTCTCAAATCTTCCACCCTCAACACCCAGTGTCCCTCCACTGACAACTTCAGCCTGCTCTCTATCTAATGAGTACATCTCTACTTTGTTTTCTAGTTCTGTTAGGTCCATTAGATTCCACATGAGTGAAATTATATGTAGATATACACACACATGTATATATATACACATGCACATATACATTTAATTTACATGTCCTTTTTCATAAAGTTTTCCCATAATACAAAGTATTAGTTGTATAATATTCCATTGAAGAAATTTTCTATACAATTAGGAAATAATTTTCCTGTCTTTAAACATTAATATTATTTGAAATTGTTTTCTTTTATGGATCAATTTTTATTTTATTTTTTACTAGAAATTTATTTACTTTTTTCCATTACCATTTAGTGCCCTTATACCCTTCTCCCCACCTCAAATCACCACACTGTTGTCCATGTTCATGGATCCCTTGCCCTTCTTGCTCAGTCCGTCCACCCCCTAACCTGCCCTAGCCCCAACTTGGCTGTCAATATGATTTCACTCATATATGAAATCTAATGAACTGAGCGAACAAGCAAAATACAGACAGACTCATAGAGTGCAGAATCTGTTTTCTTCAAAAATATAAGCACAATGAATGTTTTACTTAATTCTTTTCTTCCTTTTGTGATGGTATATTCTTTGAATTGATGAATGAAATGAAAAAAAAACAGACTAATGATGGAAAGTTCCCATGATAAACATTCTACTTTTGTTCCCATTTTACTGTTTTGTTTTATGTAGATTAGTATTTACACTATACAAAGAATCTTGTTTCTGATCAGTTAGAGTTATAGTTGAATAAGCCAGTTAAGAGTGATGCCTCCATTTCTTATACTATAATCTTAAGGAAAAGAGATTAATAGAGTATTATCTCTGGCCTAAGATCTCTGGACAGAAACATCACTCTAAAGGTTCCAAATCCTAGAGCCTGCCTACGACTACTTCACTGGCTGTCCCACGTCTTAAATTTGAAATGTTATACCAAAATGCTGAAAACTGGATGACTTGATCAACAGACATTTCTTTCTCACAGTTCTAGAGGCTGGAAATCCTAGATCAAGGTACCTCTATGGTTGGGCTCTGGTGAGGACCCTCTTCCTGGCCTACGGACAGCCACCTTCCTGCTGTCTTCTCACATGGCAGAGATTAAGAACAAGCTTTCTGGTCTCATCTTAAAGAACACTAATCTCATCATGAGGACTTCACCCTTATGCTCTCATCTAAAACTACTTCCCAAAGGTCCCACCTCCAAATGCCATCACATTAGGGGTAAGGACCTCAACATACGAATGGGGGTGGCACAATTCCATCCATGACATCCTGCTTCTTCAGATCATTCAGCTAAAATTACAACCTCCTCCCCAGACGCCTGTGAGGGGCAGCAGAGTGGCAGCCCGGTGCAGGAGGAAGCACTGCCAGGAGCCCCATGTGCTCCAGGGATGTCCGCCTGTTCTTAGAATGAGTCGTTTCAGGAACAAGTGTAGAGAAATAGACAGAAGGTTTCTTGAAGGCATTACTTCTTTCATTCTTTCCTCATCTTCAATAAACAAGTCTGTACTTTAAGAGCCTGACTGAAAAGATTAGGAAGAGCAGTTTCTCTGCATTTCTTCTTCAGCTTTATTCAAGAATCATCGTCAATTTCAAACTCAATCCCACAGTTTGTTTTTGAAGTTGACAAGAAGACTCACTCAGATCTTGTCTTTCTCCAATACAAAAGGTTTGCACACTCTGAGTCTTGTTACTTTATCAGGACTCCTTTAAAATGTAGTCCTACGGCTTCAGCCTTCTTCTGCAGAGTCATTTAGTCACATTTGGATTAAATTGGCCAATTTGAGGAATTTATGACTTGTTCTCATTCCAAATCAAGTCGTTCCTCCAAGCATACATTCACACTACTGTTCTAAAAATCAAGTATAAAATATACTTCTAAACCCAAGTCTTAAAAAAATGCATTTCCCAGGAGCATTCATTAAATGCTCCTTTCTCATGATTTTTTCCATCCTTATTCTTCACTTTGTACTCTGAGATAATCTCCCATTTTTGTCAAAACTCATAAAAATAACAATGTTAATAATGTTAGCAATATAAATGTTTTATTTTACTATTTCCAAAGCAATTTCATAGGGATGAATATATTTGACATTCATGCCAGCTCTGTGAGGTCTGAAAAAATATATTTTCATCCTCACATCACCTGTTAGAAAGCAGAGGTACAGTAAGAACTTACTACATACTTAAGATAATACTAAAAGAAAGTGTCAGGAACTAAACCTGAGATTTTTCATTATAACTTTAAAAAAACTATATTCTTAATACTACCCATAGAGCTTTCTTTTATTACTTGTTCCATGGGCTTATGCTTTGAATAATGAATTGGATTTAAAATGAAATTTACCAGTTTATTTGTCTGCAGAATCTCAAATCACTATGCACATTCATAATGAAAAAATCCTGTGTTTTTCACATGGAAGAATGTTTTAATTTGTATCACATGAAGAAATAAGCAAAATTGTCAGACTTTATATGCTGATGTTCTGTATGATAACAACCTGTATTTCAAAATTTATTTTATAATTTCTCTTGAGTCCTTACATTTGCACAAATCCATTTCCATTTTTTGGAATAATTAGGCATGCATAAAATAGTTCATTAGTAGAAGAATTTTATGCTTCTATAATATAAATTACTCATAGTAATTAGTGGGAGGCTCAGTTTTGCCTGAAGTTATAAAGTTTCCTTTTTCTTTCTTTTTTGACTATTGGGTCAAAGATATAAAGCTATGTAGAAATTTGTATAATTATCTTGTGGATTTCAAAAGTTCTAGATTGTCTAATCAATTTAAGTCATGAATTAACTTCTTTCTCTTCTGTCCAAAATCTGTAAATTCAGAATAATATTAAGCCCTTCAGATCTAATTCAATCAAGAAACCACATTTTATCTCACTTTGCCTAACCCAATTCTTATTATCAACACTCTTAACCAATATGCTAAAACTTAATTAATATTTTTATTGCACACTACATTGCTGGCATTTTTAAAAGGATTATGTTTTACAAAAATTTACACTGTTTTTCCTAAAACTTACTTCATTCATGCATTCATTTATCAAGTATTCATTCTATGTGTCAGATATTTAGCTAGGAAACTAAATAAAAAGAAAAACAGGTCATGTCCTTGTTTTGACTTCATGTATTACGGATTCCTAAGAAGCAGGAGAGATAGCCAAAGCCAAATATAATGGCTGGTGTAATAGAGGGGTGTGTGTGTGTGTGTGTGTGTGTGTGTGTGTGTGTGTGTGTTACTTCGGTATCAGAGAGGAGGATGCACACTATCTTCAGGTGGATTGGTTGTCAGGGGAGCTTTTCCAAAGAAAACTGCTTTTACTCAGAATCTCATAGTGTTTCAAATAGTTTACCAGGTGCACCAGGTAGGAAATAGGGAAAAGACACAAAACAACTTGAAAATGCATGGACTTTTCAAGGAGAATGAGCAAAGTGTTTTTGAGGAAAAGGAAGGTGGAAGGTATGAGCCAGGTGGCTTAGCTAGAGAAAGACTTTTAAATGTTCAATTGAAGAGGGCTTTGAAGTGGGGTTGCGATTAAATTCTGCTTTGATAGTAATGACTGTTTCACCCTGGACAAATTTCTTGACATCTGTAAGACTTGGTTTTCATACTTCAATTATGGGGATAAATAAATATACATTGTATGGGATTGTCATGTTTGAATAAAATAACACAATTTAAGTAATGAAAGTAGTACCTAATTTTAGTCAGATCCCAGTTATCATTGTTGTTGTTGTTGTTGTTATTATTATCATTAGCAAGGTTTTACTCCATTGGAAGTTCATTCCAGAAGCCGTGTGGAGGACTCGACACTGCAGGCTGTGGTCTCTTCATAGAATACTACATCCACCAAGTCAGAGGAACAAAGGCCGCAGGCAACGATGCTGATGATGAAAACCAAAGCACTCTCTGAACTTATTTAGCGCCTCGTACCTAGAAACAATAAACTATATATGTATAGAAAGAGAGTTTATATGTATACAGTATATATAGATATAGATGTAGATGTATCTATAGATATAGATATACAGTATATCCATCTATATCTATCCACATATACTGTATACATATAAACTATATACAGTTAATTGTTTCTAGGTATATATATACAGTATATATATATATATCTAGAGAGAGAGAGATTCATTTTAAGAAACTGGCTCCCACTGTTGCAGGGACTAGAAAGTCTGAAATTCCTAAGGTAGTTGGCAGGTGAGAAATGCAGGCAGAATTTTCTACGTCACAGTCTTCTAACAAAATCCCTTCTCCAAGAAACCTCAGTTTTTGCTCATAAGGCCTTTACCTGGTTGACCTTCACATGATAAAAGATAGTCTGTTTTACTCAAAATGTACTGATAGTAAATGTTAACCACATCTATAAAAAGAGCTTTGTGACACCATCATGACTGGTATTTGAGCAAACAACAGGGCACTGCAGCCTGGACAAGTTGACAGGTGGAGTGACCATCACACCGGGGCCGACATGACCTAGATTTAGTAGGCATCAGCGAGAATGTGGGAAAGGTCCGAGAGGCAGTCTGAGGTGAGGTTGGCATTCTAGCACTGGGTGTCTGACTCCACACTCAGAATGTGTCATCCTCATGCTCTACCATCTCCTGGTAGAAGCAGACCAAGAGAAGAGAGGGCCCATGTGAGAGCTGTATCTATTTGTGGGAAATGAGAAAAAAGAAGGTAAGTAAAATCCTTTCCTATAGTTTATTTTGAATGAATCCGTGGCAGGTAGAGAGATTCCGAAATGGAATAACTGGAGGGTGAAGAAATGGTTTGCTTTGGATCAGGTAAATTTAATCCTTCAAGACATTAAGCAAAAATCCACATGTTGCCTACCTTCCTGAGTGAAAATCTGATAGGAAAAAATCATCCTTTCTTGCTTTCATCCTTCTCAAATGTTATCCTTGCTGTGTGAAAAGTGATTCCACATTTATCTTCCCACAATATCCAACTTCACCTTCAACTTTTAGATGGTCTAGTGTCTTTCTTTTGAAGCCTTCTATGAGTTGCCAGACATACCAACTCATCTTGCCGTGAGCTTCTGTGGGACACAGCTCTTGTGACTGCTGTCACACACTCCATCGTGACTCCCTTCAGCCGAGGGTGCGTGTCTGGCCCAGCTTTGTCTACTTAGCAGCTAACAAAGTGCCTAGTCCCCAGCACTGGGCAATATATTATTGCAGAATGAATAAAGATCAGTCTCCCTTCTTTTATTCATATAAATATGCATGTTGTCAGTCAGGAGTATAAAATATTATGACAGATTTACGGGTCCTTTTAAATAGCCAGCTTAAGTATGAAATGATCGGTGGACCACCCTGTAAAGTACAGCTGACTTTGTACAATGCTTTCCATGGACTCATTTATATCTTTTCTCGTTGACTCCAAATTATACATCTTTCCTATGCCTATGTATTCATGGGGTTGTGTAGGCTAGATCAAAACTGTTATTAATACATGGCAGTGCTTTAAAAAGGCTTTATTTTATCTCAGATTGAAATAGACAAATTAGCTTTTTGTATTTCTTTTATTTTGGCATCTGTCACATGTGTGTCTTTGTTTTACTTCTTTAATTCAGGAAAATCAGGTGACTTTCTATTATTTCATATAGTCATATAATGTTGTGATATAACTTAGAATTTTATCATTAATTCCAATTAATAACCAAAATGTATTGATGATGGAAAGTTTTGAAGTCCATACTCTGCTCGAACTATAAGGTTCGTGGATTTTTTTTTCTTTGAAGGAAGAGAAAGTTCACATGGACACTGACACCTGTTTTCACTTTTGAGGCCCTGGAATTCCATCTGCCTCTGTGGCACTGGGCCGCACCACGACGAAGTCAGGATCTTTCGGGTCATGTCAGCGAAATTGGGCTTGGCAGCCAGCACACTCAGTAAATGCACCTATGACCAAGCGGAAGATCTCTCCTCTCAGTAAGAGCCACTTTTTTATTCACGTTTGCCTTTGTACAAGGTCTCAGGTCAAAAATGAACGGGTGTGCTGTGATTTGAGTAATGAAGAAGCATTGGGCATACGCATAGGATTATCTTTTATAAATGCCTTAAATTTAAATGATGTAGGCAAGAAAGAGAATTAGAATGCCCACTTTCATTTAAAAATTCTATTGTAAATAATAAAAATACACAGATATGAATTTATTGAACTAGTTACATTTTACCTAATTGGTTCTAGGTAAAATGATTATTTCTTTATCTCTTATTCTTTTACTGCTTCATTGTTCATTATGAGTATTCTTGATTTTAAACCTCTAAGTAAATGTAGAACTACTTACCCAATAACAGTCTGTGAAATATAAAAAATAAAATATAATCTATTCAGATCAACACCTCATATTTTCTCTATATGATATCAAATTATGTGAATAAGTTACAATTTATAATTAGGTTATTTGACCCACTTAATCCTAAACGTGTTTCTTGTATTAATTTATCTTATTCTTAAAAGGTGTCTGCATATTTGTATTAGTGTGTTTTAATCTGAATTTCTTGGTAGTTTTAAAAATTCAGGCAATTTTTGTTTGTTTCCCACATCCAGCCCCTTCTCCCTATCTCAGCTATAGTAATAGGCATTTTAAGATACTTTACATACTTTGCCGATGTTGTCCTCATTTCTTTCTATCTTCTATTTTTGTAACATAATTCAATAACCATTTTGTGAGTGCCCACTAGGTGTCAGACAATCTCCTAGTAATTAAAAAATATCTTCCCTGATATTTTTCACAAATATGGAAGGACAGGGACAAGAAAAAACACAGTGCAAGAGAGAAGTAATTTTCTATTTTCTGTTTGAAAATCATTTTGAACTACTCAACTTCCTGAGCACTTCTAAATTGAAGCTGATTTTACTATTGATTTCAATTTAACATTGTATCCTTAAAAATGATTTTGAGAAACAAATTAGCACAGTAAGGTAATTGTTCTCTTAAAGACTCATTTGTCAATGTTGTATTGTTCCCACCAAAGAAACTATTTTAAAGTTTATAAATAATATTTTTATTCATTCATTCATAAAACATTTTTGGAATGTCTAGTACATGGTAGGTCTTATGCACAATTTTTGTGAAGAAGACAAATAAAAATGGTGTTTATCTTCAAGGAATTTACACTCAGCAAGAGAAATTAATATCAAAATAATTCAGAAATGCAAGTTGGGATGTGAATGCTACATACTCAATGAGCAAAGACAATTTGTGTGGCAATATGAAACATAATATTCCATTCTTATACCTTTGGGCAATTTTCACATCAAAAAATTAATGGCATGAATTAGACTTTGCTAATTTTAATTAAGGATATATAGTCTTAAAGCAGAATACAATTTCAAATTCCAGAAAATTTTGTCGAGTGCCTTAATATTATATTGGCAAGAAAGTTAATGTGTTTCTCTCATTCAATCAACAACTTTTTGAAAATTCTTAGGCATACTCTTAATTGTAAAGGAGCTTCAAGAAGCTATAAGGTAAAGGCAACTACTTTATAAAGGAATGTATAAATTTTCACCATTAAAAGCAGACAGTTATTTTAACTGATATATGATACACAAAATAAAAATTCACATTATTTTGAAAATAAAAATTTAATCACCAAGTTCATTTGTTGATTCATTAACATATGTAATATCCAGACATCTCTCTGAAGCTTTTTTTATTTAATCTATTTTTTCCATTACATTAAGTACCCTTATATCCCCTTCTCCCCAGCAATCACTGCACTGTTGTCCATGGACATGAAGATTTTAAAATTATATTAATTCTAGCATCTGCTATTTTATATCTTCATGCTTAATTCTACTGGTTTAATTTGTTGCTCTAGCATCATTATAAAAGCTTTTTCCAATATTTTGGTCACTTGTATAAAATCGGCAGAATGTACTGCAACTACTGAGAGGTATGCACCAGGGTCATTTCTGGATATGAGCTGTTCCCTCCCTCCTGGTTATGATGGGCTCTCAAAACATTTCTCTGCTTCTTCCTTCTCAGGGCTGGCACTCACTGCTCCAGCTCAAGATTAAGCACCACTATGGCTAATTCTAAGAAGAAATTCTAGTAACTCAAAGAGTCTGTTTCAAGTCTATGTTCCCCCTTAGTCTCCTTGGCAACACATGTTTGAAAGTTCAACACTGCATGCATCTTGCATGCATTGATTCAGCCTGGCACACTCTAACATTCTTTCTACTTTTGCAAAAATGTTTTGCTATCTATGTTCTGGAAGTGGTTTCTTCACACTTGAGATATGAGAATGTCTACTTTATAAATTTTAGAGATATTCTCAGTATTTTTGTCAAGTGACAACACTTTTCATTATCTTGTTAGACAGCTATAGATTTATCCTTATTTGTGAAATACCTTTTTGTCTGTTCTTGGGATGTTAAATGAGAGATGGAGTATGTGTATTTCTGAATGTATTATTTTATTGCAATATTTTAATCATCTACTGATTATCCATGTTGTAATCTCATATGTATCTTTCAAGATTCTGAATATTTTACTCCTTTTCACACAATTTGAGGCTTTAATAAAGAAATTTTTCATTTGAAAACGTGCTTGTTTCCTTTATTCTTTGTTTCTTTTCCCCAAGAAATGGCAACAATGTTTCCCCAAAATCCCCACACAAAACCTCAAGGTTGTCTTTGTTGTCTCATTTCTTCCTTTTCCCTTCATTTACACTACACATTCCGGGCTCCTTAATCTGCTTGCTTTACCTATTTGTTCTATACTTGTGCTTTAGTTTCCCAAGTGGATTTTATTTTTTATTTTTATTTTTTTATTTACTTGTATTTTTCTTTTATTTAACATTGATTTCCCCTATACTCTCTTCCTTCTCCACCCACCACCCCTTGCCATCACCACACTGTTGTCGGTGTTCATCAGTTCTCTCTCTCTCTCTTTTTTTTTTTTGCTCTATCCCTCCACCCCTGCAACACCTCCCAAGAGCTGTCAGTCTGCTATCTATGAGTCTGTGTCTATTTTGCTTGTTAGCTCAGTTTCCACATATGAGTAAAATCATATGGCATTTGTCTTTCTCTGAAGGGCTGATTTCACTTAGCATGTGATCCAGGTCCATCCATGCTGTCACAAAGGGTAAATTTTCTTCTTTTTTACGGTGAGTAGTATTCCATTGTGTAAACGTGGCATAGATGTTTTATCCACTCACCTACTGATGGGCACTTGGAATGCTTCAAAATCTTGGCTGTTGTAAATTACATTGTAATAAGCATAGGAGTGCATATATTCTTTCGAATTAATGTTTAGGGTTTCTTCGGCTAAATTCCATAGTGCAATTTCTGGGTCACAAGGCAGTTCCATTTTTAATTTTGTAAGGTAACTCTTTACTACTTTATATAGTGGTTACACAAGTCTGCATTCCCACCAACAGTACACTAGGGCTCCCTTTCTGGACATCCTCTTTAACACTGGTTGTTGATTTATTGACGATGGCCATTCTGACAGGTGTGAGGTGACATCCCATTGTGGTTTTAATATGCATTTCTCTGATTATTAGTGATGCTGAGCATCCTTTCATGTCTCTAATCCCTCTGTCTGTCCTCTATGGAGAAGTGTCTGTTCAGGTCCTTTGCCCATTTTCTTTCACATTTTTATTAAATCCTTTTTATTGTTATTCTATTAAAATTGACCCTATTTTTCCCTCTGTGCCCTCCTCCACCTATCTGACCCCCACTCCCACAACTAATTCCCACACCGTTGTCCATGTCCATGGGTCCTTCATACATGTTCTTTGACCAGTCCCTTCTTCCCATTCTCTCCACCATTATCCCTCTCCTCAGCCCCCACCCCAGTCACTTTCAGTCTATTTCATGTTTCCATGCCTGGGGTTCCACATTCTTCATTACTTTTTATTGTTCATTAGATTCATCTTATAGGTGAGATCATATGGTATTTGTCTTTCACCAACTGGTTTAATTCACTTAGCATAATACTCTCCAGTTCCCTCCATGCTGTCAAAAGATCTGCTGCATAGTATTCCATTGTGTAAGTGTTTTTTGATCCAGCCATTTACTGACAGGCACTTAGGCTGTTTCCTGCAGTTGACTATTGTAAATAGTGCCACTATGACCATAGAGGTGTATAAGCTGTTTTGAATTGGTGTTTCAGGATTCTTAGGGTATATTCCCAGCAGTAGAATTGCTGAGTCAAAAGGCAGCTCCATTTTTAGATTTTTAAGGAAATTCCATACTGTTTTCCACAGTGGTGCATCATTCTGCATTCCCACCAACAGTGCAATATTTTAACTGGATTGTTTTCTTGGTGTTAAGTTTTAAACGTTCCTTATAGGCTTTAGATATTGACCTTTTATCAGATACATCAATGATCATGTTCTCCTATGCAGTGGGTTGTCTTTTCATTTTGTTGATGGTTTGCTTTGCTGTGCAAACACTTTTTAGTGTGATATAGGCCCATTTATTTATTTTTTTCTTTTCTTGCTCAAGGAGATGTATCAGAAAAAAAATGTTGCAATAAGAAATATCTGAGATATTACTGCCTATGTTTTCTATTAGGATTTTTATGGTTCTGAATCTAACATTTAAGTCTTAAATTTATTCCAATATTGTATATAAAGTACACTTAAAATTTATCAAAAAAAACTAGTAGAACTAATATATGAATTCAATAAAGTAGCAGGATACAAAATGAATATCCATGAATCAGTTACCTTTTTAAATACCAGTAATGAACTATCAGAAAAGGGAAATTAAAAAAAATAATCTCATTCACAGTTGCTTCAAAAAGAATAAAATACCTAGGAATAAATTTAACCAAAGAAGTAAAGGACCTGTACTTGAAAAATTATAAGACATTGAACACAGAAATTGAAGAAAATATAAATAAGTGGAAGCACATACCATGTTCATGGACAGAATTAACATCATTATAATGTCCATATGACCCAAAGCTATCTACCTATTCAACAGAATTACTGTCAAGGTACCAATGGCTTATTTCACAGGACTAGAACAGATATTTCAAAAATTTTGTCTTGACTGATGTGACTTGGTGGGTTGGGAGTCATTCTGCAAAACAAAAGATCACTGGTTCAATTCCCTTCAATTACCAGTCAGGACACATGCCTAGGTTGTGGGCCAGGTCCCCAGTTGGGGGTATGCAAGGGGCAACCGACCAATATTGCTCTCATTCATCAATGTTTCTCTCTCTTCCTCCTTCCCTTCCCTTTTCTCTAAAAATTAATAAATAAAATCTTTTAAAAATTATATTGAACCACAAAAGACCCTAATTAGCAAAAACAATCTTAAGAAAGAATAACAAAGTTGGATGAATCATGCTACCTAATATCAAACTATACTACAAGGTCATAGTAATCAAAACGGCATGGTACTGGCATTAAAAAGGACATGTAGATCAATGGAACCGAACAGAGAGCCTAAAAATGAACTCACACCTGTATAGTCAATTAATATCTGACAAAGGAGGAAAAATACAATGGACTAAAGACAGTTTATTCACAAATAGTGTTTGGAAGATTGGACAGATATGTGCAAAAATGAAATTTGGCTTATACAATTTTTGTGATTTAATATACATGTACAGTAGTACAACATTGTAAAAAAATATTAGTAACATCATTTTCTCTACCTTGTTACATCTCCAGTGAAAATGATCTGTTCAGGTTGTTCTATCAGATATCCCATATGCTGATCTACTCCTTAATGTGTATGTGATCCAGATAAGATATATTCCCAAGCAGAAATAGTTGTAACACTTTAAAAAAATAGGCTTTATTTTAAGCAATTTTGAGTTCACAGCAAAATTAAGCAAAAATTACAGTCACTATATATCTATACAGGATAGGTTCCGCCACTATCAGCATCCCCTGACCAATGACAGAAACATCATAATCACTCAAAGTCCATCATTCACCTTAGGTTTCACTCTTGGTGTTGTCCGTTCTATTGGTTTTGACAAGTGGATAATGACACATGTCCACCACTGTAGTGGTGTACAGAACAGTTTCACTGCCCTAAATCCCCTGTGTTCCACTTACGCACCCCTCCCTCTGTCACCCCAACCCTTAGCAACCACTGATCTTTTTACAGTCTCTATGTTTTTGCCTTTTCCAGAATGTCTTAGAGTTAGTATTATGTGGTAAGTAGCCTTTCCCAACTGGCTTCTTCCACTTAGCAGTGTGCATTTGAGGATGTTCTGTTCTTTTCATGACTTGATAGCTCTTTTTTTTTCCTGAGTAATATTTTATAGTTCATTGTCAGGATGTACCACAGTCTATTTATCCATTCACTTACTGGAAAACATCTTGATTCCTTCCAAGTTTTGGCAATTATCAACAGAGCTGCTGTAAATATACATGTGTAGGTTTTCTTATGGAAATCTGTTTTCTGTTCATTTGGATAAATACCAGAGGCATGATTGCAGGATCGTGTGATAAGAGTATATTTAGTCTGGTGAGGAAATACCAAACTGAACCCTTTCTGGTGTGGCTCAATTGGTTGAGTGTGGTACCACAGAGAGGAAGGTCACCTATACAATTCCTAGTCCCCTCACATGCCGAGGTTTGCGGGCCTGGTCCCTGGTTGGGGCACATCCGAGAAGCAACTGACTGATGTATCTCTCTCATGTTGATGTTTCTCCCCCTCTCCTTCTCTCTACCTTCTCCCCTCTCTAAATAAATGAATTAATAGCTTCAAAAAAGAAAATGTCAAACTGTCCTCCAAAACAATGGTTCCTTTTTGCATTCCCAGCTGGCTTTACAACATTTCATTGCTGGGAGGCCTCTTGTGCACTATTAAGAAAGAGTCCAATTATTTTCTTTAGGAAACCCTCACCATCTCCAGGGAAAACTAGGCATTTTGTTCTCCATTCTACCCTAAGTCTTACGTGATGTTAAGATTTATTCCCCTCAACACTGCAGTGGTATCTGGCAGATTGGGAACAGCAAAGTGACCAGACTTGTAGTACTTCCTTCTGGGGCTGGGGCCTCAGAAACTGCAAACATTGGACAGGGTTGGGATTTTGACTAGAGGAAGGGATCGCCTAGTCTCAGTTTTAAGTTGTCTTCAAAACCACGACCTCTAAAGAAAATTTTTAAGAAAATTGAGACCATCACTTACTGATGTCCAGAAACCAATAGATTTATAAATCATGTTTAAGGATTAAGGATTAACAAAAATTACTCAGGAAAAGAAATCATTAGTGGAATAAACACCTTAAAATTAGTAGCAGGCAAGTACCATTGAAATGTGGTTAAGAAGATAAATATGAAACAGAATCTCCTAGTTACAGAAATTATTAGAGATCCAATGAAATCATGCATATTATTATATTTTGAAACAACATGCTATATGACTTGAAGTGTTTATTATAAAAATAAGTGTCTTTAAACTGTATTTGGAAAATAAAGTAACTACATTTTAATTCAGTTCATTTTTTTGGGGGGTGAGATATAGGGAAAAGGCTCAAAACTGATTTATTTAATATGAAAATATGAAAGTAGTTATTCATTTGAATTTGATTCATCTGTAATGTTCTGGTATTTTGTCATCGCCATTATCAGAGGAAATAACATGTGTTCACACACCACAGTAGGTAACTGGCCAGAAGAACTAAGTTGTTCAATGGAAGTCCTCTGGAGCTCTGACCTGTGACAATTTTTAACTTTCCACATTAAAAAAAGATCATCATTTGATCATCGTCAGATTTTTTTAATGTATTCACCGTTTAGATGCTTGCCAAACTGACAGTCTTTAAATATTATTGTTTTTCTCATCATTAAACCAAGTGAAATTGACAGGAATGAGGACCTCTGCCAAGCAGAGACATTTGTTATTTCTTGCTTAAGAAGGTAACTGAGATTGGCTGCCTCAATTCCCCAAATGCTCAAACTTAGAGATGATTTCAGAATGAGTTTGGCCTTTGGTATATTGTATCATTTGAAAATTTTGAAGTGTTTATGTAACTTCATATGCAACATATATTTTTACTGTATATATTTTCTATGGAAGTGATAAATGATTGGGTGCTTGTAACTGACTAGAAAAATTATCATTAAAGATAGTGGTTAAGAGCATATATTTGGGTATTAAACTTATAGTATCAAATGTTATTTTATAATTATCTGTGCGACCTTAGGTATTCACTTACTGAGATGTTATTGGGATTAAATGAGTTGACATATATAAGATTTAGATAATGTGTTCAGCATTCAAAATCAATTAGTGTGATTTATTGCATCAAAAGAATAAATCTTAAAATCAATATGATCATTTTAATGAATGTAGGAAAGACATTTGCCAAGTTCAAAACATAGTCATGATAAACACCTTCAGTGACCTAAGTCTAGAAGGTAACATCTTTAATATGATAAATGATAGGCATTTAATATGAAAACATAGGCAACATGATATTTAGTGGATGAAACAGGAACAGAGACACGTACAGCAATGATGGAAATGTTCTGTAAGTTAATCGGGGTGGGGTTCATACTTTCCATATAAACCCCCAAAATGGGAGCGGACAAGAAGCCACACATTAACGGTAGAGGACAGGTTGGGGAAATTATATTATTTGTGCCTTTGTTCCTTTGCAAATTGACCAAGAATAATCTTAGCCTGCATGCTGGCTCAATGAGGATAAGAATAGCCAATGCCATATAATAAAGAACGGGAGAGCTGTGCAGTGCATATGGATAACTAGGTACCAGCAATGTGTGAAGCGAATTATGTCTGTATGTTCCATCTCATTAACCCCAATCTACCCCCCAACATGCCCCATTGGCAGGGTGCTTGTCAATCACAGCAGACAGTTGCAGGGTGTGAGTTATGTAGGGCCTGGAATGGAGGATGAGAAATTATTTGGGGTTATAGGGACACGTTTGGGAGAGAAATCAAACAGATCAAGCCTTTCCTCCCTCATTGGAAGGGCAGTCCTCAGACTGCTAGATATAACTTAGTTGTAGTGAATGGAAACACCAGTGTATCACATGATGTATCACTTGACTTGTGTAAAATGTCATCCCATAAGAACACAGGTGTTGGTCTGCGTAGCTCAATCCTACTACCCAGAGAGTCAGATTGCATCAACATCTGATATTTTATGGCATTCAATTTAGTAAATACAAGTATTGCTACTTTAATAAAATAATTTTTAAAAATGTTTCCCATGGTAAATTTTAATTTAAAAAGTTTCAAAGAATGTACACAAGATAAGGCTTACATTTTCACTCCTTTTCTAACCCCAGTTAGGTATTAACAGCTAGACAAAAACAAAAACCCAAAAGCATTAAAAATGAGCACATGAGCCCAGGCTGGTGTGGCTTGTGGATTGAGCACCGGCCTGCACACCAAAGGGTCACTGGTTCGATTCCTAGTCAGGGTACATGCCTGGGTTGCCAGCCTGGTCCCCAATAGAAGCACAAGAGAGGCAACCACGCATTGATATTTCTCTTCCTCTCTTTCTTCCTCCCTTCCCCTCTGTCTAAACATAAATAAATTAAATCTTTTAAAAAATAAAATAACATATCATGTTAAGAAAATGAGCACATGAGTATAAGGAAAACAATCGCAGTAAAAGATGACGAGGAATGTAGACCACCAATTAAAAAAATCAGAAGTAATGTGTGTGCACCTGTAAGCATGTGTCTGTGTGTACAGTGTTGAAATAAAATCAAAAGAGAATATTCAAGACATGAAACAGGAACAAAAAGCAATTTCGGAAATAAGAAGCAATTAAAGATTTCAGGCATATAACCACAGTTGTTGAGAGAGCGATCACCTAGTTCAAAGCCCTCTAATTCAAAGTGGAAATTGCGACTAGAAACTGGGATAGGAAATAATTGTGTCATGTCTGCATGATCTTTTGATTAATATATGAAAATATGAATTTGCATATAATATTTTGTTTTGTTTTTTGCTACTTCTGAGATATTCTAATGATAGCACTTCTATTTATTTTTAAAGAAAAAGTTTTGCTTTTTGAAATGATTGTAGTTTTATTTTAGCCAGTTCCCACAAGTACTTAGAAGTTAAAGAAATAAAAGGTGACTGTACTGTAGGGTTGGTTTGTCTCTCAGAAAACATTAAAAACCCTGTCACAATCCATCTTTACTAGCACTCTGCTGTACTGAGCAGTGGGAAAGTTTTAGCTCTTTAGCTGTAAAGGAAAACACAAGAAAACTCTGGCTCTGAAGGAAACAGTGTTTGCTTGAGTCTGATACTCTCCCCATAGTCTCCCCCCAAAAGCTCCAGAGCTGTGAGTAGCGAAGCATGCACACATTCCATCCCTTCGGCATTACCAGGAAACAAAGAACACTACAAAAGTGTCACTTCCTGTACGCTGAAATAGAGTTGGAGTTCTTGAAGAAAACAAACCGAACAGAATGAATATATCAAACTATAATGCAAAAAACACTTTAGAAATTATTTTTAAAAACCTCGAACAAATCTATTGAAGTTGCCCACCGCGACCCAGGACGGGTCGAGTCTTGTTGCAGTGGTCCACAGCGGGGCGACCTTAAGCTGGAAGCGGCTCACTGACTCTCCCTGGTGGGAAGTCTACCTGGGAGGGTTCCACCACTTGCCGGTGCTCAGTTTTGCAAGCTTTGAAAGAAATAACTATAAAGTCCTCCTGAACCTCTGAGCATGGCCTAATAGAGCTGGTTTCAGATGCACAGATGTGTTTTCCACCAGTTAACAATTACAGGGGTAAAGTCCCCGAGCAGGTAATGGGCTCTAAGTGTGTTTCCCTACTGTAAGCAAAGACCCAGCTGCTGCCTGTTAGGAAAATTTGCTATGATTTTCACATGGTCCTGATGGGTTGTTTAGTAGCCTGGGCACAAGAGTGGCGACCTCTGCCAACTGTGGGCTACTGCACGAAGGTTTCTGGCCATGGCCTTAGAAGGGGGGAGGGGTACTCCCCTGCCCTGACGGCTTTGTTCCCAGCAGCACCAGGACTCTGGCTCTCACCAGTCCGATGGGGGCGCCCTCACCCAGGAAGCCACAGCCTTGGCTAAGGCAAGTGCAACCGGGACCCAGGTCCTTCTGTGGTTGTGCACTTTGCTGGATGTGCCTGTCGGCTCCATATCTCTGAAACAGTTGCCTGTGGCAGTGGTCCCCGGCTTCTTTTTTCCTATTGTAGATATGGATGCCCTTGCTCAGCTTTACACTTGATGGAATAAACTCAAATTCTTGGCCTTTTTTTTTTTTTTTTTTTTTGCAGGAGCTGTGAAATGGGAACTTGTCCAACTGTTTACCCCAATGAACACAGTAAGTACTGGATAGCATTACATCAAACAAGGCACAGAAGGCCTTCAGACCATGGTTAGAGATAATGCTTGACTGTGGAGCCTTTTGGCTCACCATCGAACCTTTCATAGCCTATGTGGCCACTGTTGAAACTGGCACCAATGAATGAAGATAACAATTGACTATCAAAACTTAAATTCATAGGTTCCCGCTATTAAGATTCCCATTCCCGATATTGTAGAGATGATAGCTGGTGTCCAGGAAGCTCAGGGCCCCTACTTTGCTGTCCGAAATCTAGCCAACATAATTCACTCAGTCCCAATAACCACTGAAGATTCACCACCTCAATTTGTTTTAGTTTCAGGGGCACCCAGGACACATTCAGCTGGCTGCCCATGGCTTATCTAAAAGCACCTGACCCAAATTCACTCACACTAGCCCACTGCTGCCTTTGACATTACATAGATGATATTCTACTCTGGGAGCTTTCTGAGGACGTCCTCCGGGAATATTGTGTTACACCTAGTAACACGATTTGCACAGCAGAGAAGATGGGCCATTGCCCCGATAAGATCCAAGGCCCAGCCACAGAGGTCAGTGGACATCAAGGAGCGGTCCCCTGAGACCTCAGGGGCGGAGGGCTCTCCTGGCTTAGCTCCATCGGCAGAGCTGGTGGCAGTGCACCTGGCCCTACAGCAGGCTGTGAATATGTACTCCCAAGGGCACACGTTTTTACTGTCTCCTGGGTGACAGCCAACAGCCTGGCAGTACAGAATGAACAGTGGCAAAAGGATAATTTCATGATTTAAGGAAAGTCTGCCTGGGGAGCCTCCATTTTGAAAGAGATCGCAAACTCATCACATGTGCTGACTGCAAGTCACAAACAGAGGAAGCATGTTATAATAATATTGTAGCCTCCTTGTGCAAACCGCATGTCTCTTCTGTATGAGCCACCCCCTGGAGTACCAAACACAACTATTCCTCCAGAGATGCCAGACCTACTAGCAGAGCGATCCCCTTGTCACATCAGACCATACGAAAGTGACAACACTCGCTGACTGGGAATGCAAGCATGGAGACGCCACAGCTCTAGCCAAAGTAGTGGTAAACAATTGCCCTCTTTGCTCTGAAACGAGAACCCTGGAAGGCTTCCAGGTGGGAAAATGTGCCCCTGGTATGACAGACCCTATTCACAAAGGCAAATCGATTTTGTCGGACAGCTGCTGCCCTCTGCTGGAGCTAGTAGGTACCCGATCACTATTATTAACTCACTGGTCTCCTAGTAGCTGCTCCACCAGAAATGCTGCATCCTACCTTGTAACCTTCTTAACCAGGTATGTACTCGTCCCTGTTGGCCCACCAGACATTATAGATTTAAATCAAAGTACCCATTTCACCTCCTAAACTGTTCATTCTTGGGCTTTAGAACATGGGATCTGGTGGAATGTTCTCCTTGCCTACCAACCCCAAAAAGCCAGACTCACCTGTCTACTGAAAGATGTTATCAAACTTTTACAAATATGTCATCCCCACAATGGACAGATATTTTACCCCAAGCTCTCATCCTGCTTAATTGCTGGGCTTTGGGTCCCCAAATTACCCACATCACCTACCAGTCTCCTCCAAAGCCAGTCTAGCCAGGGCTTCAGAAAGCCCACCCTCCTTAGACAGGACACAGTTCACATCCTCTCACCAGTTACCATTTTGATTTTTTATCATCTCGCCATCTCCCATGCTATGTGTTTTAAATTAAAAACTTGATTCTCCATAACAACACTGTTGACAGAGCTTTTTCATTATCATTACTCCCAGTGATTCCAGGATTTATTTTTTATCCTCACCAAGAGTAGGTTTGGCTTTAAGACTACTAACCTTAGACTTGTGTCCATTGTGTCAAGAGAGTAGAAACCTGGGCTATTTTATTTCATCTCAGTAGCATTTTCTTCGTGTGTAAATGTGAGATAAATGAAACAGTGTAAAACAGTTTAACGGAGTGTAAAACAGAGATAATAAAAGTACTTCCTTCACAGAGCCATTGTGACAATTAACGTGCTGGTTTCTGTGAGACACTTTGAACAATGCCAGGCATATAATGGGCACATACATTTTAATTCCTACCATCATCTTCATCATCATCATCTCTATTGTATTGCATTCATCATTACTATTATCATAAATGAGACACAACCTTACAATTCCATGCATAAGTTTCCCAAGAACATTCATTAAAGGTAGGTAACATTCATTAGTCATTGACATTTTCTGTCCTTAAATTTATGTTTTGAGTGATTGGGAGAATAACTTTTGTGTTTGTCTTTTTCTTACTTTTTAACAAAATGGAAAAATCTATACCAACGAATGTGTCAGATACAAAATTAATTGTGTTCAATATTCTATTAGTAATGCACTGAGATTTTAGCTTCACAGAGAGGAAAACTGAGACATAATATGGTTTTCTTTAAATAACTTAACTTATTCACTTTAGCAATAAATAAACCAGAAATTGAATTTCACCTTTTCTATTTCTGGCTCAAAATAAAGTTTATAAAAGAGTGCCCTGAGTTTGCATTTCCTCCCAGTCACCTAAATGCTGTCTGCTCAGGCTATCACTTGTGGGAAGATGATGTAAGAAGGTTTCAGTATATGGCTGGCATAGTCGTGCAGAGCTGCTGTCAAGAGTTCCTAGGCAGAAACCGTCATCTTAAAAGGTTACTGTGACATTTCTAGAATATGCTTTTTCAAATATGAATGAAACATGTTGCCTTTTTGGTTGAGGATAGGAAAGGCATGGATTCTGACATTTTCCACAGTGCCAAAATTAGAAAACAAAGTATTAGAATGCCAAGATTAATCAATCACTCAACAAGTATTTATATAATACCAACTTAGGTGTCCAATGTGTTGCTTAAAACTAGAATTTTATCAGGTTTAAGTGTTTAACCAAATGTAACCTAAAACCAAAGAGTTTATTTAATCTACATTACATAGATCTGCCAAGAGAATGTTCCATCTGTTGGAACTACTTAAGTACCTATGCCCTTTTGAATGAATATCTTCTATGCTCAGTTATTACAAATGTAAACTCATATTCTGCCTACCATAAAAGGTAATTCTTTGAAGAAACAGTAATTTACAAGTTATATACTTAGATGTGTATATGTATCAAATCATCATTGTATGCCTTAAGCCTGTTTAATGTTATATGTCAATTATATATCAGTAAAACTGGAAGAAAAATAAATATATTTTAAAACAAATAACTTTCTAAAGTTAACATCTTGCTCTTCTAAAACGAAAAAGTAGAATAGTAGAATCCATCACTAAGTTTGGCTGTTTTTCTCAAAGATACATTGGCATTAGCAAAACCATTTAGGAGAGATTTATTTTAAGCTGTATGATTAGTGGGGATAATGAAAATAAATGCAAACTGGAGCACAATGGCATGGATTTTACACATTGATTAGAAATCAATTAAAACCCTCTTGGGTGTAAAAGCAGAGAAGGAAAGATCATGGCAAGAGCCAGAAGACTATTTCACATTGTGTAGGAGGTTTGTTCAGATAAATATGGGAATGAAGTTGTCGTGCTAGCCTTCCTGTGTAGTTGTAAATGTCATGTTCCAAATTCAGAAAAATTTCACAGCTGGGAAAAAGCTTCTACATGCTGATTACTTGTTTTCTATTATGCTCTTATTAATCATTAATCCTTCCCTATATACATCCTTTAATATGCAATATCCATTGTGATACTTTATGCATATGCTAAGATAATTCCATTTGTAGTGATAGTAAGTAAAAAGGTTGTATAAAGTATCTTTATTTGCCTTTTTTGTTTGTTTTGCTCTTACTAATTAGAATTGCAAAAATTCTCTTTCCCTTTCTTCTTGTCTTTACTTGGTTTCCACATTTAAAAATGAAATAATCAGCTCAGCATGGAGGTAAGTACTACATTTGTAGCCTTAAGGAAATAATGAGATTATCAGAAAAATTGGATGCAAATTGTAATATGTATAATAAATGTTGGAGTGGACTTAATAATATATGTGGTTTTGCTGCCTTTGGGGGGGAATAGAGAGAGAAGAATACCATATTTTTATGCTTAAATAATTTTTTCCATCATCAAAATTTACCTTTGGCTCCAAGTACCTTGGCTCGTTCATATCAATTCTCTCAGCTCCTTTTTTTCGGTTTTGATGTGGGTTCTTGGTTCAATGATTTCTCTAGAATCCACCCTCAGGTAAATTTGAAGGCTGTCCTCTTTGTATATTAATAATAATCTTAACAGATAACATTCCTTTAAGGTAATCAGTAAAATACAAATCTAACTCTTTATACACAGTAATTACAGCCTGTAGAAAACAAACGAAAATTAATGCATAAAACAAATAAATTGAAAATTGAACTCCACTGCCCCTTAGCAAGGAAGCAGGAGAGTTTTCCTTGGGGTTCTTTGGTCTTCTATTCTACTTCAGCATTCCCTTTCATCCAAATCTTTATCAAAACCTTTCCTGATCAGCACTCCCTGTATCTGACCCTCCCAAAGCATTATTAAGGTCCCCAAAATCATGACCCACTTCTCAAGCACACAAGAATGGAACCTGAAGAGCTAGTCATTCTCTCCCTGCAGCATTTATTTTATTTTATTTTTTGTCAGTTTCCACTGCCATAATCTCTGGCACACTGCAAATATTCCAAACACATTTTAATATATCTTCCTTTAAAATAATGTTTTGGCCTTCTCAGATTTGTGTGTTCTTTAAGATTTATCTCTACTTTTCTAAAACAATTAGACAAAATGATTATTACTGAAATTTCATTTATACTGTACTGGTGTGGAAGAAAAGGATTTCCCAGAAATTGGACAAAAATAAATCACTAAGACACATCCTACAACTTTGAGTAGTTTACCATCTAAAAGAAGCAGCACACATATTATATATATATAACATGTATATACACATATATATTTTAAATTAAGCATAATTATACAATATATATTACTTTTCTCAACAAATGTCTGTTGATCACCTAAACAGATAGACGTAATTCCATTTATTGGACATCACAATGAACAAAACTGACAAGAATCCATGCTCTCATGAAATTCAGTCTATTTGAGAGAGACAGAAAATAACATTATAAGCAAATTAGTCATATACCATGTTAAAAAGGTGGTAATGTTAGGGAGAAAAATGCAGTATAAGAGCAATGGGCAATCTAGGGAAATAGTAAAACTCTAAGTAGGGTGGAAAGGGCACACCGCAGTTAAAAACAGCATTCGATGAATAACTGAAGGAGGTAAAGACACACGCCAGAGGGAGAGGGATGGGCAGTGAAAACACATGAGGGCAGAAAGGACCAGCAAAGAGCCAGAGACTGGAGCCAAGAAAATAAATCGCTATCCTGAGTAAAATTAGGATATAGCAATAGCGTTTAAAACCAGGGAACGACCAAATGGGAAAGACATTTGGGAAACATTTATTTGGCCTCAATGCTGATAGTGGAGTGTAAGTGGGGAGAGGTGGCTTCCAAGACCAGTTTGGAAGTTCATTGCTGCGAATTATGGAGAAGAGGAGTGCTGGTGTCTTGAGCCAGGGGATGGAAATGGAGAGAAGTGGTGGGATTCCATATATATGTATATATATATATATATATATATATATACACACACACATATATAGAATTCCAACTTCTTGGATGTGGGATTTGAAAGAAGTAGGATCCAGAACGACCACAAAGTCTTGGGCTTGAGCATAACGTTGAAAGAAAAAGGGAAACACTGGCTCTCTGGTGTGCTCTGATCAAAACAAGTAAACGACTAGATGCCACTACCCCTATAGCAAACACCGTGGTGGCTGCCTTGGTGACTAATGTGCGAGCCCTGAACCCTCTCTGTGGGTCAGTAAATCTTCTCTGCACTCTTTGAAAGTAATGAACCGTCCAGCAGACTGTCCAGGGGATAGAAGAGGAAGAGTCTATTTCACTTCAAGCTTGGGGACAGGCCGCACTCTTAGCAGATCGGGAGAGGTGAGTCAGGGAGGTTCTGTTCGTAGCTACCAGTAGCGCCTCTTGCCCACGCAGTCTTACAGCGCCACCCGGTGGTGTCCGCGCAAATGCAAGTATGCAGGAAAGGAAGCTGCCCCAAGTGATAAGTCAGTGTCATGCAACAGATGGCCAGCAGGGTGCATTGTAGCTGGTGAAAACATTACATAAAGCCGCTTAACCGAATATATTAATAATGAACCCAGACATGTAGATATACCTAATCTTAAATTGTAGGTTTATTTTAGATTATCCCAGACTTCCAATTACTCATTATGTATTATGTTTAAGTCTAAAAGAAAAATGTTGTAATCTTGCATTTGTGTGACTGTATCCATTTTTCCATACGGAGAAACCTCAGCATAAAAGCACAAATTTATCATTACATAAACTTTCTTTGATACTTTGTTGAAAGAAGAGGCAATAAAATTGATTATCTTAATCTCCATTTCAATGACTAAAGGTTTAGAAATAGTTTTATTTCATTTATCTGAATAATTAAAACTTAAAAAGGATGGCTTTTTGTTGTTATTTAAAAAAAGAGTAATAGTCCTGACCGGTGTGTCTCAGTGGGTTAGGTGTCATCCAACAACCTGAAAGGTAGCTGGTTCGATTCCCAGTCAGGGCACATGTCTGGGTTGTAGGCCAGGTCTCCAGTTGGGGGCATGCCAGAGGCAACCGGAAGGTGTTTCTCTCACACATCAATGTTTCTTTCCCTCTCTTTCTCCTTCCCTTCTTTCTATCTAAAAAATAAATAAATAAAATCTTTTAAAAAGTAATAATAGTAAAAAGATGCTTTGTTATAAATTCTGTGTTTTGATAGTGATTTTGCCTTTTTTCATTTTCACTAATAGAATTACACACATATATATAATTACATATGATTTATCATTACATCTGTAAGGCCTAGAACACCCTTTGACTTACATGATAGGTGCTCACAATATCTGATGAAAAGGGGTAGATGGATAAATATCAAGTCCGTAGTGGTCTGATGAAATCAACAACATGATAGTAAGAAACATTTCCCCCACTCCCTATATAAAAAAATTAAACATAGAATAATCTGTATATTGGGCATATCTTTGGGAGAGTACCATGCAAGAAAGATTATAAGAAAGTTTGAATAGGTCACTATAGGCATACTTTTTATTTCAAGAAATTAATCATATAACGCCTTCGTTAAAAATATTACGTATCTATTAAAGACTGCTTCAGTACACTGAAAAATGTCTTGTATAGAATATAGTTTTTACACTATGAAGTAAGCCTGCTAATTAATCTCCTTAAAGAGAAACTTTGGAAACATGGTCTGGATGATACTAAAGGTAACTACTAAAATTCTTTATGTTCATAAAAATGGATGGCAAATAAATAACAGTGCAAGTTAATGTCAGTTTGAAATTATGACAATTGACAATATTCAAATAAGAATTTTAATTCCTGACATCTAATATTAATAAAATAGCTAATGATGGAAATTTGGAAAACTAACTTTCAATCAAATGGATATTGTACTTTGAATTATAACTAGTGTGAAAAGTTCATAATGTATATTTTTTTATCTTTTTCATTTTTTGCTGCATTTGAATGAATAATCCTGCTACAATATTGAAGGTTTTCTCTCCCTTCAATTCAGTCTACCTGATCAAACCTTTCTTTTCCCTTAAACTTTGAACTTTTGACAGCATTCTGGGAGCATAAATGGGTTCTTGGAATACAAGGAGTAGACCAAGTTAAGTTTTACTATGGTCTGATGTGTCACTTTAACTTATAATGTGACTGTAATTTTAACTAGACCACATGTTTTTTTCCCTTTCATAATTAGATTAGTATGCAAACTCATATGTCTGTGGTCAGAAGGCTGTGTACCTTATCAGCTTGGAAGTTGGGGGAAAGAAAATCATTCAAGAAGATTGAATTATTAATTCTGCATTAAGGATATGTCAATATAGCTCTCCGACTCCCAAAACAATGGCATTCTCACTAATTAGAGGGAACATGAATCCTTAGTATTGTTTACCACATATTCAGCAGGAAATACAAATCTTAGTGTAAGCCCAACAAATGGCCCATTTATAAATAAATCATGTTTGGAGCTTGTGATAGGAGGGCTCATTGAGTGGCTGCTGGCCTCGGAATCTCCGAATAATTAAATGCTGGTTTGTTTTGTTGTTGTTGTTTTCTTTTGTTTTTGTTTTTATTGTTTGAATCATTCATTGACAGAAAAGAGACTTTATTGAAAATAAATATATATATACTACATTTTTTAAAACAAGATCATTACAACGCTCTACCCTAATGGAATATTCAGCATTATCACTCTCATTACTAGGCATTTTCAATCACCATGGGAGGTACGTATATTTCCCATTGAAGAATTCAGTCTGAGATCTGTCTGAACTCTATTGCCTATAAACCTCAATAGCAAAAGTGTCATAGAAAAATAAGAACATGTTCTACTCTTTCAGAAATCAATTTAGTAAACAGGAACAAAATGAAGTAACTGCATTGCTATGGCTTGGGATATTTAGCATAAGGATGGCTATGTTCTAAATTTGCCTAAATGGAAATATTTTAAGTGGTCTATATATGGCGATCACTTTACTGTGATGAACTGTTCACATATCACAGCACAACAAAACTAAAGGGAAAAATAATCTTTACCTAAACCATATTATTTGGTTAGAGTTCTCAACAGTAATTTAGCGACCTCCCGTCCTTTTGTGCACTCCATGTAATTTTGCACAAAGATCTGCAGTCTGTGGTGAAACTTTTCTTTCTTTGGGGGAGAAGAAAAAGCTAGAGGCAAAGTAGTTGTAAAAACTGGTTTATTTTTTAAAAATAAATACAAAAATATAAATATAAAACATTAGCAGATAGAATTTGATGAAATGAAATTGCACGAACGTTTTTGTATACCAGGTTGCATATCACACCTACTAACACCACGTGTACATTTTTTTAATTTAATGTACAGAACAGGATATACCTTAAAATTTTTCTTTACCTTTTTTTAAAAGCTTCATTTGCAAGGGCAGGGCGTGTATCTAACAGAAGCGGCTTGTCAGGTTGCTTAAGGGAGAACTATCCTGTGCATGTTTCTGAAATTATCTTTTATTTCTAAAATGGACAACACGGAATTTCCATAGCTTTGGCTCTTGGAAGTGATTAAATAAAATGTCGTATATATTCCATGAGACATCCTACAGGAAAGAATTAATGCCATTAATGAACAAATTTAAAAGTAAGTGGGAAAAAGTTGTGCTGAGTGGCAGGAAAATGCTCCTGAATGTCAAATATTGTAAAGTGGAGATGGTGTTGGTAAAGTTACTTCCTCTTATTTAAACAGAGCAGATACGGTAGGTTAAGAGTCTTTGTCACTTTCCCCGCCACCATACATTTCAGCCAGCTTATTAAACCGAGGGCCCCACTCCCGGAGGTAATCATAGTTTTGGTCTCCGTCAGTAGTGCCTGATTCTAGCGAACTCAGCGATTCCGCAATGGAATCATTTCCCTCGTAGGCATAGGTTGCCAGTGAGTCGTAGGGAGGTGCGGTGGGGTCGAGATCGTGCTCTTTCAGCCTTTCGTTAATGAAATCCCGGACGTCTGTGTTATCTGGAGCCGTAGGAGTCCTCCGGGGTATAAACAAAGTTTCCGGAATAATGTCTCGCCGCAGCTTCTTTTCCTCGATCGCCGCAGGGTTCCTCAGGGTGCCAATATCAAAGGCCTGGGTGTCCTCCTCGCCGCCGCCCTCGTCGTTATAGCTCACGATGTTGTCTCTGATGTCCTCTTTAGACAGGATCAGAGGCTCTTTTTTTCGCTGTCTTTTCAGAGCTGCAAACAGTACTACTATAACTTGAAAAAAGAAAGATACATTAGAGATCCTTCTACAACACTGGATAAATAACGAGTGGAAGTTGTGCAGAGGAGTTTAAGCAACAGGTTTCCCAGGACAGGTTAGCATTTAAGATTAATTTTGTACTTCCATCAGTTTGACGGGGCACGTGGGGGTGGTGTCCAAGGATTTAGCTAGGATGGGGGGAGTTTAAGAGCAGCGTTTTTCACTTCTTAAAGTGATGTGGGATATTTCTCAATTCAGTGGCTTACATCATCTGTTTTTCTAAGAACTGCTTAAAGATAGTTTCTGATTGTACAGACATTGTTTATACTTTGCATTTAATAATGACATAGATGTTATATAAAAAATGATACAAACTGAATTCTGCTTCAAATAAAACAGTTAAGAAGGACACAGATATGTCCACATTTTTTACATCCTTATACAAGATTTAAAGAGTAGCATTCTTCACAAGATACGGAGTATTGGTTTCTGTTAAATAGCTTTACTGAAGGGTTTGCACAGATTTTTTTCTCACATTGTTTAAAGAAGGCCTTAATTACTAGGAAGAAAAGGCCAGTCACTTAGGCTCTGCTGGTTTAGAAATGTATGAGGTTTTCCATGGAAATATATATCATGCATGAGATAAAAACCAATTGTCGGGTCACATGATGGCAAAGCCAGAATTCCAATTAATACATGGAATTAACATGAAAACGGTGTATGAACCTCGGCTGGATGCATTTACATGTAGCTCCACAAGTAGAAATGCATGTCACTCCAAGGCATTTTCCCAATTTCACGACCAGGTATCAATAATAATAATAATTTTAGTTATAATAATGGTAATTGAATATAAGATAGGAGAAAAATAATATTAAACTCCGTCTGGCTGCACTAGTTTCCCATCCTCATTTTGGTCAGGATGTTTTAAAATGTTGACTTGAAAAAACAGAGGTGAATTAAATGACTAAATATGCATATGAAGAAAATGTGCTTTTATTTAGCCTCTTTCGAACAAACGTTTACAGACTATGGGATTTATTATTGTTAGAAACTGAATGTGTCCCTTCCAAACTCCTAGGTTAGAGCCTAAGTCCTCAATGTGACGAGATTTGCACGTGGGGGCCTTGGGCTCCAAAATCCAAGTTCATTTCACTGCTTCTTAAAACACTGGATGCTGTGTTTTTTTGATTAGGGTCACAGAATACTCACATAGATTTATGATAATGCAACTACAGAGTAAATTCATCCTGATTCCTCCTTCAAAGGCAGTCAAAAAGCAATTTGCTCTAGATTCTAAAATCCAGTATCATTGTTTTAGGGACAAGTGTACCAACTGAAAAGGGCTACTTGAACGTTATTTCAGCGAAGAGGTAAGACAGTAAGGTCTCCATCCAGCCATGAAAAAATGTGTAAAAAACTTTGTATTTACCGAAGAAAAAATCTATATATACCGTGTCTTACCTTGGTTCATACATTCAGAAACTATGTAACGTTAGAAAATGTATTCTGAATATCTCTAAATTATTACAGTTCCATTATTCTACTTTCCGTTTCATTTATTACCTTAAAAAGGGAAGTAGTAAGTCTGATCAGATAAAGTATTTTAATATGAACAACATTCCATTGTTAAGTCTATCTTAAGTGTCGGAGTTTGTTTAGGGGAAAGTACTTTAACAGCAACATTCCTTATGAATACGTACACTACAGTGAGCAACCCAAGAAATCATCAGGTTTTCTCTGAAGTTCCTTACCCAGCAGGATAACAATGCAGAGAAGGATGGCGATCAGCGCGCCGGTGCTGAGGCCCGCGGGGAGCAGCAGGGCCTCGGCGCTGCATGACTGCATGTTGCCCTCGCCGTCGCAGGCGCACACGCGGATGGTCAGCGTGCCCGTGCTGCTCTGGATCGGGTAATCGTTGTCGGAGATCACCACGGGCAGCAGGTAGCTACTTATTTCATGTCTGTTGAATCCGTTTTTTCTGGTTAAAATTCTGGCAGTGTTATCTAAAATAAATTGTTAAATATGACAAATGACTTAGACCGGCAAATTTGTCTCATCCTGATCGATCGCCATGGTTGTGACATATAAATAAAGCGACGTTTATGCAAAGTATAAAACTAGCATCGATTTTCATATACAATGCACGCAATGCAGTTAAAATATAGATAAGATAAATTAGATAGTTTGAGGAATCTAATACTATGATTGCTTATACATTAGATGTTCAAGTAATTCACAGATGTTTTCAAAACGGTAAATTTTTGTATGTGAATCATTTGTCAAGACTACACAAATGATAGTACATTGTTTTCAGAAACAGATATGCATATCCAGTAAAAAATTACAGTAAGCGGTTTTTATTTACAAATGTGTGTGGGTGGGTGTGCACCCATTGCAACACATTAATTCAATATCCATGCAGAAAGATATGATTGGGGAAGTTTTCAGTAAAGTTGCAGTTTCAGAATCAATAATGTAATCAAGAACAGCAGTGATCGAGTTACTTAATATTTCTGAACTCTGATTTCCACCCATTAAAGTGAATATAATGCATAACTTTCAGTATGGGTGAAAGTCAAAGACGACAAGTGGTGTGGAGTGTCTGACAGACATGCAGGGAAAGGTAGGGATTTAGTAAAGTCCAGCATCCCACTACCAAGTATACTGCGAGTGGTATTTCTTTATCTGATACCTCACCCAGTATCCATCACTGGTGGAAAGAGGATTAATAAAAAAGATATCTTCTAGCCCTATGTAACCAATGTGTATTAAAAAATAAAATCAATATATACTTGGGTAACCATTTCCTACTAGGTTTGCCCAATGCTTTTAGCCCAGTTTAGTCAATCTCATAGGGGTGTTTAAAATGCCCATATAGGGAAGGGAGTGGGTTAGCCAATAGTTAAATCAACTAGGACAGAAAAAAAAAAACAATTTTTTTTGCAGGTACGGTGGTTCAACCTAAAACAATCATTATCTAAATTATTAGTGAGAAGTTAAACTCTATTACACCAGTTAGCTAAATAAGCTATGGAAGTACATTAGCAAAACAGATGTATTAAAGTAGGTTTTTAAAATGAAGTGAAATACTGATAATTTTACAACTTGGACTTACCTTTCAAGAAGTATTAGGATACCAATTTCTCTATTCTAAACCTATTCTAAAATAAAATTTATATACATGTAGATATTTTTAGAATTTCTTACCTCTAACTTTGTAAAAACTGCTAAATCTTAACTTTGCATACAAAAGCTTTGATATATTGAAGAACCAAAGTTTCACCTAACCATTCTATTTAAATCATTTGTAAATATTCAGAAAATTATCATATAATAATGCCTTTGACATAAAGTTAATGGAAAGTAAGGAAATCATAGTAATGAAAATCCTCAAATATGGTATCACAGAGGCAAGAAATTATTGTTTTTAAATGAATGATATCATAGAATTAAAGATTTTAAAGATCAACCTATAAATAAATACTAGAATATTTTATCAAGAAGAGAAACATTAAGGTAACCCCCATGTTACTGGAATTTCTTGCAAATCCACCCAAAAACAAAAAAGTAGTAATTTATGCAGGATTAAGTCAAATATTCCATCAGCCTGTAGTGGTATTCTATGTGGTGACATGTTCAGATTTATATGCATGTGGCTTCGACCCTTGATTTCAGTAACAGAGGGTCATGAACTCTTCCTAATACAGGAAAATGGCACTACTTGTCAAAGATTAAGATTGACCTTGAGTTGCTTTCCTAATAACTGTGAAATGCTCTGGATTTAAATCATACCATTTAAAGTCTCTATTACTTTCCAAAATTGACAAGTGCTTGTTGGGACCCAGGGCTCAGTTTTATGGAAACAACAAAAAAAAAAGAAATTAAAATTCAATTAGAAAAAGTTATAATACATCCAGTCTGAGTTCTGTCTTTATGTTGCCAAAGTCAGCAAATTTAAACGATGGGTGTTGTGTTTTAATAATATTCAGACGTCATTGGGTCTTTCATATTCTAAATGCCAATTGTATGTTAATTTTTCCAATTGCAGGTATTTTAGGTGTCCAGAAAGTTGGAAATTTTAGACATTGCAAAAAAGTCAGAGTGAGCACACATGTGTGCAACACTGCTATTGCATCAAGTACCACAGATACTAGTCGGCTCAATATAAAACTATTCATAACCTTACACTGGATTCTGATGCTCTGAAAGCCACCCAGAGATGCTGGAGCGACTGGCTCTGCCAGCATAAATGCAATGTTATGATGGTTTTGGACATGTTCCAGTGCAGTTGGGTTTATTTGAAGAATAACTGCATCTACAGATGCTCTAAAACAAATATGCCTTTTAATAAAAACTAGCTGATGTGATTAGTGTAACATAAATTTATGAAGGAAAGAAAAGCTCTAATTATATACCTCTGTTTAGACTAGACTAATTACCACATATATTCTCCAAAGGAAGAGCTGTTAAACTTTTTAAAAATACTAACCATGTGCATATTGTTTTCTTCTAAAATATATTTTGACTTTTTGTAAATACAAAAAAATATATAATTTTGGTATTTTTTATTACAGAGACATAAAATCCATGCATTATGCAGGAGAATAGCGAGCCTTGCCCTTGCAACTACATTTTCTTTAAAATGGTTTATTTTTTATTGTATTTTTCTGTTAGCATTTACCCCCCGCCCCACCCAGGCCCTCTCCCACCTCCACCCCACCCCCTGCAATCTTTAGTGCTTAATCCCATCACAGGCTAATCTGTGGCTTCTCCTTTTTTGCACTCCTCTTCTTGTGTCCTGTGCTTTTTGCTGAGGCAATTGATTATTCCCAGCCTCTCTAATGTTTTCAAGATTCAATCTTTTAATGAGGACCCACATAGAGACTCCTTCACGTATTTTATTATTTTAAAATTTAAGAAAGTAAACACTGTCAATCAAAAAATTGCCATAATATCTCATTAAATATCTGATAAAAACAAAACCTTGTAATATAGATCGATAAATTAATACATTGGGTACATGGCAATTGTTGCTTCGGGGAAAATGTCTTGCATACCACTATAAAGCATAATGAACATGTTCTACGATTTACCTTCATTGTCCTGTACTGTGAAGTTTGGGTTGACAGCAGCTAAACTGAAGAAAAATTTCTGTCCGCCTAAAGGGTCATCTTTGTCTACTGCACTTATAGTCTGTATTAGCTGCAGAAAAAGGAAAAATGCATAGTTTTCAAACTTCCATGGATATAACTCCTTTATAATATGTAATTTTTGACATCCAACTTTGTCTAAAAATGTTTAAACGCAATTGACTTTCTTCCTCATCCATTTATCTTTATTAGAATTATTCAACCCTTTTTATTGTTACTTTGATTTTAACAAAGTCTCTGTCTTTTTCTTTCTCACTCTCCCTCTGTGTTACTCTGTCTCTATTCTCTCCCTCTCTCAATTTTTCTTAAATATTATTCATTCCTTCAAAATGTCAAATGATAATATTTCCTTGAAAATGTTATTCATTAAGATATAGGATTTAAAGTGAGTAGGTTATTTCATATATACTTAAATATTGATCTGGGAGAGTTTAATGTAAAGAAAATTTAGAAAGTTATTTTCATCATGGCTTTTCTCATTAAAAGTAAAGCAAAAATGATTCAAAATATGTATAGATCCTACAGACAAGATTATACATAAGTTTTAAAGGAAGGAAAGACAGTTTATTATCTACTTTAACAGTAAGAGTTCACTTCATTTACACTGTCAATAAAATTATATATTTTCAAATTGAACTATATTTTAAATTCATACTATAAAGAATGGTTATTTTATCAGAGTCAGCTATTTGATTTATTTGGGGTAAGAGACAATATAAGAAGCTACCAACTAACAAAGGAGAAAATTTAATGCCTGATACTACAATTGGATACTTGCTTTGAACACATTATATGATTAATTAATATTATACATATCTATGTAACATAACTCTATTTTTGGCATACATATCCACTTTGTCTATAACATAACATTGTGCATACATTTTTGCATATTTTAATTTTGTAAAAGAGCTTCCAAAGTGGCTAAATATATGTACTGATTCTTACAGAAATGGTCAAATTTATGCTTAACTAAAAAGAAAATACTTTTTACTGCATTCACTCATGGATGGAACTGTAGAGCATTATGCTAAGTGAAATAAGCCAGGCAGCAAAAGACAAATACCATATGATTTCACCTATAAGTGGAACCTCATCAACAAAACAAACATGCAAACTAAACATAATCAGAAACACTGAAATAAAGAACAAACTGACAGTAACGAGAGGGGAGGGGAGAAGGGATAATGGGAGGAAAAAGGGGAAGGGTCATCAAGGAACATGTACAGAGAACACATGGACAAAGCCAAAGAGAGGTAGGACCTAGGATGGGAGGCGGGGAATGTGAAGGAGCGGGTGGGAGTAGTGGGGGGGAATGGAGATAAATGGACTTGAACAACAATAAAAAAATTAACTTAAAAAGAAACAAAATTCCAGAAAATGCAAAAAAAGTATAATAAATGTTTTATAACTTCAAAAAACCCCCAACAATGTATGGATCTTTAATAATAATATTTATTCCTGATATTTTTGTTGATTGAAAGAGGGATTTCAAGTTTAAAGCATGATGTAAAGAAATTAAGAAATTATTTTAACTGTACTGTATTATTTTTCTTTTAAAGCTCTTTAAAAAAATTATAATGTGGTAAATTTGAGATAATCCTTATTTAATTACAACCCTAACCATTTATTTTAAACTGATACAAGATATATAATTGTACCAAAGATAAATGTTCATTGTCTAGAAATAAGCAGAAAAAATTGTAAATTTTGAATAATTTAAAAATATTTAAAGTATAACTTCTTTGTGAAATGTTAGTGGTAATTTAAATTTAAATAGAAGAATTTATGGTTAATGGCTTATTCATTCAGTAAAAAACTGAAAGATGATACATATATGAAAGAATTAAAAAGAAAAATGTTAAAATAATATGAACTAATAATCTTCAAAGATATAGATTAAAATACAAAAAAAAAAATGTTTCTTGACTGACCTGTTGAGCAGTCTAAAGAATTTTATTTTTTAAATAGTGACTCATAAGAATAAATAAAGGATAAAAAATTGGATAAATGAAATAACATCAAAAAATATAGTAGACTAATGAAAATTCATTAAGATTAATATATTAACACTCACATATAGACACAAATGATACAAATGTGACAGTAAAGCAAATGATTTTTTAAAATAAAAATTATGTCTCATAATAAATATACACTTGCAAATATTACAAATTACAATTGCAGTTCATTTTTATGGACCAAAATACATATTTAAGGGAAAAAATGGTCATATATTTACATATATCTATAAGAAATTATAAATATTTACATAAAATTCTAGATTAAAATATATTATTTTAATAAAAGATGGTAGCATTGTAGATTTCAAAACCAGTGATTCACTCATACATTCTCATTAAATGTTATGAAGGAAATAAGTGACGCTCATATCAATACAAATACAATAGAATCGCATGTCAGAAATCTTTATCAGATTACAACATGTATTTATGAACCCAAGACTTCTCTATTGCAGATGGAAGCATTTACTTCCTTTTCCTAATTTTTTTTTTCTTTGAGACACAACTTGGCTTCTGGTGTCCAACTTCTCCACGTCCAGCATTTACTCTTCAATCTAGCGTTCCTTTCTCATTTTCAGTCATGCATCAAAAAATCACGATACTTTGTTTTGGTATATCACCATAAAGCATTGCAATAGAAATCAGAAGTTAACAAGAGGGGATAATACTATTTCCTCTGTCTCTTTATAAAAGCACTCACTACTTTATTTCCACTGGAGACAAATTCATTTTGATCCACTTCAAAAATAAAAAGAAAAAAAAAGAAAGAGGTTGTTATTAGGGAAAAATATAAGTAGTGATGTCCAGGATCCATTTTAGGCATATAGATAATAGACGCAGATAAGTCACTTAGATGTTATCTCCCTAGCAGTTATATAATTTGTTTATATTTTTGCTGGCCTTCTCAAGAATAACCTTATATCAACTTGAAGCGTGTTTTAGTGATCCTGCTACTATATAATGGCATGTAGGTGATGAATGGATTTTAAGATGCTTAAAGTTAGAAAACTGGTCACTAAGTTTTAATATAAGAAGACTAAAAGTTTCTGTTGATGAAAACGTTCCCTTTCTCCTGGTAAAGAGACACTTTTAGTTGTTAGGGAAGAAATTAAACACTGCTTTGAAGAAAACACGTACAAGACGTGCAGCGTTTGAAGAGGGCCTGGAGTGTGGATACTGTGGATGGTCCTGTGTAAGTAAGTACATGGAAGTGGCACTCTCTCCTGGGTGAAACCAAGGGAAATCCGTGAGAAGGAAATGCTATTTCCTTCCCAGAGATTAAATATTGTTGAAATATGTTTTACTGATTGAAAGAGTGGGGCATGTGTGAGGGAAAATGGAAAAAAAGAATAAAAAAAGCTCAGGTTCTCTCTTCTCCCCTTGTCCAAGCTCCCCTACCTTCTCTCCCAGGAGGAAAAAATGGAGAGTCAAGTGCCCTAGTTCAGAAACCAGAAAGGAAGATTAATGCTACATCAATTGTAAGTTGTGCCTTTTCCCAGGGGGAAGTCTTCTACCCTTGGGCAAGAAAGGAGTTGAGGGTGGCAATTAGCTTTATTTCTGTCCTTCCATTTTGTCCACATACCATCTGAATGGAATTATTTTCCCTGCTGTTGTTCTAAATCACTACTCTTAAAGAGAACTTGATTCAGAGGAGCATTGGGTGGACTGAACTACTCTGTAAACAACTAAAGCACACACAGAAGTCCTACCGAAGCTTACTCCCTTGGAGGAGGAAAGACAGAGTTAAGAAACAAATTTCAAGAAAGGATCTGTAGAAGGACTGACCCAATAGCCACTTTGAGTTTCCCTGCTAGGATGTCAGAACCTAGAATCCAGCACTGGGTATATACGAGTTTGTTCAAGCAATCACGTTTCAGCCTATGAGGCCAAAAAGAGATGTAACAAACTGCTCTTACTTAAAACAACCACCACGAGAGACTACCGCATATGCAGCCGATGAGACAAAATTTAGTAATCATGTTTTTCCTGTCATGTTTGTCAAAATAGGCTAACTACCTTTTTATTAAGTCATCTTTATTTGATGATATTTCCCTTCAATATGCCAACTTGTGTTTAAAATTCCAAAAATATAAACTTACTGAGCCACGTAAAGCTTAAAAAGGAAATTTTTTAAAAGCATAAGGAAAAATAAACACAATTCCTTATTTTGTATATTTTGAACACAGTTGGAAATCAGTATTTATAATGACCCCAATGCTCTGAAAAAGATATCTCTTGAAAATCAAATAAAATAACCATAGAAGAAGCAGTGTATGCAGCAGTTGCCAAGTTATCTTTTTTTTTTAGAAGAAGCTTCAACTTATATCATGCTGAGCCTGGCAAGCAGAGGACTGTTTGGAATGGTATTTTCAGCGCACACACTGTTTTATTAAAAAGTAGTTTGTAAGTAGCTAAGTCACTTAAATATTCCAAATTAAACATTTCTATAATATTTTCAAATAAAAAAGAATCCTACTGCAACAATTTTACCATTTCAAACAATAGACAGGCTATTGAATTCCTGTTACAATCTGCAGAAGAATCTGAAGTTATTCCACAATGTAATTTACATAAAAATGTAACAATGACATTGATGTTTATAAAGAGCATCACATGATGTCAAAACACCATACAGTTTTACGATGGCTTCTCTTTCTTTAGTAAATCAAATTTGATTTCCAATTATTATTTATAAGATGCAGCTTCCTTCTGTGAAGATAGCACTCAAACTAATTAAGAGCATTTCTTATATATGCCAGAGCTTTTCAAACAACAAAATGAGTCCACTGAGGAAAAGACTTAAAGAGTTATAAACAAAGCTGATAGAGGAAGAATGTTTTAAAGGACGAAAACTAAGTCATTATGCATTTTATGTGTTGTTAGAATAATAAAATGCAAGTAGAGACGTGAAAAGCAAACTCTGCGGCCCCACTTCCCAGCCGTGTTTGCACACAGCAAGACACTGGCGGAGTGCTTTGTCGATCCCATGCACTTGTGTGTTCTTCCTCACTGTTATCTGCCATCTATCAGTTATCAGTCTCTATCTAAGGGCACAGCTGATGGTTTCCCTTTTGTTGTAGTTTATTTGTTTTTGCTTTTGAAATTAAAAATTTCAAGTTATTCTTACACCGTATTTTTTGTGGCAACACAAAATCCTATATACATTAGAAATTTACAAGACACATATGACATTTTTTATACCATTATGTATAACATCTTCAACCTTAAAAACATCAGCATGTGCATGTTTGCTTTTTATTACATTACTGGGACTTTATATGAGTGTTCTTGTCTTTATTTTCTCATTCCTTTCAAGATTAAGAAAAGAAAATGTTTAACCATGCTTTCAAAATCTCCCTATGCTTTTAAATCTTACAAGTACTCACCTGTCCTGGTCTGGCATTTTCACATACGAAAGTGTCATAGAACACAGCAAACTGTGGCGCATTGTCATTAACATCCAAAATTCTCACAAAAACAGCCACACGAGTCATCTCTTTTGGATTGTCTAGACAAGGGAAAGGAAGAATTTAGGGAGACACGGTTTGCACCAGATTTACTTTATTTAAGTGTCTGCAGATATTGTGCACAAATAAGCATCACGGCAATTCCACTCACATAATGAGCACACGCAATAAAGACAATTACTAAGAGCCTAATTAAGTAGTCACGAATTCAGTCATTGGGCTCAAGAGTACTATTATTATTTTGGAAAATATTTTTAAAAGCACAATCCAGTGTAATTGAGTTCATATTGTATTTGTGCCCTTACTGTTCAAATATATATGTGTATACATATATATATCACAAAAACAAATATTTAATAAAGCTTTGTTATACATCATTACATTACTTAATCTTTCCTGATTTTAATGGAGGAAGTAGTTTTTAATAAATTAGTAACTTGCCCAAGGTCATTAGCTCCTAAGCAGTAGCTCTTATATTACAATCTACCCTCTGACTGCTTTTATCAGTGAAATGCATTCCAATGGCTACTCTCAACTCTTCTTTTGGAAACTTTAATATATAGCTACTAATTTTACAAAATGGATAGAAATTTACAATGAAATCTATTTCATTAATATAATTGTTGCTAGTATTATTTCAATAATCCAGGCAAAATTCTGTGTATCAAAACTAGCTCTCCAGTAACCTATAATATAATAACTACAATATTTTGCCACAAATGCTAAAAACAAGAACATCAAACTTTTCACATAAAAAGATGTATTTGAAAATTATTTCCATTGGAAAATGGAATTTTAAAATAAAAATGTCTATGTAGCTTTCTTTGCCTTGGGTAACAGCCTCATATCAATCATAATTACATTATCTCCACTATGGATATTTCTAGGCACTTGTACAGGTATCTGAGAGTATTTTGACATTTTAAATTCAGGTTATATTTATCATCCTTCGTGACATCAAAATCTCAGTCTTTGGATAGAATTAAATTTCTATGTAAACTTTGGTGAACTCAGGCTGAAGATCAAGGTGAAAGGAGATGATTGGCTCAAGCAAAACAAAATACAAAGAGCATGTGACCTGAGGGACAGAAGCAATCTGATTTAGCTGTCTCCATGAACACAAGTTAGGAGTAATAGCATTTACCCTTGTTAAAGGTATCTTTCTGCCCTGGCTGGTGTGGGTCAGTGCATTGAGTGCCAGCCTGTGAACCAAAGGACCACAGGTTCCATTCCCAGTCAGGGCACATTTCTGGGTTGTGGGCCACATCCCCAGTTGGCGGTGCATGAGAGGCAACAACACATTGATGTTTCTCTCCCGGTCTTTCTCCCTCCCTCCCCACCTCTCTAGAAAATAAATAAATACAATCTTTAAAAAATTATCTAATTTTATCCAAATAATTTTTAGATACCAGGATAAAAACCTCATCATGTGCAAATAGGGAGTGTGTCACAATTCAAAAAGAATTTACTTCTTCTCCTTTCTCTCCATGTAATTATGTTGCTAAAATAAAGAGATCAGGACTTTTTGAAAATATTGTGTAAGAACCAATTACTCAGCAGGGAAATTTATAAGGCTGACATAGTATGAAGGCAAGCAGGCAGAATTCTAAATCCATTTGGAAGTCTATTTACTTTTCCTGCCTCTTTTCAAGATAAACTTTCAAATACCTGTCCTCTTCAGTTTTTCCTCCATTTTCTTAACCCACATGTATTCAGTTCTCAGGTTTTGATTTCCTACTTGCTAATCTATTGCTGCATATTGTTCCCTTCTTAATGTGTCAAGTGATTACAGAGCTCAGACCCCGGAGTCAAACAGAAAGCTGCTTTTACATCCAGGTGCACCACTCGTTCGCTGGATGGCTTTGCCCAATTTACTCCACCTCCCCAATGCTTCCGTTTACACAACGGGAATCAAAATAAAATTCCGCACAGAGTTATTTGAAAGGTTGAATGAGTGAAGGGATGAAAACTTCTGATCAAAGTATCAATTTGTTGGTAAGTACCCCATATGTGTTGACTTTTCTAATTAAGGTTATCTTTATTATCACCTTCATATCCTCTTCATTTCCTTACATTACTTAAGAGCTTATGTGTTCTTTCCTCACACAAAACATCCCCACAATAAAAACCTGTTCACTGGCTCTCCTACTATTCATGTGGGTGTGTAGAGGGGCACATACAGGGAAAAACGGAGAGAGAAGAAAATGCTCTTCACCGTTCTCCGACCTCTGTCACTTCTAGACCAGTTGTTCACACCCAGAGGCACAGTGTTCAGCTGCACCCGAACACTCAACTATCTAAGCCTACCTGGAGAAGAGCAGGGAGGTATGATTCTTCCGTATTTTCTAGAATGGACTCTTTCACCTACTTACATTTAAGCAACATGTTTTCTTTCAATATAAATTCTTGACATAAAATAACTCTTTTGGGTAGCAATTCAAGTTCTATGTCACAAAATCAAGAGAGAGAGAAAAGTCTCGTATCTAAGAAACTGCAGTTTCAGTCCCATCTCTAACAATAGTATATAGAGATTCTCCAGTCTCCTTACAAATAACCCAAGGCTCTTCAAATAAAAAAGCTAAGCCCACAGGGATAAATGTACTTTTGTAAGGCATCAACCCTGGAGTCACCTATTCAAAAAATAGTGCCTGCACTGATCTTTTTACTAGCAGACACTGCAGCCAATGTATAAATAAAACTATAAAGCATTTCAAGAAAGCATCACACTGAATAGTAGCTGGCATGCATTTGCCACCTACCTGAGTCTCTCTCAGAGTCATCAAGGCAAAGTCTGTTGTAGCAAGAAAGTATCAGCAGTAAAGAATCTTAAAATTATGTCCAAAGGTGAATGAATCTGTGCCTATGTCTCCACAGGCTTTTCCATACCCCCCAGAAGGGGACATTAAACCATTTTCTAGGAATCTCAGGCTTTAGAAAGATGCTATCTTTTCTACTTGCTTAAGTCACAAATTTCCACTAATAAGGAACTAGGTATAGATATGGAATCAGTCTTTAAGCATCAACTTTGCTTGACTGTCCTCAGAATGTATTGCAATGATTATCGTTAAGTTTTCAGATATGGGGGAGGAACTCTTGGGTCTCCACAATGATGTGTCCAACAATCCCTGACTGTGACCTTAGGTTAGATTTGTTTTTATTTTTAACGTGGCATTTAAAGTGCTTTTTTTAGAGAAGAAATGGAGTAGTTATTCAGGGTATACTGCACTAAATAATTACTGCAGTAGTACTTGCCACATGCTGTGACATACTGCAGTGGAATGTAGAATTAAACTGTTAGAGGCAGGGTCTGGAAACACGTTGTCAATCTGCCCTGCTTAGGGCTTGGCGTAGACATGCTTACCATCAACACAGTGTTTAAAATCTAATGAAAACAATTTCTTATGTGCCGTTCCCCTCTTTCCCTCATTCCCTTGAACACCCGGTGCAGCATAGCGGGCCCCTGACGGCTGTGGTTTGACAGGTAGACAGTCCCAGCGGTACTCTATAGCGGTACTCCATAGACTGATTCATTTAAGGGCAAGAAATAGGTTTGGTTTTTAAAAAGAAGAACATAATTGGCTTCCCTTTTTACAGAACCGTAATTACTTCAACTAGCTTTAGAAGTTAAATTTCTCAAAGTATCTGAAATGGAAAATGCAATTTCTAGCTCACTGGCTTGAATAAGGATCTCGAATCAACAGAGAGCACAAAGCACAAGTGTGGTTCTGGGATGACCAGGTCGGATCCCGTCAGGCACTTCTCCTACCCATGGTGATATGGAGGGGGGTATAGAAATAAAGACTTTCTTTAAAAGAAAAAACTCCAAAAGTCTTCTGTTAGGTTTAAAAGGCACGCCCATTTATATCTCACTATAGTAACACTGGACCATTTGGGTTATCACATTAATCCATACTTCTAAGCCAGATTGAAGGAGGAAGCTGGATCTTTTACTTTATCTTGAAGCTTTGAATTTATTGCTGATGGTCTGTTTAGCCTAGTTCCATACTTCTGAGACTCTTGGTGGCCTTCTAAATTCTGGAACGGATGCTTCAAATACCTTGACCTTGATATGTTTGTGGATTCAGCTTAGTATTCAGATCTGGTAATCTATAGGCTTAGTTTTTCATAAGGGTTCAGCCCCTAATTAATGTGTTTTTTAAAGAAGTTAAAGAGTTGTTCTACTCCATGTCCATCATAGTACAGGCATCAGAAACCATGAACAGGTTTGCATATGTGGACAGGGTTGATGCACAATTAATTGTACAGGGCCTCACACTATTGTTCCATTGCTCTGCTACCTCATGTTAAATTTCTTAATCATTTTTAATACAAAGCCTGATACTTTCAGTTTATATTGGGCTCCCCAAATATGTAGCCAGTTCTGTGTACAGGAAAGAACTTTTTCTGTTAGAGACATATGTGGTTTTGAATATTGGTTTTGCCCACTATCAGTTGGATGAAATTCTATAAATTAGGTACAGAATTAAGTATTTGATCTAGAAACAAAATGAAGAGTTTCAAATCCCCGTTTCACTACTTCTGGCATTGTGATTTTGGGTGAATTACTAAAACCCTTGGAACCTTACTTTCTTCCCTTTCCAATAAGGTCAATAAAATATTACTAAGAGAAAATTAAATTTAAATTCTTAGTCTAATACCTGGCACAGAGTATTTGCTACAATCATTCCAATTACTGTGGTTTCCTTATTTATGCAATGAAAGTAATGGTGTCTACCTCAATGTTTATTGTTAAAATTAAATTATATATACCCAGCATCCAGCACAGATTCTAATTCTTAATGTCCAAGAAACAAATCTAATACATATTATTTTCTTAACAGAGCCTATCTTTAGCTCCCAATTATAGATTTTAATTAGTTGATATAAAATGTAGATTTATCTAGACCTATAGATATCACTCAGTGTATATAAAAACTGTTGAAAATTTAGGTATTGAAAAGCTTTTTTTAAAACTCAGATTAAAATATAAATCCTGTGTGCAATAAAAATTATTTTAATATAAAATAAAAATGAAAATATATGCTAAATATTATACACATAAAATTCATCTTACTGATTTCAGCAGCTATGACAGTCAGATTGTGCCACTGAGAGAGTTCACGGTCAAGTGGCTTTGATATATAAAGGGATCCATTTCCAGAATGTATATTAAAGATCCTGTCAAGGTCAGTATGGCGATCCAGGGAAAACCTGAACAGAGAGAGCCAAGAAAAGTTCATGTCAGTGTTATTGATGGTGTATATGATAAAAATCATAAAATGTAAAGAATCAAGTCTACAGATATATGATAATTTCAGGAATGTACACTGTAGTGATCTAGAATGCAGACAGTGTTATCAATTTACTGCACACAAACACACACACAGTTCTTCCCAAGGCTTGAAGTGGCGCTTTGTTCTGCACTCAAATTCTAGTCTTCTAAAATTTTTATTTTCATGATCTATTTCCATATTCAACTATTTTGATATACTTTTTCAATAAAACAGTTGGTATTACATGTGGTTACATTATCAACTGACCACCTAGTAACTGAAAATTCTCTTGAGGAACTATTAAATCTAATGCAAAAGATCATTCCCAGAAGCAAAACTCTTTTTCTTAGTTAGAAAATCATAGACAACATTAGTTTCCTTGGAGTAGAAGGTCAACAATTCATGATGGTATTTGCCACCTTTATGATATGAGATCTATGTAGCTTCAGTTTCTTACTGAATGTGTCCCTGTAAAATGTACACATTTTAACCGGAGAAATTTTTAAAATAGAAAAGCTTAGGATAGAAGTTTTTATATATTAGTATCAAATAAAGTCCTAGTATATGTATTAAAAAACATATTCTGTAAATTGATCCGACACTTGGCATTGTGTCGAATATCATTTTAGAGCTAAAGACCAGGTTTATCGGCTAGGTTGATGTACTTCAGGTAAATGCCATTATTTGTGGGGTTGTCAGCCAAAGCTGAAAATAGCTATAACCACTATTGGTCGCTGCCATTTCACAAACAGTGGATTACAAATGTTTCATAGTTCTTGAAGTAGCAAGCATAATCCTCAAGTTATATTTAATTTTCAATATTAAAAAACAAAGGAAACAAAAAAAACAAAGTTGATAAGACCAAGAGTAATACTGAGTTATAGTATATCTTTCCTTAAGCCACAGCTATCATTTATTTTAAGAAAAAGTATATTAAATATTATTTTTAAATTAGGTTTTGTGAGTAATACAAAATAATTGAAAAGGTGCCATAAAAATCTCCTGTAGTGTTCCAAAATTCTATATTTACAGAAGTCAGTAGAAATTTATTTAAATCAGTTCTAAATAGAATATACCAGTACCTCATGAATCTTCTTAATAATTCTAGTTCTTTCTATTAACATAATATGAAATCAGTTTTGTATTCAAACTACACATCTTACCATTCAGAAATGAAGCAAAACATTGTATCTCTACATTTGGAATAATTCACAACTTCAATGCCAAGTTAACAAAATGCTTTTACTTCTGAAAGACTTAACACAAATTTTACTTCCTCCTTGGAGTGCTCCATAATTACCTGAAATATAATTTATTTGCCCCTTCTATCATGAAGTGCCTTTTACCATTCATTCCTGTCGTTTACCACACTGCAGTAGGAATTCATTTCATCCCACATCTCTTACATGAAATGAAACATGGAAACTCCAAGCATCTTATGTGGAGTCTAGTAGGTACTCAATGCATACTATTTCTCATACTGAATCATCTCCCTAAAAGATTGAGAACTCCTTGAGAAGCATTCTAATATCTGATGTGCTGATCCACCGATATTTGTTAAATGAAAGAGAAATAACTGAATTATTTGGCATTTTGGCAAATGATAGGCTTCCTTATTTCTACAGAAATATGACATGAAGTGTCAATATATAAATCAATATAATACATCACTATGTTCACCAAGTCAATTTATGCATGTTTGGAGCTAATTATTTCTTGTAGTTTACTTTAAAGGAATAATGACAAAATTGAGAGGATTATGTGAAATTATCTTGAAGACACAAAGACTCTGGTTTTTGTTCAATCTTGATAAATTACATTTTTAAAATACCTACTAGCAAATTGTGGGTTAATGTTCATCCTCCTTTTCAAAATCATTTCCAAAACACATTTAAGTACATCTCTTTGATTACTGCATCAAGATTTACAGATTTACAATATATGACAATTTAAAGCATGCCAGTACTATCATTCTATGATTACATTTCATTAATAAGGACACTTTATTTCTTTAAAAATATTTTTTTAATTCCATGGTCTATCAAGAATAACATTATGAAATGTTTATTTGCACTTTCTAAATCACCATAGCATAAAGACAAGTATGCATCAACCTTTATGGTATAGACACTGTCACTAATAATCAGTGAAATTATTAATTTCATTGCATATAGTATAGATAAATGGATTCTTTTCTGCTGGTCCTTCCACTTCTATCCTAATTAATATTTTATATATATTCATTCCTAACCCAAGGGCATGCTTATAGATTTTAGAGAGAGAGGAAAGGAGGGAGAGAGAGAGGGAGAGAAACATTGATATGAGAAAGAAACATCGATTAGTTGCCTCTCGTGTGGTCCTTGACTCGGACCAAACCCACAACCTAGGCATGTGCCCCAACCAAACTGAACCAGTGACCTTTTGGTTTATGGGACAATGTTCCAACCAAGTAAGCTACACTGGCCAGGGCAAAATATTATATTATTGTTTAAAAAATCCAAAGCCATTTCTCTGATTCTGTTCCTGTTCTAGTTGTTTGTTTAGTTTTTGTTTTCATTACTTTTCTTTTTTTAGGTTCACTTGTTGATAGTTGTGAATTTGTTGTCATTTTACTGTGGAGGGTTTTCAGCGGGGAAGGGGAGAGGAAGAATGAGGGGAAAGGTCCAGGGAATAAGGAGCATTAATTGGTAGGCATAAAATAAACAAGGAGTGATCGAAAATGGTATAAGAAACAGAGAAGTCAAAGAACTTATATGTACAACCCATGGGCATGAACTAAGGAGGGAGAATGCTGGAGAGTTAGGAGGTACAGGGTAGAGGGGCAGTAGGGGGAAAAATTGGGAAAACTGTAATAGTACAATCAATAAAATATACTTTAAAAAACCCACAGCCATATTTTGACAAAGTCATCATCAATTTACAAAAGGATGAACATTTATGTGATTGTGTGGAGAAATATCTTCATGTTGCTGGCTAATAATGCTGTTAGATTTTAAATAAATGTTTAAAAGATATTACCTAATTTTTTTTAAAAAGGTTATTTCAAAATCACAGCTTATTAAAGTCCCTTTTTAGCTATGCCAGGAAAATGTTGGGTAGTATTTAATGGAGTAAATCAAATGTGTATATTGGTTATTTAAAAGCCTCAAAGGGGAAAAATCCAAAGAATGCAGCAATTTCAATGAAGATAAATGGATTAGAGAAGAGGAATTTATAGAAAAGTGATGCTGGCAGACTAGAGTTCTACGTCATTACCAGGTACACGTTTCTTCTGCCAACGTGTAACCTGTGATGCCATATGTGAACAGAAGACAATATTTAGATAAAATTATATAAATTGAATAAGAATTTTAATGTATACACACACACACATATATAAACTATTACTTGACTGAAGATATTGCAGAACCTACAGAATGTTTAAGTCTAGCTAGAGTCACATGGCACATAAAATTAGAGGTTCCCTAGATGGCAGGGAAGAGTGTACTTGGAAACTGCCCAACCACTTGAACTCCAACTTGACTGGTCTGCATGGAACACGGGGCAAGCAAAATCAGTCTGCTGAAAATTAAGAAAGCAAATGAGATCCAAAATACATAATAGACAGACAGTTTGAAGTGAGCAGTCATTTTGATGCTGAGCATTATATATAGGCATCTGTAGTTCTTTAAAATGTACAAGTAAGTGAAAACTTTGAGTCTTTTACTTTTTGTGTGTGTTTATCACATCTCATATGTTCTCAAAGTGCCATTTGCTCTTAGCTTTCTGGAATGTTCTAATATATTTTGATAAACCCAAAACAACAACAAAAGCCACTTCTTTGATGGCAGTATTAATGGAGGAGTTTCTAATACCATAATGTAACTTCCCTGAAACATTATGATTACATTTTAATTGTTAATACTCCTATCAATCTCACATATTATTTAAGAATCTGAAAGCACAAATGAAGTAATGTAGTTGCATTTTAAATGTACGGATGAAATAGTAAAATAGTGTCTTTTTTCTACACCAGGAATCAGAACAGCGAATACCTCGAAGAGACAGGCAGATGATTCAGGACACGTTTCAGGCTTCAGGGAATGATCAGAACTGAAGCAAACTACAAAATGTGTGTGCCTTTTGTGGAGAGCAAGACCAATAAAATGACATTGGTTCTATCAAGATGGCACAAAGTACTATAGCTTGTTGTGTATAATGTGCACTTTTGTGCCCAAATTTTTGAGGGAAACATAAAGGTGCGCATTATGCATAGGTAGTACCTGAAATGCATTGTATTTTTTCTTGTGTTTTGTAATTATTTGTTACATAAAATTTCTTATACCATATGTTCAAGAATAAATTCTAAAATTCCTTTATACTACAAAAAACAGGCATTTGAATATAAATAAATAAATAATAAATTGAAATATTAAAATGAAATTTTTCCCCGAAAGTTTGGGCCACAAATGTGGGTGCACATTATACATAGCAAAATATGGTGTATAAAACCAGGTGGAGTCACGCATATCAACTAAAGTGGCTGTGGGTGAGCCATGACACTTTGGTTCGAGAGGAAAGTTACCTAAGTCAGAGTGACCACATCTGGCAAGGAGACACATCTGCCCACGTAGTCAGAGCAGTCACATCTGGGGAGGAGACGCTCCTAAGATATCCACACATGGGATAAGCTAGCCGAGCAGTTGCCCGACTGACTTACTGAAAAGACTGCGTCACAAACACATGCTCGTGACACCCCACCCTCCAACAGAGACAGATTTATGTACAACTTATTGAGACCCTCTTATCTTTCAGTGCATTAAATATTTCAGTGGAACTCCATGACATCTATATTTACTTCAGTTATTTTTCATTTCACCTTAAAGATAGGCATAATTACCTAATGGGGCTAGAAGTAGAATCTGGGTCCCTTGCCATTACAGTTCCAATAATTGTGCCCACTTCAATATCTTCATGCACCTCAAACAGATAGGAGGACCTGCTAAAAACAGGAGGTTCATCCACATCTTCTATAGAGATTTTCACAATTGTTGTATCTTTAAATGGTCCTAGGTAGTAAAAACGTGGATCCACGTGGGTATTTTCTGCTTCGACCTTCAGAGTGTAAAGTCTTCGGCTCTCATAGTCAAGTGGCTGTATAAAAAAAATAATTATAAGAAAACATGAAATTCAAGTGAGAGCAATTGGATTATATGTTCCCTCCGAGTTGAGTTCTAAGTTGTCCATTAATAATAAATAAATAAAAGTAATAAAAGTAATAATATTTATATGTCAATAGGAATCAATTTATCTCTTTAATATATTCAATATATAATATCAGAACATAGGAAAGTGAGATTTTAAATCTTGGAAAATTAGACAGGATTAGAACTTAAGGTGGCGACTCATTACAAAAGAAGGGGTTGCTGGACCCTGTGTGTTTGCTTAAGCATTGGCCATTCTTAATTTTTCTATGAAAAAATTCACTTGTCTTTTTAAGTTTATGTTGTGATATCTCCATTCAATTTACTGGGTTCCTGGTACTTTATGAATTAAACTTTCACCAGTTATATGAGATTCCACTTGTACGACTATTATTTCTGATTATGAAGATGAACATAAAGCTGTTTTCCCCTTCGCTGGTCACCGTCCATTTAAAACTGGTTGTGTACCTTGGGTTATACAGTGGAATCTCAGGATGGATTAGCCAGTGCTTAGTGGTTACTTTATGAATACAGAGTGTTCAGGATATTTCATGAGGACTTAAATTTTACAGAGCCTTATTTTTTTATAATGATACTGAATCTGTAATAAAAATTTTAGTTACCTTTAAACCATATCAATAAGCATATGTTAGCAGAAAAGCTTAATTTATGTAGCAGAAGGGAAAACGTGAACAACTAAATTATCCTCTAATCCATGCTTTTTATTAACAGCTCTAATTATTACTTCATACATCTGGATAGATGGTATGCTACTTTTTGAGCCTCCAACTGTGATGACAGATTGCCATTATTAGCTATTAACTGTTTTCTTTAAGAAAACAATTTAATAATGGAAGACTCTTATTAATGTGGCTCAGAAGTATAATCTCACATAAAAGGTGAGGCAAAAGTAAGTTTACAGTTCTGAATACATAAAATGCAGAGTTTATTCTTCTGTTGTCATTTGTTAACTATTGTATTATTTTCCATATGAACAACTGTGAACCTAGTTTTGCCCTATCCTATACATCCCAGGTTTCAAGCTTCAGTCAACAAAACATTGGTAAAATGGTCCAAGATCTTAGGCTTTATGTTACTCAGATGACACATGATATAAATTACATCTAAACAGGGCAGTGGATAATGTATGAATGGAAAGTACACATTGAAATCTCTGCTAACAGTTGGATGATTATTTATACTGATGCTGTGCACCTTTTTCACGGTTATGATGCCTTCCTGTGTGTCTTTCTCAGTTATGATGTCAAACATGTCAGTCCCATCGCCATCAATAATTCTGTACTCGACTTCGGCATTTTTTCCCGTGTCGGCATCCGTGGCTTTCACACTTCCAATGGCTGTGCCAACTGGGGAGGATTCAAGTACTCGAAGATGGATGGTGTCTGCAAAGTATAAAGTCAATGAGAGAAAGAGAGAGAGAGAGATGTTTATCAACAGAATATGAAAAGGTAAATGTGTTATGAGAGAACATTACAAATCTTAAACTCTGCATGAGATGTCGACTAATTGTTGGCTAATTAATAAGTTGAATACACATGATAAAGATAATATTAAATAAGTCTAGGGGCAGAGAAAGTTGAGCTTTCGGGTTTTTGTTCATGCATGTTATGAATAGTGAGTACCAACCTCTAATCGTATTAGGAATTCTGGTTTTAAAAATGAGCATGTTGTGTTTTTTGCATTTGCACAAATAACCAGAGATCGGCTTTGAGTGCAGATATGTATGTACTATGTGTATTTATGCAGTCATAACAAATTATAGAATAAGCAGTAACTATTTATATTTAATTGTCTGTCCTTTGTTGTATTTATATACTTCTCAGCTTATTTCCACTGCCAGGAAGAACATTACAAAATTCCAAGACATTGACCATAATCAGCAAGAATCCTATTTCTATCTGTGACAGGGGAAACAAAGGCTAATCTGTGGGAGAAACACAAAGATGCCCTTCACAGTGTCAATATAAAAACACTAAATTGTGACAAAACTCCCCTTCATTCCAGGGCAAAACAAGAATTCGCCAAACCCCTGGTGCACATAGATGCGTTTCCAGCATGAACAACCTCTATTGCTAATGAGATTTATGTGTTAACACTTGGTCATAAACTATATGTTACTGACAGATTAATAGACCTGAAGCACCCTTCTGATTATAGCAGCTTCTTGCTCATAAACCTTAAGTAATTCTCCATAATACACATAATAAAGTCCAAAACTCTTAAGTAATCATGTTCTTGCCTGAGTATATCTTTTCTAAAGTATTTTCCTTTGGTCACTTCTGTAAAAGATTTGCACCCAACTTAACTTTTCTGTTTTCTTATCAAAACTTAATTTCCTACATGTCTCTATATTTTTGCATGCTATTTCCCCTCATGTAAAATTATTTTCCCAGAACCATCATATAACCGTAATGCAATTAAACAAATCTGAAAAATGGCAATGATATGGCCTCATTGTTTGGACAGCCGTGCCCCTCCAAATTATATGTTGAAGCCCTAACTTACATTAGTACCTCAGAACATGACAGCATTAGAAGACAGGATGTTTAAAGATGTAGTTAAAGTTATATGAGAATATTTAGGATGGGTCTTAATCTAATATGATAGTGTCCTCCTTTGAAGAGATTTGGATGTAAACAGGAACAAAGAGAAGGTCATTTGAAGACATAGGGCGAGGATATCTACAAGCCAAAGAGAGACCTCAGAAGAAATCAATCCTGCTGATACCTTGATCTTGAACTTCTAGCTTCCAGCAGTGTAAGAAACTAAGATATTGTTGTTTAAGCTACCAGTCTGCAGTACCTTGTTATAACATGGCAGCCCTAACAAACTAATATAGGTGCCTTGTACCCACATCTGCTCAGTTATGAAAGAAACTCATTTCCCAGGAGACATCATGATGATTCAGTTTCCAACACACTGCAGTTAGTTCGTTAGTCTGTATTTTTTATTCCTTTGTCTCTATTTTTTTATCTTTGGTAATATTGTTGAAAGAAATTGTCAACTCATTCCTTAGCTACTGTCTTATTGGCTCTCTTCACTTTTACTGGTTCTCCTAGAAACACCTGACTCCAGATAGTCTGATGCTCACTCACTTCCTTCCTTCAGAGGATCAGAGGGCTGTTTAACTGTGATCTCTTCAATTGCTTCATCCAGTCATCTTAATGAAAATAACCTTACCAAGAATAACAGCCTATCACTCTTCATATCACTTGCCACTGGTAGGCATTATACTATTTATGTATTTGTAAGAACCATGAGAATGTGCTACAGAACAGGTACTTTCTTGCCATCATTAAATCACACTGTATTTATTTGAGTAGCCACAGCATGCTTATTTATATATTGAATAAATGAGTGACTTCCTAACTGTTCCACCAGCTTTGGCACTTGCCCAAATCCAATCAATTGTTGGATACTCTGTATACACTGTAGCAATATTAGCCTTTGGGAAACAATAATTTTTATCAATAACTACTCAGAGTTTTAAAATATTTTGATGGCCCCATTGAGCTTAAAATACATCAGTAGTTACTTGGTGAATCAATTTAGCAATTACACAGGACCACAATAAAGATGAGAGAGGAGTGGGCAGACTTTCCCCAGGGCCAGGAGTGCCCGTCACTGGATTGGAAGGGCTTCTACCAAGGCATCTGTCTGCTTTGCTCTAACTCCTTACTCATGAACTATATGCCTCCACTGACTGGTACTTGTCATGGCTGAAGACAAAAACAAACAAAACACATATATAGGCTGGCCCACCACAAGTTGATTCTTCTTTCCTGTCATTCTTTCCTTTATTTTTCTTCATAAAACTGGTCTCCATTAGGTTTTTCCAATGTTCTTTTCTTACTGCAACTTAACACGTTTTCCTCCCTATAAAAGCTTTTCTGTACAACTCTGCCTGGCAACCTCTGACTCTTCCTTTTGATATATATCTACTTAACTACATTCTACCCCAAAACATCATCAAATCTAGCCTACTTAGTATAAGAACTTTCTTTTAAAAATTAAAATATATAGAAAGCAGAACCTTAGTACATTGATGTATTACACTGTAATAGAAGTAGTCTTTCTATAACACATAAAAGGTATCACTGCTCTATTGTAAGCACTTATTATTAGGATAAATTCTTAATTTTTCCATTTGGTCTTATAGAATCTGGTTTCTATTAAAATCTTCAGTGCCATGATTATGTAGTCTCAAATCTAGATTATATGTGAAATACAGCCACACTAACGATTTCCTTTCCAATCAGTAATCAACCAGACTGAAGACATGCATGTAATATTTAGCAAAATAAATAAAAGTAATACAAATGTGAGTGATATGTATAAAAAACCTACATACACAGTCTAGAGAATAAAGTTTCTCTTCAAGAATGCATGAAGCATTGAACTAATTTTATAGAGTACTAAGTTATTAGACAAGTTTGCATAAATCAGAATCTTCTATATTTTTGAACATGCTCCAATTAAAGTAGAGGTTAATACAAAAAGAGATAATCCCCAAATACTCATATTCTTGAAAATTTAGAAGAAAATTAAAAATAACTTCTATGTAACTGATGGTTCAAATAAGATGCAAAGTTGGAGATTTAAAAATTGAAAAAGCAATGAAGAGAAATTAAAGCAAATGATGCAGAGAAAATGACTCTACTTAGTAAAAGGAATTTATAACTTCAGGTGCAATGTCTTCTGGAGAAGAGAAAAATGTCTGCCAACTCGTTATACGAGATCAGTATAACCCTGACTCCAAAACCTGGAGTGAAGAGCCTAATGGTTGGTTGTGTAGTATGGGTTCAAACTCAAGCTCGACCACAACTAGCTGTATAACTGTTAGCAAGGTCATTTTTAATTTTCAATTCACAACAACTATATAAATATAGTGATATAAATATATAATATAATAATATAAAGTTTAGTTTATGAGAAATGCTACTTTAACCATTTCACTATTAACCAAATTCCACACTTGGTTTGAACTTCTCCCGCTTTCCCACTGAAGTCTTTCCAGAGATCCCATTCTGCATTTGGTTATCAAGTCCCCTTCTTTTCCTCTAATCTGCGAGAGTTCTACAGTCTCTCCTTGTCTTCTATCAACTTGACTCTTTTTAGACAATACTGGTCTGTTATTTTGTGAAAAAGTCTTTCAGTTTGGGTGTGTCCCATATTTTCTTAGGGATAATTGACATCATGCATTTTTGCCAAGGATTTCACAGAAGGGAACTGTTCTCAATGTATCAGATCAGGTAATAAGTAATGTCAATATGTCTTACAACTGATGATGTTAACCTTGATCACTTGGTTAAGGTGTTTCTGCCAGTTTTCTCCTTTGTTAAGTAAGTATTTTTCTTTATAATTAATATATATTGGGAAACACACTTTAGGATTACATAAATACTCTGTCTCACTTCAAAAATGTGCCCATCAATTTCAGAGTCACTTAGTGGTCTTACCTATAATAATTAACACTGTGGTTTTCTAATGGCAATTTCCTACATTATTTCTACATTTATTATTGAGAATTCTTCTACAAGGAAAGCTACCACTTCTTCCTATTTATTTATTTATTATTTATATTACATATTTATATCAGAGGTCAAGGACATTTATTTTATGTGTTATAATCCAGTAATATGGTTACTTCTGCTTTGTGCAAATTCTTCAGGCTTAATTACTGGGTGATCTTTTAGGTGGCTCTGGTGCCCATTCAACATACCTTCATCATTTTGAGTAGCTCTTTCATTCCTGACAACAGAACATGTTATGGGTTCACTTTGCATTTTCTCTGCCCAAGACCTAAAATCAACACTGTCTCCAACTAACTCCTTGTTTTACTGGAGAAAGGATCATCTTTTGGAATTAATGCATTTTTGAACAGTGAATATATTCAGAAATTTTCACAAAGAGAGTAACTCTTGCTTCATAACATGCAAATATATCAAAAGCTAAGAAGGATGGTAACTATATGTATTAGAATTAAGAAATCTAATTATGTCTTTGATCTAAAAACTTAAATAACACTAAGTTATTTTCTGTTAATATATTAATTGATCTTTGTTTTGGAAATAAAATATCTGTATCTTTCAAAAGGAATTTAGAGTGCTATGGTTTACAATACTAGTACTTAAAACTGTTCAGCAAGAGAAAATCTTATAGTAACAGAATAAAAGTACTTAAATAGGAACACTCTTATTAGACCTTGTAAATCACCTACACAATTTGTTTTAATTATTTTCATTCAAAAAGGCCTATAATTCCACTTCATGAGCATGAAAAAAAAAACCCTAACACCCAAACACTGGTCAGTAATACAAGTGCTTTTCTAAGTCTTCTTGGAGATCTGTTGTTTCTAAATCTGAGGAATGAAGAGAAAATTGAGATTAGGAGTTTTTGAGAGAGAAATGAGTTGCTCTCTCAAAGATTAATGGGGTCATAGAAAAGTACAAAGAAACCAATCTACATTGTTTCTACTGGCCAGCATTTTGAAAACCTGATCATTTATAAGAAAATTTAGGTGATTAATATATGTTAAATCAGACCCAATTTCTGTCAATGCAAGCTACATAATTCAGTACAACTTTTTAGCTTATAAACAATATTTGTGGATCATAGAGATAAAGATACAAAGTTTTAAAAATCAGTGGAAACTCTAAATTAAAAAGAAATGAGAACAATAATAAATGAGAAGTGAAAGAGAATGAGAGACAGAGCAAAAGAACAAAAGAAACATTTTATTGTTTAATTTTACTGTCACTTAGACTTCAGTGTATTGTCCCTGGGAATTTATTCTCCCACTTTTTATTTTTAGCTTGGGCTTTTTTTTTGAGATTGCTTATATTTTTAGGCACATGCTTAGATTCTGAAAATCTGTCTGCTTATTATAGTTCTGCTCAAGGATCCAAATTTATTTATCACTTCATTTTATTTCTCGGTTGGTGTAGAGACTACTTTTATTCCAAAGTTTATTTCATTTTGCTTAGGGTAAGTTTTATCCATGCTAATTTTCAGGACCTTCCAAGATGACCCAGGGAAGTAATCAGGCTGCATTGGTCCATTTTTAATAAGCCTAAATTATATGTCAGTCATCTCCCACAGTAAGTTATTGGAAGGGGCACACACAGTAGTTGACTTATATGTGTACATGCATGCACATACATATATTTATTTTTCCCTGAAACATTAATAGAAGTGTTTTCAAGGTATCCATGCTATTCACAGAAGCCATGATTGATCCATTCATCAAAATAGTATAGACTTAGTTCTCCTGCTTTTTAATTTAAAAAGCTATATTATATAGATATATGTTGTATATACAAATACAATACACACATTCATGATTACTTTATTTATACAGCAACTTTAGTATTTAATTTACTTGACAAATATTTATTCAGTGCCCAAGATAAATAATTCAATAATACATTCTCTGAAATTATGCTCATAAGCCAATTTCAGGGACAAGATTTTTGTTCTATTTCAAAGTTTAAAAAACGGTACATTTCTATACATTAAATGTATAAAAGAGCTACCTCTTCATACTTTTTTATTTATTTCCAAGCCTACTCTGTTGAACACAACTATCCTAGTTTGTCAAGCAAACTGAAATTGATTAAGAGCCGGGAAGGGTGTCTCCCGCGCAGGGCACAGCAGGAGGGGCACCAGAAAGCAGGCAGATTGTTACACACAATGACAAAGGCAAAGTGGTGCCTGTCACCCATCTTTTTTTTTATCTTACAGTTGATGAAGCTTTAATTATGTGGTATGCTTTCCATTTTCCCATCAGTTCCAATTTACAGTTAGATTAAATTTATTCCCAGGTGTCAGGTGGAATCATCTGCTTCTCTTTTTGTGTTTAGGGCAGATAAATATTTCTTCCTGGTGACTGTGTTCTTAGTTTGGTTTCGATGTAAGTACAAAGGCATAAATATGAAGAGGAAAGAGGTAACTGCCATTTCTGTAAAACATGTGGAAAGTTGTATTTAGAAGTAAAAATCTAAAACAGTAATACCATGACAGATTCTTAGGGACTGGCTGAAGATTATGTCTCTTTAAATAAGTGTACTTGGAGATTGTTACCAAGTCACACATTGGAATATTCATTATTAAAGATCTCAAACAATTTTGAAGTCTTGTTGGCTTTTTAGGAATAAAGACTAAATATTCCAGATCACTTGTTCTATCCAAAATCTTATCAATAGGACCCTTGCACTTGAATATTAAAAACACTGCAGCTTTGTGTACCAGAATTAGAAGAAATTGAGGGCTCAGTGTAAGAGGATTTGGAGGAAAAACATGACAGGCATAGTAAGTGATGTGACAGGTGGAGTTCCTCAGGAACAGAAAGAGTGATGCTGGAGAACAGCGGTGAGGGCAAGGGCAAAGTCAGGTTTGCAGCTTTGCTAAAATAGCTGCTGTTTGGTTTTATTGATAAAAAGCAATGAAGTTCAAAGGGAGATAATTTGTCTTTTTTCCTTTGTTCCTGCCCTTCTTTCTATTCACATTTACATAAGAAATCTGCTTTTCCAGAGTTGAGAATACACACGCACACACACACACATACGTGAATCAACACAATAATTTAACATTAGCTTAATTTTTAAAATTTGCTTTATATGTAATCTTATTGTAACATCTCTATGCTACATAATAATCTCAAACAATACTTGCTTTAAGAAAAATGACACAATTATGCACGTTTATAAACCATTCCATTGTATAATGTTTAAAAGATGTTTTTTAATGAGCTTAACAGGAAGAAATTAAAAACAAGATAGAGCTCCTTGGAGGAAACTGCAGAGTAGTTAAGGAAATTATGCGATGCTAAATGGGCATTTAGGAGACAGGAGAGGAGAGCTCAAAGTCACACCGGAGACTGACAAAGGATGCAGGCTTTGCAACTGAAGACTCTCACCAGAGAAAAGACAGCAACCTCAATTAGTGAGCACTGGAGACATGATCACCAACTTAGCTTTGGGCGTTTAATTTAAATTAGGGCAAAAGGAGCTGCTGCACCATGTCTTAGTTTCCTGTTCATGCCACTGAGGACAGTAACAGGCCAAAGCTTTTAGAGGGGCTGCCATTGATCACCAGAGACCAGGGAATCCTTCCTGGTATATTTCTGTGAAATTGTGTCCAAGTTCATTGGCATCAATAGATACACACGATTGCAATGTGTGAAAACCTAAGTGTATAGACTTGGGGGAGGTTAACATAACCTTAAATTAGTCATTCATAAACATTTTAGGTTGTATCAGGTACTCAATCTCTTTGCAATGTGTCTCTAAGTAGGCATAGTAAAGACTGTAAAAGCAGTCTAATTAGTCTAAACATATTTGCACAGTTAGTTTTATATCTATATATCTATATCTGCCCAGTTTTTTTCCCAAGTTTGTTCCAGAGGAAGCCATAATAAGAACTTTAAATCCCTTTATACAAAATGCCAAGCAGTCTAGTCTAAGAAAGCTTTCCACTGGAATAGCTGGAGAGTCTCAAGTGGATCTGTATATAATTTCCATGCAAAAGTAGGTTTACAGTTGTATGAGAAATAGTTTATTCTTGTATTGTTAATCATGGCATTACATTTCATACAAGCAGCTGTAAACCTCCTTTGCCCCATCCTGTATATTTCATTACACTGGTGAGATTGTATATTTCCCCAGGCACGCCATTCTAAACACTTAACCTGGTACCATACATGTCTGTTTTCACTTACATGTCATGCATGCACCTCATTTCATGATTTCGTACATAGTTATACTCCACTATCTTTCTACACGCATCTCATTTCAAAGCATTTAGTCAAACTAAAATCCCTGTCTCCTCATACACGTTTCTCTGGTAGGAAGCTAGAAAGTACCTTTTTGTTCTACTGTCTTCCTCACACCATTTATTGACCTACTTACCAAGTCTTGTGTGTCACCCACTTAAATATCTCTCAAATCCCTCCTCTCCTCAACATTACTTCAGACTCTCATTGACTCCTTGGATCCAAGCAGTTTGCTAGATCGGAATAATTAGTTGCTGCCAGAATAATTAGTGAAAATGAACAAACATACCTCTGCTCTCTTAAAAAAATGGTTTCTCAAAACTGAACTAACAACCAAAACAGAGACAGACTCATGCAGAGCAGATGACAGCTAGCGGAGAGGGCAATTAAGGGGTGTGGAGGGATTGAGCAAAAAGGAAAAAGACTCATGGACAACAGCATGGTGATTGCTGCGGGGAGGGGGTATAAGTGCAGTAAATGGTAATGGAAAAATGCAATAAAGACTCAATAAGAAAAAAAAACGCATAGGAATGAACTGTGTGAAGAGCTCTACCATCATCCCAGGAGAAAAACATCTGAACTTCTTTGTATCTTTTCATAAATCAAAGGATATCAAATATACTTGACCATCTTGCTTTTTAACTTTTATTTTGAAAAAAATTATTTTCTTTCATGTTGGGAAGCTAAAGAAAATGCCTGTTAGTAGCTGCAGTCACTTTGATGTTATAATAGTTCTCAGAGAACATTTTTAAGTGAAATACAGAAATCCATTAATGTTTCACATGAGATTCAAACTCTTGGGCATTTGGGATGAGGGGAAAAATCCAAGTAATAAAATATTTCTGTAAAGATAAAAATGGTTCCTTAGATAATGTATGGCATTTTAGTTTTATATCGAACCCATTTGCTGATGTTAGCAGTGCCTATGTGTCTATTCTCATCACTCAGAGCCCCTGCTCAAACCCGGGGTCCAGCCACACCAAGTCATTCACACTGTCGCCTGACTGTCACCTCTGTGCTTCCTGTGCCCCTAACAAAAACATCTCCTTCAACACCCTGTGTTGTCCTGCCGAGAAAACTCTCGAATAACTTCTACTTCTATCCTGATCTTCCTGCATCTGAAAAGTTATCATTTCATGATTTGGGTTTTAAATGACAATTACAGCATACATGTTATTGCATCATTCCCCAACTATATTTGTGTGCATTGGTTTATATACATATATCCACACATGTGTCTATGTACTTGTATTTTTCATAATATCAAAAACACACCTTATATTTACATACAAAAACCAGAAAAAGTGTGAAACAATGTATGTGAAACTAAAAACTACAACATAACAAATTAAATGTGTATGTGTGAGTGAGAAAGAAATAGATTGTGACTACAATAACCTTTCAAAATGCAAATCATTTATGGGTGTATCCTGTATCTTCTTTCTCACCTTAACAATATTAGTTTAGTATTGTTTCTTAGCATGTCTCTTGGCATGTAGTAGGGCTTCAGCTGGCTTTTAATAAGTCAAGGAATGCTTTAATAATATTATTTTTTTGTAATTCTTACAAATTATAGGCATTGCAACCATGGCAAAAAAAATCCAAATATTTGAGGGTATTTTGATGGTAACAGTAAAAATCACAGCTATATCTAACCAATATAAATTGTAGGGCAGCTTTGAATATAAGCATTTTTTTTTCCTGGATAAAAGGAAAAAAGTGACATTTTTAATATTATTCCCTTCTTTCTCATGCTAAAGTATGTTCCTTGGGAAATACCTGACTATTGCTGGAGGTGAAATGTGCTTGATAGTTTTGAAATATGCAGATCAGCCTGGGGCCTACATTACCTTGGAATCCCCAGAAGAGGAGAGGTTGACTCTATTTACAGAGTGAAAATCAGCACTTATTAAATCAAACCTCTCTCGTACCAGGCAGGGATTAAGGTAGTCTCACAGCTAACTGAATGTACGTGTCTTAAATCCCTATGTATATCATACAGACATTTCCTTGATATGCATTTCCTCAAGCAAACTTGCTTATTTTTTGGCCTAAACTTGTTTGCATAGCTGATCCGGGCAAAAGGAGCCAGTTGTGTTTAGTCCTAAAGTACTGTGAAAACACCAACCAGCCAAGGTTTGATTTTTCTGTGTTTGTACCAGAATGCATAGACATTATAAGAATTCAAAGTCCAAGCTGAAATTGTTTCTATAATATATATAAAAGTAGTGAATCATGCAATAAAGCAAATGTTGGATATACTGGGGAAGAGAGAGTTTTTGATGTACCAATTTCTTTCTGGGGGTAATGGTTAAAAGGACAGATTTTCGAGCCAAAGAACCTGGGTCCCCAACCTCTCATTTATCTCCTGACTGTACACTTAAGTTTATTTGTTTCAGTTTTTCAATTTTAACTAACAAAAAAATCTACCTTATACAGATGTTGTGAAAGTTAAATGAGTTAATATTTGCTTTATATTTTATTGTGTTTAATACATACTCTAACACTTTATTTTATTTGTTTGGCAAATTAGAAAATCCATATTTATGTAATTTAATGCACTAAATAGAGTCAGTCAAGGTAATTCAGATAAAAAAAGGTAGGTATGAATATCTCTTAGGCTCAGAGTGACTCCAGAATTGCTTACTCTTGCTTGTGAATTCATCGTAGTTATATATAATTTTTAGAGATAATCTGGTATGAACTATAAAGACATGATATCAACATACTCAGGAAAACAGGATTTCAGTAAATGTATTTGCACATCCAAAATGTACCATCACCTACTATTTAACTTAATAAAAACTTGCCTAAAAGTAATGCTGTATTAATTTTCACAACTAACAATCAAATGGTGAAGAACTGATTTTTGTTTCTATTATCAATGATTTAAAAAATAGCCCTGGCTTGTGTGGCTCAGTGGATTGAGCACTGGCCTGCAAACCAAAGGTTTGCTGGTTTGATTCCCAGTCAGGGCACATGCTTGGGTTGTGGGCCAGGTCCCCAGTAGGGGATGAACAACAGGCAACCATACATTGATGTTTCTCTCCCTCTCTCCCTCTTTTCCTTTCTCTCTAAAAATAAATAAATAAAATCTTTTTTAAAGAAGAAAATATATAGTAGACAACAATAAATTCACTCTTTTGAGTGCTCTTGGGGTACATCTGGAAGCTTACATAGTAAATATATCAAATTCTCATAAATTTGATATTACTTGTATTCAACATATCCTGAAACATGTCATGAGACAGTCAAATATAAATAAATGCAAATCAATCATAACTCAAGCACATGATATTTTGTCTCCATTTATATATATACCCCTTGTAAAGTCTCAGTTCAGCTGATAGTATGTAAATGTACTTGTTACTAGTCCCTGACATTCCTTGTCCACCTAAGCTGTGTGCAAACATGTCTGTGGCAATGCTAATACACCAGAGACATGGGAGCGTGAGAGTTCGGTTCTTCTGGACCCCAAACCAACTGTTAGAAGGAATGAGGAAGTTCAAATACTCATTTTGTCTTTTTTTCTGTGATACAATGTGCTGGAAATGTGAATGAATAGCTGTGGTCCCTTTGAACTGGGTTGTAGGTTGTAGAATTGTTCCATTTGTGGGTTGGAACTTTTTGCTCGTGAGGCAGCTGCTTACTTTTCTTCCTTCTTCTGGAGTCGTAGTAAAATATTGCCCCATGTAAGAACCAGAGCCAAGTGCTAGGCACCAGCTGGGCAGCTGGGAGCTTGTCCATCTGTCATCTATGCTCGACTGCTTTTGGAAACTCTATTTGTCTAGACCTGGACTTTTTTCGAACATCTATTGTTTTTCTGCGTTTTTCGTTTGTTTTTTTTTTAATAAATGGATTTGAGAGTCTTATCCCATAGCATTCTCTGCTCTGTTAAGGCAAAGATATCTGTACTAACCTGGCTTCTGCAGATCAGATAACCTTAATTACTGACTGTTATTTGGAAGAAAATCAGTATCTTACCATTTTCCCAGAGATGTTTGAAAAAATTAAAATACAATAAATAATAATAATAATAATAATAGGCCATTTTGGCACAAATCTTGTTATCCAATTGGTTTTGCCATACCCTACAATAATAATGTTCTAATAATTTAACATTTTATAGACTTTTTCCAAGGAGCCTCTTTTGTTTATCTGATTTTAGGGAAAGAACGAAGGAAATGAAAACGAGGTGAATGAGACTAAAATATTCCTGCAGGTGTACTGGTGGCTAGATTTACAATATAGAACTATAAAGTTTTTCTATCTTAGCACAATGAAATATATCAAAATTTAAGGAACATTGAATGTTTCACTGGTTGGAGAGAAGGAAAATTTGCTCTGGATTCTTCATACATAGAAGCATTCATTTTTTTCACAGATGGTAAGTACATTCATTTGTTTGGCCACTGGGATAATAAATCTCTCCAGACTTAAGCTATTTTTATTTAATCTTTGGTTGGCCATAAAAGAATAATAGCATAGTATTAGGACAAGGAAAAAGGTAAGTTTAGAAATGTCAGACACACTTCTTCAAAGGGAAAGGGAACGGGAGGAAATCCACCTATGGAGAACTTATTATATGTTACAATTACTGCTGGATATATTTTATATTTGCAAACATGTTTCTTCATTTTGACACTGCAAGGTAAGTATTGTGTATGTAGCAAATGAGGTCTAGAGAAGTTAAATTGCCCAGTTTTTGAAGTTTTCAGGCTTCCTTAAAGAAGTCTTCCCTATTCGTTGTTTTTAAAGTAACACCCTTGTCAATTCTCTAGTCATTTCCCTGCTTTATGTTCTTCACAGCACTTAACACACTGCCAGACATCATATTTACATTCACGTGGTTATCATTTTTTTTGTGTACACCTTCAATGGATAGCTCAGTTCCCTTGCTGACCACTCCAGCCCAATTCCTGCTTAGAACCTGGGATGAAGCAGGCTCTCAAAAGTTATC
>CM052540.1:176236526-176378442 GCA_028533065.1 Trachops cirrhosus
CTGAAAGTAGGGAAAAAGGAACAAAGAATAAAAAAAAATCAAAGAATACTGTAAGGGAAGATATCCAGGTTATTACATTTTATATCAGTTTGGTCCAATAAACAGTAAGTACACTGTGTCAGAATCAAGTGTTCAGTGTTGGAGAAGTCTTTGTTTTTGCCCTGCTGTGACCTGCCAATAGGAAATGCAATATCTCACATTAGTTATTGAAATATATTACAATTATGTGGTTTAAAATCTAGTACATATTCACACAAGCCTAGTCTTATCTCATTCAGCAAATGTATTTTAATGTTTTATTGACTTTTAAAAAACTCTATTCTTTAAAAGCAAACATTTTTACCTCGGGGGGGTGTGGTGGTGGTGGTGGTGGTGGTGGTATTAGTTTGGAAGAGGGGGATCTGTCACATATAAATTATTTGTTTTAACCAGCCTTTTCACGAGGGCAATTCGTCCCATAAAACATACAAACATTGTTTCTCTGATTTGTTTTATTAGCTCATGCAAATAAATATTCCATTAAAAAACAGGTTTTAATAGAATTAATCCCCCTCCCCTGTTTAGTAGAAATAAGCAGGTAAAGAAAGTAAGTCGCAATCACTTCACTCATCAGGCAGAGCATCCTACGAACCTTCTCCAGCCAAGTTGTGTATCACACACAACCTGAGCAATGAATAGACATCAGCTGAAATTTGTTAGTTTGTGACATTTTTGGCTCCTAATTATTGCATACAAATGTATGTCTGAGCACATAAACAAATAAAATGTTTTTAATAAATTACTTTTTTCAAAACCAACCTAATGCACAGCTGTAGTATGCATATATTGATCCTAGATCAATGTCAGAATGATTCCTCCTTTAGACATTTCACTATTGGATGGATTCACACTACAATATTTTCTTTAACTTAAAAAATCTGTTTATTGACAGAGAAAACTTAAAAGGTTTCTGTCTAACTAAAAATATATACCGGTTAGGAAAGACAAAACAATATTCTTAACAAAAGCAAATTTGTAGTTAAATATTATAAAAAGTGGTTGCATCTAACAATAAAACAAGTTAAAACAGTAATTGATGAGGTTTAAAGGAGAAAAAAACAGGTTTCAAATACATATTTGAGAACAAAGTCCAAATTTCATAAAAAAGAAACATTACATACAATCTACTTAAAATTGCTTTTTAAAAAATGGAGAATGAAAATTTTTATTTAGAGCTCTTCAGCTGATTAAAATGGGGAAAAATCAGTTTATTTTAGGCCAGATTTCATTTGGTACATTTCTTAGGCCAGAGACAAATTAAATGTATAGCATCCTTCCCATATGTTAAAGTGTGATTTTTTTAATACTATGCTATTTTCATGTCATTGTTCTTAAGTGACTTATTAGTTTTCATTACTTTATCTCCATATTTGTGAACATCTCATTATTTGTGTTTTGTCTTTGACTTCACATTTTTGGATGATTTTAAGGGAGTAATTCATTATCCCAGCTTCCCAAGCCCAACTAAAAGCAAGGTTTTACTTTCTCTTGATTAAATTACAATAAGGTAATGATGCTTCATTTGGCAATATTTCCAATGCTATGTGTGTATTTATATGAGTGAATGTGTGTGTCTGAATGTGTGTGTTTCAAAGTTCTGTGCATTTCCTTTTGCTTGCATGTTCCTGGCATATTAAACAGGTCAGCAGGAAGTTATGTTCATAAAGAAGTCCAACCACCAACATAGTACGTGGCCAACACGTAATTATTACCAGTGCAGCCACTTCCATTTCTGTTTCCTTTAGATTTATACAGTTAAAACTACAATGAACTAAATATGCTTTTGTTTTTTTTTTCATTTACAAGCTATTGTATTTTTTTCATTTTTGTGTGCCCCAAACTGTAATAATGCTGTGCATTTAGGCAAGGCCTGATAGGTTTTAAAGAGTTGGCATATTCATCATCTAACTTTGATTTCCAAAATTACAACTTGCATGAATAGAGGTTGTTATTTCCTTTAAAAATAAGGAAACTAAAACTGAGAGATTAGATCATGGTTTCAAAGAATTTGCCTGCTAACGTGTGCAGAAGTTTAAAATTCAAGGTTCTTTACAAATGGTTGTCGGTATTTTAAGAGTAAAGGAATTTCAGGTTTAAATGTATTGCTGATAGAGTTATGTATCCACTGAGAATACTATCCACAAAAATAAAATGAAATAAAGTTATGCTTTCTCTCTGATGTTTTACATCTATTTACTAATATGCTAGTATACTATAGTCAAATAATTAAAGTTTCCTGGTCATATAGTACTACATTTGAATCCTAGCTGTATAATAACTTAAGAGTTAAGTAACTAGATATAATAACTACCTTCTCTAAGCTTCAGTTTCCTCTTGGTAAAGTAGGAATGGCAATCTTTGCATTGCAATATTGTTGTGTAAATTACAGCATCTACAATGCCTACAAAAATGGACACACACTATGCCTTCAAAAATGGTAATTAATATTATGTTTATCACTTAATGTTTAAGAGTGTTACACATATTTTATTTTTACATACTGCAAATATTATTTTATATATAGGCAAAAAACTGGAACAGAATACTTATGGATTTGAAAATAGAAATTTCAGGGGGTTGACACAAATTTCATGTTATGTATTAGTTACTTCAGAAATATGTGCTTGGTACAGATTTGCATTTGATCAAAATGGATCACAGACTTAAATGCCAAATGCAAAACTAAAGACTTCTGAGAGATAGCATAGAAGAAAACTTAGAGCAAACCTTGGCTATATAAATTACATACAAAAAATCAAAAGCATAATCCATAAAAGAAAGAATTGGTAAACTAGACTTCATTAGAATCAAAATATGCTGTTTTGCAAAAGAGAACAGAAAAAGAATGAGAAGATAGGCCACAAAATAGAAAATATTTGTAAAGACACTGATTAAGGACTGTTATCCAAAATGTACCAAGAGCTCTTAAAATATAAAGATGGAAAATAAGCACATGAAAAGACCCTCTACTTTGAATGTCACGAGGAAAATGCAAATTCAAATAACAGTGTGTTACCATTACACACCTATTCAAATGCCCCAGACCTGAAACACTAACAACACCCTTGCTGGCAAAGCTATGCAGCAATAAGAATCCTCATTCATTGCCAGTGGGGATGTAAACTGGTATAGCCACTTGGAGGAGAGTTTGAAGGTTTCTTACAAAGTTAAACATACTTTTACCATATGATCCAGCAATGGTGCTCCTAGGTATTTACCCAGAGGAGCTGAAGGAACTAATGTCCACACAATAAACTGCCCATGGATGTCTATAGCAGCTTTGTTTATGACTGCCAAAGCTTGGAAGCAACGGAGATACCCTTCCATGAGTGAATGGTTAAGTAAAATGGTGCATCCAGACAATAAAATATTATTGAGTACTAAGAAAGAAATGAAATAGGAAGCCATAAAAAATCATGAAGTAACCTTAAAATATATGCTACTAAGTGAAGGAAGCCAATCTGAAAAGGGCAATATAGTATTAAATTCTAACCATGTAACACCCCGGAAAAGGCAAACTATTGGGAAATGTAAAAAGGTCATGATTGGCAGGGATGCGGAGAAGGAAGACATTAATAGTTAACTGTAGAGGATTTTAGGGCAGTGAAAATACTCTATAGGATAACATAATGATGGGCATAGCATTACACCTTTGTTTTATACCTTTGATGAACCAATGTCAACCCTAATGTAACCTTGGGCTCTGGGTGATTATGATGTGTCATCATAGGTTCATCGATTCTAACAGCTGCACCACTTTATTGAGTAATGTTGATAATATGCATGTGTCAGAGTAGGGGTGATATGGAAAATATCTGTACCTTCCCCTCAATTTTACCATGAACCTAAAAATGCTATAAAAATGAAGTCTTAAACTGAATAAGTATAAACAATTAACAAATATTTCTATAAGAAATTCATGAAAATAAACTTTGGTGGTAGGAAGAAAAAGACATCTAGCAGTGTTACAGGAAGTTTACTTCCTGGTAAACTAAGGTTAATTAATTGGTGATTAGCTTCAAGGAATCCCACTGCATTCTTCTTTTCCTTTAAATGACTCTGTGTAATTTATATTATACCAAAGTCATGGGCACTGACCATAGTAATTAATTAAATACAAAATTCAGAACTTTAGGAAAGGCCAGTGTGTATATCTGTTCCCACTGTGTACCGAAATACACAAAGGGCTGCCTCTGTTGGCCAATTGAACCCAAAACCTTTTTGGGTAGAAATAATCTTTAAAATACCTATGGTGTCAATTAGAAAAAGATGAAGAACAAAACTACTTTAGCAAAATATCTTTCATGTAAATTTAAAAATATACATTTACATAACTATATTCACAATTTTTAGAATGAAACATGTTTTATGAAAATTATACCTCAAAAATAAAAAAAGTTTTCTTGCAGACATTTATAGAGAAAGGTTAAAGCCACGAGTTACTTTCCCTTTTTAGCGAGTGTAGATATTTTTGTTTCTTATCTTTTTATTAGCCATGTCAATATAGAAATACAAACTGTAAAGAATATAATGGTGTCTCAAATTTCATCTACTCAACTACTCTGTTTTTAGTCGTGTTGAACCCAGAAACCAAGGGATTAAATGATTTTTCCATAATCATACTGATAATTGTGGCAGAGCATAGGATTCAGCACATTTTAAAATATAATGTTCCAAGGTTAGCATTAACTGTGTTTTTTCATTATAAACAAATTCAAAACATCATTTTCTACTTATTCTACATAATTTCTTGGTTAATATCTGTAGAAAGACAGAATGACTGCTCTGTAAGGTCAGAACAAGACAAGATTTTCCATTCACATTATTTCCATTTAAAACAATACTGAAGATCCTAACTATTGCAATTGGTAAATAAAAATACAATCACAGCTGTACTAATCTAAAGAAAAATAAGCACCATTTAAATGTCACCAGTTAGTAACAAGGTACATTTGTGAATGCTTTGAAATTATTCTGGCTTCCAAATGCAGTTTTGACCTGAATAGACTCTGCAGTGTGAGATGAACAATGCCTCAGCATTTACTGCTTTTGAAGTTCCATTGGTTTATTACCTATTTTACTAAAGTTTTGTTACCTAATAGCTTTTCCTTAATTTGATCTGAAGAAAGAAAAGCAACAGTGTCCATTAACTCATCCCTTCTTTTATAAGTTTCATATTATTGAAAATGAAAATTTGGGCCCTGGCTGGCATAGCTCAGTGGATTGAGCGCGGACTGCGAACCAGAGCATCGCAGGTTCGATTCCCAGTCAGGGCACATGCCTGGGTTGCAGGTCAGGTCCCCAGTGGGGACCACATGAGAGGCAACCACACATTGATGTCTCTCTCTCTCTCTCTCCTTCTCCCTCCCTTCCCCTCTCTAAAAAATAAATAAATAAAATCTTTAAAAAAAAAAAAGAAAATTTGAATCAGTAAATACCCACTTTAAAAGTTTTGAGAACCAATCCTCCCTCACTGTATTGTGACATCCCCCCTCCATAATCAGCATCTCAATTACTTCACTTATGGATTGTATACATAGGATACACTATTAAATAACTGCTATGCTTCTGCACATTTAATACTAAGATTCACGATGAACCTTGAAGACTGTATAGGCAATGGGAAAAATGTTAAGAAGCTGAAGATTAAAAAAACCCAGGAAGTAAAAATAATAGGAACTGCTTCCAGTAAACTAAGAGACCAATTAATGTCACAAGCCACAGAGGTCAGCCATAAAAAAAATGCCTCAGAGAAAAATATAACTGAGAAAAGTGGGACAGGAACGTAAATTAAGTCAGAGGTCAAGAAAGCATTATTATTGTTTTGAGTCAAGGTCAGTATAAGAATAAAGAAACAATTAAGGACTTTTATGAGAACTAAAGTTAAGATACTGGTTAGAGTAGATTAGCAGAAAGGCAGGAAGGGGAACAGATTATTAATTTTTACTGAGTAGTTACAATATGCCAGAAAACATACTTATTCCATAAATTGTTATATTCTCTTTTAGCAATATCTTCATGGAAAAAATTCTAATATCCAGTGGTAAGTTGGCAAATTATTAACTAGCTCTCAGAGGCAGGAGTCCTGATTTGCAGTCCCTGCCAATGCCTGTGGTATAACTATCACACCGTACTCAATTTAAAACTGTCACCATGGCATCAACTGGCATGCCAACATCCTGAAAAATTAACACCAGGCGTTTACAAGCTGGCATCAGCAGGCTACATCAGTGTAATAGTGCTACATCTAGTTTAAAAATAAAGACACTCAAAAAAGTCAAATTCAGGAAAGGGCAGACTCAAATTTATACAATGTTTTTCTGGTTCAAAAATTGATATTTTTACTAAACTAGTATTCAGAAAACAAATCATTGTCTGCATGGCTATTCAGGATTTTATCCTAGAGCGCTGGCTTGGCCAGAAATCAAAATTAATTTTGAGCTAAAAGGATCTAAGAAACCAAGGGTTAGAGGAATGAAGTCCACCATCCCGAGGACATCCACAAAACAGTCTTACAATGCTGAAATTTGCCTTGCAACTCTCAGTTGAGAAATAACTATAGCTATAGAGAAGGTTTCCCTCTTCTTCTTCTTGAAAAGACTCAAAGGATTTTGGGAGATCAAGAGAAAAAAAAAACACCAGTCTGAAAAAAACAAGTGGTACCCTGAGGCTACTCACATGCCCTGACTTTTAAAAGAGCAAGAGGAGAAGACACTAAGAGAGGACACCTGGAGCTGAGGATCTAAAAAAAAAGTTGTCTGGGTTCAATTTGACTAAATGCTTAGTGTTACATGGCAAGAAAAAAATCAACAGCGTCTTATTTAGGGAAAAGGGAATGGCTATGTGGGCTGATAGCAGAAGAAGAGAGCACCAGTTTTGGCACACACTCGGCAGGGTCCACGAATCACACAGAAAAGTCATTATTTGCAGGAAGCCATGCTGGTCCGAGACTAAGAGAAATAAGAAACCTACATTTGATTTGTCCTAGACCCTCTAATTTGAGCTGGCTGCAGAGAATTAAAATCAAACAACCTTGCCTCTATTCACACCATATTCATATCATATTCACATGTTTAGAGAATTCTTATCCTGCACTCATGTCTCTGCTCACATCCTATGTGCACAGGACAAAACTGGACTGGGACAGAAACTGTATCAATGACTGGACATATTAACTCTGGTGAATCCTGACAACGGAATATCATTCAGCACTAAAATGAAGTGATCTCTGAAGCCACGAAAAGGAGGAATATGAATAAAAGTTCCATACAAGTGATAAAGACAAGATTCCAGAAAAAAATCTAATGAGAAACAGAAACCTAGATCACAAAGTGGAACAACAGATCACAAAGCTGTTTTTTCTAGAATACATTTATAGTGAAAAACTTGCTTTTCAGCACCAATGTCCTCTTGGGGTGACAGGTATACAATTCACAACCAAAGATAAAAGTAGCTGCTCAAGCTGCAGAGAAAATGACCTCACTATAAGCAAAGCTAGAGAAATAAAAGAAAGAAGATGCCTCAGTAAACTAAAGGTAAAAAAAAAAAAAACACAACTGACCACAAGAAGCTATGACTACAGTCTGGAGCTCATGAATATTTTAAGCCAGATTAAAAATATGCAAACCAGAGAACCCAAAGATAAAAACTTGACAGAAGTCAGACAAAAACAGGCTGATTTCTCCAAAGCAACCAACAGTCCTTTAATAATCCACGAGAGAGAAATGTTACCTGCTGTGGCTTCTACTCTTAAATTCCATACCCACAAGAATTAAATTTTTAACATAATGCCAAAAATACCTTCAGATAAACAAAGCTGAAGATGACTTTGCCATCATACACTAATAAAGACACGTATTTTATAACAAAAGCAAGTGATTCCTAATTAAATTTCTGAGATGCAAGAAGAAATAAAGAATGAAAAGAATGCTCAGCTGTCCCAGAGGCAGAAGCTCCTTCATGGCTCCAACTCCATCCCTCTGTTCTGCTGGACTCATGATAAACAAACACATACAAACAAAACTCGGCACTAGATTCGAATGCTGGCTTGTAAATAGTGATCAAATGGGTGTCAAGAAAAGTTGACAAACTCAGAGGTATTTCAGATTTTTGGGGGGGATATTTGGAAAAGACACCATTGAACAGAGAAATCCATTGATGCAATTTAAGCTACGCAATGGCCAAAATACAAAATGTTCCCCTAGAAAAATTTCTATCATGGCACACACATGCTTATCATCAATTTTTTACAAATAAAGTAAAGTTAATTCTGGGCTGAGATTTAACATCTTAATTTACCATTTTAAAGTTAATAGTTTTATATAATCTAAAAATACATAAAGTATAGTTTTAAATGTGAAGTTAGTAAAACAATTGTACTGCAGAGGGAACTGAAATATATATAAAATGCCCTTTGCCAATTAGGGATCTAAGAAGAAAATCAAAGGTTTGTATTTTATATTTCAACAAAATTAGTCTTTCTGTTTCTAAATTTTGTTCATCAATCTGGAAACTTACATGATTTTCTTTTTAACTTTTAGTTACAATTACCAGGAGCAATAGAATTCAGTTATCCGACCAGCAACATAATTAGAATACAATAAAATATTAATATTAAATAATATTACTTAATGAAATGGTTGTTCAAATTTAACTGTTATTTAACTGTGAGTAGTTTAAAATTGACTTCAGAAAACTTATTAGAGCATTCCCTCCTCTTCTATCCGTGCCTTCCTAAGGAGCAACAGAGAACATGAACGCATGCCAAGTGAGACATTAACGAGCAAACACAATCACACACTTTTCATGTTTTCATTTTCTTTACTGAAAAGAACATTATTCTTCAGTACGATGGGGACAAAATTTAATTCAATATGTAATTATATACTGTCTCTAAGAAAGAAAATAAGAGGGCTTTGGTAGGAATTCATAATACCATAGTAATAATTTCCCATGCTTCATGGACATTAAACACATACCTGTTACTGAAAAATTATACTGGGATACTTTCTGTGGAGAAAATATTATGTGTGATTTAGTACACTTTATTCTATAGAGACTTATTTTGAGTTTTTGGTAAAAGTCATCTACTCAATTTTCACATAATCTTCATTATAAAATAATTATAGCTCCTAAAAGTTCTATGTTTGAAAACCAATAGGTTAAAGTGTAGATTAAAATTTTATTTGAATTTAACTATTTTAAAATAACAAGTAAACTTTTCTAGATGTATTTGGCAAAGAAAAAACTTTTTTAAAAATTCTTTTATTTATTTATTTTTAGAGACAGGGGAAGGGAAGGAGAAAGAGTGGGAGAGAAACATCAATGTGTGGTTGCATCTTGCAGGCCCCCTACTGAGGACCTGGCCCACAACCCAGGCATGTGCTCTGATCGGGAATCAAATTGACAACTGTGTTCAGTCCACCAACCTACACCAGCCAGGACTGGCAAACAAAAAACTTTGAGTCATGCTTTATTATTATTTGTCTACTATTATCAAGTTATATCTACTTCCAGCTATTAGTCCTTCTGTCTACTTCCAATTATCACTAGTCTTTGTGAATTCATTGGTCTATAACTATAGAAATGATAGTTATTTAAAAACAAATGTATAATTACTTCTTATAAAAACATACTCTAATAAAATCCAAAGTGCACACCATAAGGGGGAGAATTTTAAAAGGAGTTATGTGACAAACTGAAGAAACAGAAACAAGAGATGAGGAGGCTTGTGGGTGGAGGGGGTTAGTAAAATGTTGACCATAGAGAGAAATCTACACGATAAGGCTGTGATGGGAAAGAAAAGATGAAAACACTGGCAACATGCCTGGGCTAGTAATTCAAGGGAGGCTAGACAAGAGCAGGAGGCTCAACAGACATGCCACAAATCTCTCAGGTGCAGTATGGCCAGTGGAGTATGGTTACGGGTTTGGGTGCTGCGCATGTCTTTGTTTTGGTCATTATCACTGAAGTGAATGTGTCACATATGTACATGAACACTCTTGAAACTGGATAACACAGCACATAAATAACTTCATCACAGAGTTTAGTAAATAGCTGCTATCACTACTACACATAAGAACTTAGAAGTAAAAGAATGATCGTGGTTATCATTTCTCTACGAGCATCCTACACTTAATTTCCTTTACATTGTTTTCTTAATTGCCAATATTTGACATTTTGCTTAAAATACTAACAGGGAGTCTATTGTCCATAGTTTTAAATGGGAAAAATATAATTTTTTCACATTATATCCAAGCATAACCAATTTCTTAAAAAAGTAACTAAAACACAGTAAAATCTTTATGTATGATTAACATGCTATATGTTACTATATAAAATGCTTAAACCAGTGTTCACTGATTGTTTAAAGTTTAATGGGGATTTGCATAGGTTTTTGAAGTGGTTATAATACTTAATGGCTGTTCTCTTTGACAGCCTTTGCTATCTTCAAACCATCAGTAAGTGATTTTGAAGTTCTATCAAGTGTGTCTAGAATGCAACTCAAGATCTCCCTGAATATTACAGTGAGCATTAAGGATGTAAGCATATTTTCCCTATAAACCTGCTGGCTAAAATATCACTGTATGGAAGGAGATAAATATTGTTGTGCATTTTGAGAGTCAAAAACCAAGAGGTGTTCTTCCTAGAAAACATCAGGGCTCTGCAAAGCATGCTTCTATGTTAAAATGCTGTTATCACCCCTTGTTTGTGGATTAGTATAAAGTCCCTGCAAATGCTCATGCAAGTTCACATTACTTTGTGGTCTTTACCTGTCAGGGAATAATGTCCGCATTCATCCAAATGTTTAAACGTCTTCTCATCAGGAAGGTCTTTATAATCATCCTAATTATTTTCTTCCAGGACTGTTTCTAACTAAAATTACCTACTCTGTTTTTACTCCATGCTCCATTCTTTTTATAACTGTAATTAATTGGCTTCAAATAGAACATAATTGTATACTAACACCCCTCCTACCCCAATTCCACCACTAAAATAAGGTCTGTGTGTGAGCAGCTAAACTGATTTGTTATTTTGTTTTACTTTTCGGTCATGTTGGGATTTTAAAATAACTTGCCTAAGAATTTTTGTTTCAACAACAATACAGTTTTTAAAATATCCAAGTGAGTGTTTCCATCTGTCTGACCTCTCATATAACATGAGGTTTCTCCAATGCCCACCTGACATCTAGTTCACCCTACGAAGAATGCAGTGGGGAGTCAGGACAGCTTCTTCTCTCCATCCTCGTTGCAATGTACTCCTCCTTACCTCGCTGTAGCCAGGTTAGACTTGATTCCTATTAAGAGCAAAAGTGATACACTCTAATATATTTGGCAGTTGGTATTTCTGGGATTTGTGAATGTTTAAAGTTGAGTTATTCTCTCATGGATCATGTTTTCACATTTTCTGGAAGACTGTGTTTCTAGAAATTTCCCAAGATCCCTTCTATATGAAGGATTGTGCATGAAACCCCCCTTCCGGCACCTCTGCCAATTTTTAATTGAATTGTTTTTTTTTCTTTTGGTATTGTGTTGCATGAGTTCATTATAGATTTTGCATGTCAACCTGTATCAGATGTATTGTTGGCAAATATCTTCTCTCACTCAGCAGGTTGTCTTTTTGTTTTGTGGTGGTTTCCTTCGCTGTGCAAAAGCATTTTACTTTGATACAGTCTCATTTGGTTATTTTTTGGGTTTCCCTTTTGTGAAGAGATATATCAGAAAAAAATTGCTAAGAGAAATGCCCCAAATTTTATTGCCTATGTTCTCTTATAGGATTTTTATGGTTTTGAGTCTCACAGTTAAGTGCTAAGTCCCTTTTCTGGTAGTGTAAGAAGGTGGTCTAGTTTTACTTTTTTCATGTATCTGTCCAGTTTTCTCAATACTATTTATGGAATAAGCTGTCTTTACACCACTATATGTTCTTCCATCCTTCGTCATATATTAATTACCATGTAGATGTGGTTTAATTTCTGCTCTCTATTTCTTTCACCTATGCATCTGCTTTTATGCCAGACACTTCTCCAAAGAGGACATACAAATGGTTAATAGACATATGACAAGATTTGCAATGTCACTAATCATCAGAAAAATATATATTAAAGCCACAGTGAGATGTTACTTCATATCTGTCAGAATGGCTAATATCAATAAATCAATAAACACATGTTGGCCATGATGTGGGGAGAAGGGAAGCCTCGTGTACTTGTTAGTGGACATGCAGACTGGTGCAGCCCATAAAGAAAACAGTATGGAGGTCATTCAAAAAATTAAAAATGGGACTGCTTTATGACCCAGTGATTCCACTTCTGGATATTATCTTAAAAAACATAAAACACTATTCCAGAAGAATATATGTATTTCTATATTCATTGTAGCATAATTTACAATAGCCAAGACATGAAATCAGCCCAAGTGTCCATCAATTGACAAATGGATAAAAAAGTGTTGGTACATATATAGAATGGAATGTTACTCAGACATAAAAAAGACTGAAATCTTCCATTGCAACAGCACAGATGGGCCTTAAGATTATTATGCTGAGTGAAATGAGTCAGTCAGAGAAAGACAAGTACCATACAACTTCACCTATATGTAAAAGCTGAAGAACAAGATAAATAAGCAAACAGAAGTGAAATAGACGCATGGATACAAAGAACAATGGTTGCCAGAGGGGAGGCAGTAGAGAGACTGGGTGAAAGAGGGAAAGGAATTAAGAAGTACAAATTGGTAGTTACAAAATAGTAATGAGAATGTAAAGTACAGCACAGGGAATACAGTCAATAATATTCTAGTAACTATGTATGGTGACCGGTAGGTAGTTGACATATTGGGGGATCACTTTTTAAAGAATGAGATTGTCTAACCATGAAACGGTACACCTGAAACTCATACAGAATGATATTGAATGTCAATTGTAATTGAAAAATAAATTTAAATTAAAAACTTTCAAAGAAACAAACAATACATTTTAAAAAATCAAAGCCTATACCTTGAATTTCCAATCTCAACATCTAATAACATTCATTCATGTAATGCAAATCCCCAAACCACTTCATTTACTTACACTTACTCACAAGTACCTCAGAGACAGAATGTGGAAGACTCAGCACTGACTGTTCTGCTCTTGGCTTTTGGAGCCTGCTATAGCTGAGACAAAAACAGCCCCCAAACTTCCTGTTACCCTTATTTCTTTCTTTCTCCTCTTTAAGGCAGGCACATTGTGGCCAGAGAAGTTATATTTTCACTACTACATACATAATACCAGAGTAGTACCTATAAAGTCCTTTAGATATTAACTGAGTGAATGAATAAATACTTCATTAACAGTGGGTACATGAGACCCAAAATTGTGCACAAAAGGATGATTCAAGAGGCCAAATACATGTCTTAAGCATTAAACAGAATGTGAAGGGATGCTCTTGAGAGAAATCCATGCCAGCTACAGCAAATACTAATGGCAACCTGGAAGGGAAGAAACATGATTATAATTGAGAGCAGATATAGAAGCAAGAATGCTGAAAGAAATAAAGTAAAAATCAAGCTCTTGAGGAAAATGAAGAAGGCACTAGCAAACTCAGGAGGTCTAGGGCAGGGTTTTCTAATCTTTGCACTATTGACATTTAGTACTAGATGATTGTATAGAAATATCTGTCTTGTGCATTGTAGGAGTTTTAATAGCATCCTTGGCCTCTGTGAAAGATGCCAGCAGCCTCCCACTTCCCAGGTTGTGACAACCAAAAATGTCTCCAGCCATAGATGAATGTCCCCTGGGGGGCAAAATCAGCCTCAGTCAAAACCACTGATCTATATAGCATTTTGATTGAGGTCATCATGATCATTTTGGGGATATGTGGACAAATATGACAATACTAAAGGCATTGTGTTGAGATAAACCAGAAAATGTATGACTCATTATATCATTTTCAATAATGGGACAGTTTAGAGTCAGAAAGTACAAAATGAAATATTTAAAAGTCAACAGACCGGCAAGATGCCTGTTTATCCAAAAGTAGTTAGCTGTGAAGAGAAGAAGGTTTTCAGGAACAGGGAAAAAGTTTCTACTGGCTACTCCAGAAATAGCATGAAGTTTCATCCTGGGTTATACATGTAAATTATGAAAGGACAAAGCCATTGTGAACTATGGGGGACCATGTACCTCTGGGTAGAAAGGCAGCTCAGGTGATCATGTGAGGAAAGGAGAGCTATAAATGTCTACACTGTTCTTAACCTGCTAAAATAAAAAGCAACCTTGATTGATCCAGCTGTTGAAGCCATCAGTTCTTCAATGCAAGGCATATGAAATTAAATAATTAAACACGGTTTTGACTTTTCAATAATGCTAAACAACTGAGAGCTCTGCAAGACTTACAAGCAACAGATTAAAAAGGTATGTGCCATATGTATTCTGTATTTGGATGATATCAATGAGATAATGTTGTCTGAATGGCTTGGAGGCCCTATGAGTATGTTTCATGTCTCTGGATGATGTATGTTTTCATTATATCAAAAAATATAGACAGTTCCCCATTTATTTAAAAATATGTATTATGTGTTTACTTCCTTGAGACAATTAATTTACCATGCCAACTCAGAATCAGGTGGCCCAATTATATTATTACTTTTTGGGTGTTTGGGGATTTTTCTCAATCTCTGGTTTTGATTTAAAATCTACCCTTTGCAACAGCATGGATGGAACTGGAAAGCATTATGCTAAGTGAAATAAGCCAGGCGGTGAAAGACAAATACCATATGATCTCACCTTTAACAGGAACCTAAACAACAAAACAAAGAAACAAGCAAAATATAACCAAAAACACTGAAATAGAAAACAGGCTGACAGTGACCGGAGGGGAGAGGGGAGGGAATTTCAGGGGAAAGGGAGAAGGGTTTACAGGAAGAAGTATAAAGGACATGTGGACAAAAACTAGGGGGGATGGAAATGGGAGGGAGGTGGGAAGGACTCGAGGTGGTGGGCTGGCATGGGAGAAAAAGACAGAAAACTGTACTTGAACAACAATTAAAATAAATAAAATAAAATAGTTTATTTAAAAGCAAAAAAACACAAAATAAAGTAAAATCTATTTTTAACATGCTTTTCTCCCCTTGATAATAATTATATAAAATGCAGACAAGTTTTGTGTAGTAAATAAAATTGGTAATTCACTTAGAGCTTTATATTTGTTACAGACAAAAGTAAACTCAAGACCATCTAGCTTAATGTCATATTTATCTATTTGAATATTTGGAAGCCTAAAAATTTTAAATGATCTATCCAGCACAACTGAATCAGGTGATGGGAACCTGTGATTACAAGCTACATGTAAAAAGACATTAATTAAAAATAGTTTATAATGATAATGTTTTTCAAATCTTAAATTGGAAATTTTGAATATGTTTATATAAGGTTTGCAATATGAAACCAATAGTGCAAAGTGGAATACTTGAAGTCCAACTTTTAAACCCATTGCTTTGAAAGGGGAGCAGGTATTACCCAGTAAGAAATTTCTTAAAGAGCAATATTGTGATTATCTTGCCAAAAAAATAATAACTTAGAACATTGTGGTCGAGTGACAGTTCAGCTCCTGAGCTTTCTTTCTCTTTGCGTGTCTCTCTCTCTCTCTCTCTACTTATTTTCCTTAATAGGTTTTAAATACTCATATATTCTATACATATGATATATATTAAGAATATATATTAAGAATACACTGAGAACATATATTCACATTAAGAACATATATTAAATATATCTCTGTTAAATATGTATAAATGAATATGCATATAAATATATATATTAAAACACTGACATAATAATGCACTTTGACTTTATAGATGAGAAAATGAAGGACAAGAGAAGATGGCTGATTTAACTACTGACAGAAAATTAGTGGTAGAAACAAACTTACATCTCAGGTCTTCTGATTGGCCATTATATCCTTTTCCTAACTTTCTGCTTTAACCCAGTGACAAGTAAGGGTGTCGTCCCTTGCTTTAACACTTTAAGAAGGAAAGGGTTTTTATCTGATAAGTTATATATCATTCATTCTTTATAGGGTTTGGTTGGCTAATTTTTTGGTATTTTTAAAATTTTCCCCCTCATGCATATGCCATTCAGTCTTGCCCTCAGTCCACCAGTGTATTTCTCTCCACTGGCCTTATTCAGAGCCCAACAGATGTTTCTCAGCACAGTGGGTGTCTATCTCTGTCTTCCTATAGAGCAACTGGGGTATGCACTACTCCTACGTCTAACCTAACCTTGAGACATTAAATCACTTACATCTACCGTAGCACATGCCAACACTAGAAGAGGTAAAAATTGGAAGGAAAATTCCTGAAAAGAGGATGAATGTAATAAATTCATTAGAAGTAATGTTGAAAAGAATATCCAGGGGATATTAAATTTTGTATACTTCATGCAGAAATATATCAGCATCAACTTATATTCATTACAATGTGTATTTATTAAAATATTATATATTCCATGTTGCCTTTTGGCTTATACAAATTTATGTTTATATTTAAATAAAGCTTTTGATTGTGTTATTAATGCAATATGAATACTTAGTAAGTAATTAATATAAGTATATACTATACCATAGATGAGAAATTTTAAAATAATGATTTTAAAGATCATGATAATAAGTGATAGAAATAAAAATGAACTTGAAATATAAGCTAGATATATACACTGTGTACATTAAAGCTACAGAATCTAATATATTTCTCTTCATCTAATAGTTTAGCATATACTGCATAGAAAAAAAACCAGTGAACACATTTCATAAATTCTTTATGCCTGCCATCATTAAGGAGTTTTCTGATGTGCTTTTCTAAAGCAGAGGAAGAAAGTACACAAATTGAGTTGCATATCAAGATGCATAAATATGAAGTATTTACCAGATTTAGTTGCCCATGGTGATTTAAAATTCTAGACTCATTTTCCCTACCAAGAACCTAGTGGTATCAGGTGACTCTGGGGATTCAATTCAGTACAAATCAGGTCAATTCAATCAACTAAATAATGAGCTCTACTCTGACAGCTAGAGACAAAGAGCAATAAAGTTCTTGATTTCAAGGTGATCATATTCTTGGAGAGACAACAAATGAAAGTACATAAGAAGTAGCTTGAACATCATGAGATGGTATATAATATAATGGTAATTCAATTTACGAACATTTACTAAATCCTCATTAAGGATTGGATCTAGAAAAACACATGCGAATAAGCAAATAATTGCTATGTCCAGGAAGAAGCAAAGGAATTGATCTAGTTTCTATGGTTCAGGTTCTTGTTATAATGTTTTCATGCGGTTGGTTTCATATACTAAAACTTGTCTATTTCAGCAACCCTAAAATTTACTTTAACCCTTAGTCGTTCAATCAGATGAAGCCAGTGATGTCTACTCCTGTGTAATTTCTGATAATATTTCTATTTTTTTCTCTTAAGAGATTTAACCTTTAATGATATTTCCCCATATTACTAGATTTTTAAAACAGACTAAAATAATTGAAACATGAAAAAATACCAAAGTATTTTAAAATCAATAAACTTCTATCCTCCAAAAATAGTTTTTCTTACAACAAAAACTTTTAGCACAGTTTTAACTACTTGAATGAAGCTACTAAAGTTTAGGTTAATGCAAAAGTCGCCAAGACATAATGTATCTATCATCATTTTATAGTGTTAATGTGATTATATCTGTTTTCATTTTGTTGAAGTGTTTAACTTCTCTCCTTTCTTTGATGTATTTCCATACAGTCCATAAAAATAATAAACCTAATTATTAAAGTGACTTCTTTCTTAAGACATTTCATAACATCAAGTAGATTCTGATAGTGCCAAAAAAGAAAATTAGAAACTAATACAATCTAGTTTATAGAAATATTTATTGTTATAGCACTTGTATGTCACACTTCTCATATCACTCCCAACCACAAACAATTTTCCTTGCTAACTTTTATAATTAAGTAGAATGACAATTCATCTTTGTACACATCATATTATAATAAACTATTTTTGCTTGTTTGTCCTCCTATTTATTTTTCCTTTATATAACTGTATCCATTGTGGGACTTCATCAAAATAAATAACACTCACATCAGGAAATGTTTTCTTATAAATAAATTTTGGGGCCTTAGGTCATATATTCACATATGCTTTCTCATTCTGTAGCACATTAAAAAACTTTTAAACATGTCTTTTCTTCTTCACTAAAGTCAACAGCAATGCAATCTATATATGTATATATATGTATATATATAATATACATGCATTGACATAGTTTTCTCACTATCATTGATTTCTAGCTACAAAATCTAAATTTGCAATTTTTAATACTTCTTTAATCCATGAACTAGTGGACAAAATTCTAGTAAATGAATTCCTATATTTATCATGCTATATTCATTAATTCTACAGTTTTCCAAATTATAATGTATATTCCATAAACAAAAATTGCTTTAGAAATATTGAGAGAATCATGCCCCGGCTGGTTTGGCACAGTGGATTGAGAGCTGGCCTCCAAACCAAAGAGTCGCCAGTTCGATTCCCATTCAGAGCACATGCCTGGGTTGCGAGCCAGGTCCACAATGGGGAGTGCTCAAGTGGCAACCACGCATTGATGCTCCTCTCCCATTCTTCTCCCTCCCTTCCCCTCTCTAAAAATAAGTAAAAGATTGTAAAAATATTGAGACAGTCAAATTTATGAGTGATGGTTTTGATGTCCTTCAAATTATCCTTAATAAAACACCCAAGGAAGGAATGTAAATATTTGCCATTTCAATACAGACTTACCTTGCCTACATATTGATAATCAGATCCTGTATATTCCTCCAGTAAGAAAAATTGATTCCACATCCAACCACGTTTTTGACGATGCAGAATTTTGCCATCACTTCTAGGTACACGTGGACCTAATATTCTCTGCTGAGGCACAGGAGTCCTTCTGAACATTATCTCTGGAGAACAGAAATGTGGCAGGCATACCCAGAGTAGAAATGGTAGTAAAAATTGATATATTGTCATAGTTCACTTCTTGAAAATTCCCAACGTGGATGAAGAGAAAGTAGTCCTATTTTATTGGGTTGAATTTTACTGTGTTTCAACTGGTTTCCAACATTTCATCAATGTTTTTGTCATGTTTCCAAAAGCTTCAAACAAACAAACAAATAAAAAATGTTAGTTGACAACATTATGAATATTACCTTTCACTTTAAACTTAATGTGACAAAGATTAATGAGTAACAGCAACTAAAATATTTATTTTTCCTCTTTTATATAAAATAATGATTAATTTTGAAATCCATTACTTGTCTAGTAACATGTCTTCAATTTATGAAAAGATAATGGTAAATAATTTCTTTCAAACACATTTTAAAGAAGGGACACATTAAGCTTTCATTTCTTTTTATGTTTTGGCACTTTAACTTTTCAGGAATTATGATCTCTACATAGAGGAAAATGTAGCTAATTTTGCTTATCACTTTTTCCAGAGTAATTTAACAAATTAAAACATTAAAACTAAATGGTGATGCAAATTAACTATGGGAAACATGCCTCTGTCGTGCAATGCAATGTTACATGTAAATGTTTTTAAACAGTGGCAGCATTTCTTCAAATTTAACCTTGTTAGAACAAGTAAAAAATGAAACCAAAGCTGGAGTGCCTTTGGCTAAAGACCTCTCCTCTCTTCCCCATATTTCAGTCTGTGAAACTACTAGCATTTCCTATAACAGATAATTAACTCACTATACAGCAAACCGATTTGGAATATAAATAATACTATTGTCTAGAGTGATTTAATCACACTGAGAAGTCTGGGAAATTTGTCCCTTTCTGTCTGCACCCACTGTTGCTGTGCAGGTGGAACTCCACGATGCTCCTGACTGCTCTCCAACTCCCTTCCTGGGCTTATTTTCTCAACAAAATATCCCAGGTACTGTCATTAAAATGTCAGTCAGACCGTGTCACTTCTATGCACAAAGTACTCCAATGACTATTCGTCTCACTTTGATTAAAACCCAAGGTCTGACAAAGATCTACAGTTCTGTACTTGGTTTCATTAGAGCAAGTCACTTCTCTGACCTCACGTTTTATTTTAATACTCCACATTACTCCCCCAAATTTGGCCTTTCCAACCAAAGTGTTCTTTTCACTTCACCCTGAAACACATGTCATATGCTTCGCTCCTCAACCAGGACCTTTCTACTCGTTCCCTCTTCCCTGTAGATATCAACTGCAGCAGACCCCTTGTTTCCTTCAGGTATTTCTTGAAACCATAACAAATATGTTATGTATACCCATATATTATATGTGATTTATTTATTTATTGTTTGTATATTCTGTCTACCTGTATAATTCCATAAAGGAAGGGAGTTTTGCGCTATACTTTGTTACAGTTTTCACAGTGTCTAGAAAAGAATATTGTACCTAGTAGGTACTCAATAAACACTTTGAATGAATGAATGAATGAATGGTTAAGTTGATTCAAATATCTGAATGCCACACTTCCTTTTGTAGTTATATCCCAACATTTATGTACAAAAATACACATTTTAAAATTATAATTACTTCATTTTATTGCTCATTTATATTATTGTTCAAATGTTATTTTTTTATTTTAAAATTTTCAATTTGGGTTCAGTTTGGTTTTGTTTTCTGTTAGGCATGAATTTTATTTCAGGATATGATAAAATATGTTATATTAAGTGGTTGGGGACCAAAAAAACTGAGTTCTACTTCTCTAACATCACAATGCATTCTCAGTATTACAGCATTGACATTCATGATTTAATCCACAGTGACTTGTAAACAACCTGTTCACTTTTTTGTTTTATTGTTAAGAAGATTTACAGATTAGTGTAAATGTGCTTTAGAAATAAGATCGATGGTGAAGCAGCATTTCTCTTGAATGCGTTAAGTGGTGGTGGAGGTCTCCATGGCATGTGAAGCAAACCCATGACAGAGGAAAACTGCATTAAATCTCACCGTGTGATGCCGTGCTTGGAGTACGGAAATAATCTGATGCATCAGTTTTACGTCAGGAAGCACTGACTTTATAGATACTCACACTGATTGGATTCTAAGGAATAGGAACATTTACCAAAATGATGTTTTTCTTTTATCAAGCCTTCTCAGGACACAACAGATTTTATTTTCTATAAACTTATGCTGTTCCTAAGAGCTAGTGGAGAGTGTGTGTAATTCAGGGTATCTTCTCTCCTCTATAAAATCTTTAAAAATTATTGAAGCAACAGTTCTTATTTTATCTCTTTTTTTCATTTTAAAATATTATCCAGCAACTATATATCTGTGACAATTTTCAATATAATTATAGCATTACTTATTATTTTAGAATTTTAAGCACTGATATTTTGGGAATTAGTTGGTAGACATTTTATTTGTAAAAGTTGTTAGTAAATGATTGGCAGTTACTCCATACATGCATGGAATCTTTTCTTCATTATTGTTCCTTTTTCTATTATTTAATGATCAGTTTTCTGAAGGGTCTCAAAATATATTAATTAACACTGATGCAGGGTAATTAAAATAAATTTAAAGTATATTTTATATAAATATTATTTGATAAAATCATTTCAAACAATGACAAGTTTAAGTAAAGGTAAAAAAGCAGAAAGTTTTCAATTTTGATTAATTTGGCTTATGATTATTATTAGATTATTATTATTTAATAGATTGGGCCTAAGTTAGGTTCAAAGAGATTTTTTCCTTATGTTTTCTTTAATAATGTTAGTTAATAGTTCTATTTCTTATATTTAGGCTTATGGTCCATTTTGAACCAATTTTGATATATGTTACCAGATAGATACAAACAGAAAGTTCCTATCTTGCTTGTGAAGATCCAATTGCTCCAGCACCATTTGGTGAAAAGCCCATCCTTTCTCCACTGAATTGCCTTTGCACCTCTGTCAAAAATCAGTTATCTACATAGGTATGGGTCTATTTTTGGACTCTCTAGTCTCTTACATCCATCTATTCCTCTATACTTATACCAATAACACATTGTCTTTATTACTGTAATTTAGAAATCTTGAAATTGAATAATGTTACTCCAACTTTGGACTTCTTTAATTTAATTTAATTTAATTTAATTTATTTTTTTGCCTTTTAAGTCTTCTGTATTTTCAATTTATTTTTATAATCACCTTGCAATGTATCTATAAAAGCCTGTAGGGATTTTTATTGAGATTGCACGCATTATTGAGTTCTCAGTAATGTTTTATAGATTTCAGTATACAGGTCGCACTGGGTATTTTTAGACCCACAAGAGATGGAGGACTCAGGACAAACTACTGCTCCCAAGATGGAATGGCAGACCGAGGAGTGGGGGGAAACATGGTTTACCACAGAAACTCATGAGCAGAAACCACTCCAGAACCAGTAAGGGGTAGGAAACCTGAACTGAAATAACAAATTGTGGGGGCTAAGCACACACAATTCTGTAAATTGATAACTCCAACAGGGCCCAGTCATGGGCAGGAGGTGCTCAATACCTAGATTCACCTGCAGGAGTTAAACCTGGTTTCCACAGTAAATATCTGAGAAATCCCTTTGTGCTCCTTCCGACAAGGAGAGGGAGAAACAACACATTTTCATATTCCTCAGATCCCTCTGTTCTTAATGAGGACTGCCCTTAGAAGAAACCAGTACCAGAGCTTGATCTTCTGGAGTATCATCAGAGCCTAACTGACCTGGAAAAGGGAGAGTATCTGTTTCAGCCAGCTCCCAAAGCCATTCCATCCCAAGAAAGGAGGGAGAAAAACTGCGCAACACTTGTGAGTTCTCCATGCAGAGACATAGGCTCCCTAAAAGACAGCTGTGTTAACCATAGGCGTAAAATGCTTCCTCTGCCCTCACATCTAACCCTCACATTACTAAGAACTATTACAGCAGTCCCATTTACCAGTACATCATGTCTGGCTATCAGAAAAAAAAAATTTACAAGGTAAACCAAAAGGCAAAATGGACAAATTGAGAAGGAAGAGGAAGCATCAGACCAGACATAGTAGGGATGCTGGAATTATCAGACTGGGAATTTAAAGCAACTATGAGATACATGCTAAGGATTCTAATGAAGAGACAGCATGCAAGAACAGATGGACAATGTAAGCAGAGAGAAAAAAAATCCTAAGAAAGACTTAAAAACAAATGCAAGAGTTAAAAAACCATGTAAGAGACACAAAGAATGCCTACAATAGACTCGTTGGTAGATTTGGCATGGCTGAAGACTCTCTGAGTGAGATGATATATCAGTAGAATCCTCAAAAACCTTTACATTCATCCTCACGCATTAGTCCAAACCCATAGAATGTACAACACCAAGACTGAACTCTAAGTTAAACTATGGACTTTGAGTGATTATAATACAGCAATGTATGTTCGTTGGTTTAAAAAAGGTGCCATTCTGATGAGTAATGTTGATACATAGAGAGACTATGCACGTGCTGGGGCAGTGATACACAAAATCTCTGCACCCTCTCCATTTTCTTGAAAATCTAAAATTGCTATAAAAAAACGAACAACTAATCAACACACACACACAGACACACAAAGAAAGAAAGAAAAATAGATAATAGTGGAGCAAACCAACAATCAATTTGCCCTATGTTAATTCTTCCTTGGTGTGGTCTGTAGCTAGAAGCCTATATTAGTCAGTCTTTTCAAAACAATGTGTCTTTATTATGAATACCACAACTAATAATTCTTCTAGTTACCTGACTCAAAATACAAAACATCTTTGATACTTCCATTTAACCAAGTAGACCTATTACATCGTTAGTCAAATCCATTTCCTTGCATGTATTTTTTTTCTTCTTCTTGGTTGTCAGTTCTTTTTTTCTTATTATATGTCCCACCACACTACTTTAAATCATCACTATTTCATGCAAAAGAGTGTACAGTATCTACCAACACGTTTTCTTAACCTCAATCTTTCTTATTTAAAATATATCCTACAGGGTGTTAGTGAAATTAATTTTCAAAACCCACTTCATCAAAACCAAATCAATTAAAAATTTTAAACATGTCTATTACTGAGAAGTTAAATCTGAACTCTAACTCTGAGTTCATTGCATCTGAAACAAGATGATTATTTTAAAAAATATTCTACACATTTCCTTTTTTAATTTCAAGCCTGATATGTAACTTCTTATGTGTATAAACTTGTTTCACATAAATATATTATTCCAAATCATGTCTAGGTGACTATAGTTCATGGAACTTCCCTCACTAGACAACAACACATTATTATGCATATACAGGTGTCAGTAAACCTTTCTTTGAATTAGATAATTATTATGTTTAGAAAAGAATTGTTCTAAATATGTTTGACTACTTGTGGTAAGAAATAAAAGCTGAATTTTAGAGCATGAAAATATTATGTAGAGGAGATTACTTGTTTGAAAATGCAAAACAGAATAATAATTAGAAAGAATCAAGTGAATTGAGACTACAGTTAAAATATCTTCTGGAATAAAAATGCAGAAAATTAATACAATTCTAGAATGTCACTTCCAGTAAATGCATTTCTTTTTCAAGAAATTCTTTCAAAACCACATTTTCTTATTTTAGTCTAAAAAATAATTCAATACGAATATTACACAAAGTTGAACAATTATTAAACCACCCCTTAGCACTCTACATTCTCTTAATTCCTTTAAGACCAGTGCTTTTCAAATGTTAATATATATTCACATCTTCTGGGACTCTTGCTAAACATCCATGTCCTCATTCAGTAAGCCTGGGGTGGGGTCCAAAATTGTGCATTTCCACAAGCTTCCCTGTAATGCCAAAGAGTGTGGATGACATACTTTGAATTGCAAGGTGTAGACCTTTCCAAACCTAAGACATCATTGGAGTGCATTTACAACATTTTCCTGTTTTGTGCCTCACCGTTCAGGTATGGGGCTTATTGCACCGACGGGAAAATAAAATATTAGGTGACTGATGTGGGAGATGAGAACATTATTTGTCAATAGTCTGTTTTTTCCAGAATTTTTTAACCAGAAGAATCTTTCTGATTCAAGTCAGCCCACATTACCTCAGTTATTCTCCTGCTTATAGTACAGACTGCAATTTCCTTTCTGTGTACATTTTAAATCATTTGTCTCACTGAATTTTATTTTATTTTTATAATCACAGAGATTTCATTATCTGAAATACTTATTTCATATTCTAAAATACTTATCATAACCATTATTTTTCTTCCCCACAATGTACTAATTTTATCACATAAAAAGTCAAGGACAGTAGATCACAGATATAATATAATATAATAGGCATTTTGACACCTTTCACTTACTAATAAAGTCTCCACACATCACAGGTGATCAATTAAGCTACGATACACCCTTGGCTAATAAAAGGAATTAGTCATTCTTCAGTCAGTTGATTATGTTGATTAAGATCTTAATGTGCCAGCTTTTTTTCTTTAATTTTACCATTTATAATCATAACAGAAAATGCTAATGATTACTGAGCCCAAGCCCAAGCTTCTATGGATGAACAATTTTAATCCTTTTAGAGTTTCACAGCACCAATACAGCCTAATGAATTTCAACCGTGAGAAATAAAGGTACATTTTTCAGGTGTGTTTATACAATTAAAATGAGCCTGTGCATACTAAATACTTCCTTTTATGCGCTGATACCATTTTATGCATCTAGTATAAAGCACCATGTGACATAATTGAATCAGAGCATTCCACTAAGGACTCAAATAATGTGAGTCCATATGCTTGATTATACTTTCCAAGAGTTCATTACATATTACCTACTGTGCCCTAATCTCATAGCAAATATATAATTCTACATTTAATATTTATCACTCTGTTTTAAGTATGCATTTGCATATGAACCTCTGTTTAGACTGTGAGTTTAAAGCTGGGTCTTGTGTCTTGCATCCAAAGTTGCTAATATTGGGATTTGCTCCTAGTGTTCAATGAATACTTTTTGAATTGGATTAAATATTGTTATTCTTTCTCAAATATTTCAACTAGAGGAAATTTGGTTCACTTCCCTCCAAAAGCACAACAATGTGTCAAGAACCATTTACCCTATTATATGCTTAAATCCTATTTATATTTAACATGACAGAACTCAACACAAAGCATTAGTCAAATCGGTATCAATACATCATTGTTGAATAAAATACACAAAACTAAGGTTTGCTAGTTTCAGATGTTATCACATATTGCTAATGTCATTTCCAATGGAGAGAATTCTAAAAAGCTCTGATTCTTGCTATTCTTTTCAGATTAAAATTCCCCTTCAAGCAAAACCATTTGAAATTAATTTTATTCTCCACAAATGTGACCTGCACACAAAACAGTAACATATTTCTGCAGTTATACTCTGGGCTAACATCTTAACATGATAATTTACAAAACCAAATATAGCCCATATACATTTGGGGTGGTGGGTGGATAAAGCATATGGCAGCAGTAAAGAAAAGCATTAGTGAGTGAGACACATAGCTTGGTGTGGCCATTTTCTCTAAGATTCTGCTAATAAGCTGAAGAATGGCACCCCAGTGTTCTTGCTACTCTCTCAGCAGCCTTTTTAAATGTCAGCAGTGAGTGTCACAGTCCCAGATGTAACCTGATCCGCAATCAAGTTAGCAGTGCTAATACAGCTGTGACATTACACCTGCTGCTCCGGGAAGTCTCCTGCTACTGTAGCCAGGATTTATTTCATTATGTGGAAATTGGTAGCAGGGATACTCTCAGCAAGAATGGTCTCCTAACTTAAAGATGTTAGAACGAAAGCCATCTGGTACCCTATTTCCTATGATCCAGGGCTTGAACTGCTTCTGGAAACCACTGAATGAAGAAATGGGAAGGCAGAGCTTGGAAGTTTTATTACATTCTCCTACTCAGAATGGGGTGTCATTTCTCACTTAATGTATTATTAGTAGAATGTCAAGAAAAAATATCCATAGCCGAAAGAACTTGTTAGAGATCATTTCCATTCAAATTATATGCAGGGAGAACTTCTGTGCATATACTATTAAGTAGTGTGTAAACAATTGCTATACATTCTTGAGTGCTCTACTGTGTGAGTGTGGGGAACATGCATTAAATTGGGATTAACTGGATTGCAAAATTTGCTGTTGCTGTTATACCTGAAAGGGTAAAAATATTCATGACACCCCAATGTGAAAAATGGAAAAGGCACAGATGTGGATATATTACTGGTCATTAAAAATCTATTTAGAAGTATAAATATAGTTATTACACAAGGATAAGCACAGTAATCATAAGCCATCTTTGTGGTATGCATTGATGGGAGGCTTAAGTAAAAGAAGCAGAAAGTTTTATCAGCACAAATTTTTAATTCTAATTATGCTCCAATACTAATTTTTAATTCTAATTATGCACACAATACTAAAAAGCCCATTTGTAGATAGCCCATCTTATCTCTATGTGAAGCCCATTACCTAAAAAAGGATTAATTCCTAAAGTATGTCTGCAGCTGAAAATAAAATTGGAAGGGTATTGTGTTAGTTAAATTTCATGTCCTTGAGGGCAGAAAGGGACAAGATTATAACTTATTTTCTGTTTTTCATAATGTTTGGCTCAATGTTAAATGATTTTTTCATCAGTTTTCACCTAAAATAAAAAGACAATGAGGGTTTTCTTTCATTAGTATCTAATATTTTTTTAATTTTTAAAGGTATCAATACCTAGGTACAGACTCCCAACTCTACAACATAGCATTACTTTTGTAAATACTACTAGAAGAAGCTGTATTATAATATGAACGACTTGTACATTGTTGACTGAGTGTGTGTGATTCCTTAAGTGCAGTGCCTTCAGACTTTTCATTCTAGGGATGGGGTCAAGGAGGCTCAGCACTGTTCTCTCAGCAATGTGAACAGAGCACTGTCTGTGTGCCATACATTTAGCTAAGGAAGCTTTCAAATGTAAACAAAACACATAGTGCTCAACCTCTCAGCATTAACAGTGTGAACAGTAAACAGATCACCTAATGCAAACATGGGTGGTCTGAAAAATCTTTTGTGGGGAAATCGTGTGCTGGTTAACTTTCAGGTAAGAGGAGGCAGACTACTATTTTGTCTCTGTGTATGCATATTGTATGCAAATAAGTGAAGAAGTAAAGGAGTTAAACTGAGGTCTGGCAACACAATAGGATGGGATTGTGGTCCATGAATTGGAATAATGGATCATGAGTATGCAATATGTTATCAACAGGGAAAAAGAATGTGCAAAGTTCAGGGGAGATACAAAGAACACATACATTCCCAAATGGAAAATAATTGTACTTTCATTGTATGACACAGTCTAAGAAGACTAAGCTCAAACCTAAATTTAGGCCCAGTCTTATTACCATGCAGAGTCAAAATCATCCAATCCTTCAGCCACAATTTTCTGTCTAAGCCAGAGCTGTGTCAGGATTTTAACGGGCTCTAGGCAGTTTGCTTTCCTGGGCTTTTTCCTTGATAAAACAATAGAAAATGTATTTTGCAACTTCATTCATACAAATACAAATATGTTAATGTTATTTATTAAAACATTGCCTTTGACCTCGAAGCTCATTTATTGTCTCTGATTTTTAAAGATGTTAAAACATTTTCATGGACCCCTGCCTTACAGTATGGAGGGCCCTAAGCTCAGGGCTTACTCCGTGTAACGGAAAAATTGATCTTGACCTTAGCAGCAAACATATGATCACATATTTTTAAAATGAGTTTCTGAAATAAATTTTTGATCCTATAACTTAACCTAAGAGTGAAGAAAACAGTTTCAAAAGTAATGTTAGGAGATGTGCTCAGTCTCAAACAGTGTTATAACCAGAAATAAAACCCAGGTCACCAGATTCCCCATGCACTGTTCTGAAATGCCCTGCATAATTTCATACTGAATCAAAGTTATTATTGTTCCAGCTAACAATTTAATGCTCTCACCTAGAAGATCCTGGCTAGCTTCCAGTTTGCTGAACACAACTAAGATGGATCTATTGGAAGTGGGAAATTTCTGATAAGCGAGAAGTGTCTGAATTCAGAGTATGGAAATGCATGCACACCTATGGTAATGTTCTGAGCAAAAAAAGAAATTATTAAAAACATTAATGAAAATGTGTTTAGACATGTAAATGCCATAGACAACTTCTGACTTGAAACATATCAATGACATGTTGAATTTTAAGTATATATTTGTTATGCAAGTCCCCTTGAGAACAAAGATTCCGTAGTTAATTTTTCTTTTTTTTTTTTAAGAATTGTGTCTTTGGAGGGAAAGTTGGATGTGGTTGAGGTTGTAAATTAGTTAATATAAATGGATTTTTAAAATGTCCTTCAATGGTATGTTGACAATAAGTGGTTTCTCCCCCCTACCCTCACACTAACTTTCCACCCTGTCCTCTCCCTAACACTGCCAATCACCTGCTATGCCTGCTAGACCCCGCTGAAATACGACTTCACTTTCATGTGGCAGATTTTATGACCACCTAGTTTAAAAAATTTGGTTTTCATGTACGTGTATGTGACAATTTTTTGTAGTTCAAACAATAATAGGAAAATCATGACCTGTAATTATTTTGAAACTTAAGAAAGTATTTGGGTTTATAAATCTGATTTACTAAATCACTTAGTGATCAAATCCAGTGTAGTACAACAACACACACAGACACACAACAAAAATCTACATTTCTGGAGGTAGTGGGATTTGTAAGTGTTCAGACATTAAAGGAGAATATACATTAGTGTCTAAACAACTACGTACTTGACTTGTGTTCATGACTGAACACTATCAGAAGTGGAAAAATGCATCATTTTATAACAATGTGGTGGTTTAGGATCAGTGCAAGGTACAAATCTGGATTGAGACACAATCAATAAAATGCCATTCACTCCATTAACTGCAAACTACTATTTCAAGCAGAGTCCTGCTCAATATTTAGTAGCTTCCTTGGATTATTGGTACACCATCTGTCCATATAAACATGATTCCAAATTCCTGCACGGGAATACTTACCACATGATGTTATATCCTGACCTCTTAACCATTCTTTCAGACATGCATTCTGTATCTTGGGGAAAGGTATCCTTTTATTACTCTGTGTGTGTGTGTGTGTGTGTGTGTGTGTCAAAGAAAGTATTATATAACTTGAGTTTCCATTTGAGAGCATTTTAACTTTTTTCTTGCCTCCCACTACTACCTAGAAAGATGGAATCTTTGATACATGTGGGGGTGGGGTGCATCAAAAAAGAAGTTAAGAATATATTTAGACTGAGTTTTTTCACTTTATTTCTTCTGTAGGTCAGCTACAGAATGAGAATAAACAGTCACAATGAATGAGCATGTCTCAAGTGCTGATTTTCTAGAATGAAAGCCTCCTGTATGCCGTCAAGATTTCTCCTGATTTATTGCAAGATTTCTTTTATAAACACATATATTCACCCTTTAAGCACAGTCCATTGATCACTTCCAGAACTTATCTTGTATTGCAGCCAGTTTCAGTTGATAATGAAACCCTGAAACCTAACTGATTTTTATAAAAACAAACGCAGTAAGACTACTGGGGAAGAAATACGACATCTGTGGTATAGGAACAGAGAACACAACATCAGAAGGAAGGATGGGACTTGGTCGTCTTCAGCTTTAGTTATACAGACTATTCAGTTCAGCTTTTACTTTGTGTCTGTGGATTCTAATGCAAATCAAGCAGGAAATATATATATCTATATATCTACACAAACAAACACAGTGTGTTCATACTTTTAATACTGAATTCATCTTAAAGCTGTGAAGAACAAGAATATACAGCAGTGGAAAAAAGAATGATAAAAGTATATGATAAGACACAAAAACTAAATGTCATTTAAGATCAAAGTGCTTGCAGTGGTCCTCCCAGTTTTCCCCCAAATATTGGGTATGTCTAGTGCGCAGTACAATTGTGCATATTGAGTTTGTAATTGGAAAGCATGAGTAAAAAATCACAAGTGAAAAGAAATTGTTTGATTGAAAAAATCAACTAACAAAAAAAATGGCGGTATAATTACACTTTTCATGGTACTACACTTGCCAAAGCCCATGCAGAAGGTCTATAAATATAATCAAAATTAAATTCTTAAATATAAAAATCAGAATTTAATTTTGATTAGGTAGATTTATCATCAGAAAAAAATAAATAATAAAAATGGGACAAACTATAATAGGCTTGCAATAAATCATATTATATTTTAGAGTTAATTACTAGGATAGCTAAATTCTTACAAATACTAGGAAGCTCTGTATCCTAGTTTGCAGGCTACAAGAATTGGTAACAAAGTACAAACTGACTACATGTTTTTTAAAAGAAATTAATTCTTAGCAGAAAGAGAGATAGGTTGAAAGTAAAAGAATGTCTAGTACGGAGTGGGGGAAAAGTAGGTTTAAGGCTGCACATATGGAAAATAATACAATAATTAAGAAATAATAATACAAGAATAAACTGTTTTGTGTACACAACTGTAAAACTTCTTTTGCTTCACCCTGTATAATGAACAAGAGACAAATCACATAGAAAATGTATCAATCATAGATGTGTATAAGATCTTTAAAATGCCTTAAGCAAAATTAATGGAACTGAAAGGAGAAACTTTGAAAAATTACACAATTGCAGTATGAATCTTCAACATTCTTCCCCAAAATACCAGAATGCACTTTCTTTTCAAGTACACATATGAGAACATATTCTGGATTATGATACAAGTCATAGTATATTTAATATTAAAATCATACATTTGTGACTCTAACAGATTTAAATTAATAACTAATAAAAGAGAGATCTGAAAACCCATAAATATTTGAACATTTTAAAAACTTTTATGTTGTCCATGAGTCAAAAAAGTCACAAAAAATAAATTCTGAATTGAATAAGAATAGAAAAAAGTGTATTTAAAAATTAGTGAGATGTAGCTAAAGAAGGGTCTAGAGAATAATTTGTATCATTAAATACATATTTCAGTAAAGAAAAACATGTCAAATAAATTGTCTAAGCTTTTCTTTTAATACACTATTAAAAGAAGACGTTAATCCCAAATCAAGGACCTAAAATAAACAGTATTTATAGATATACTTTTAAATTATATCAGGTCTTTTATAAGAGACATAATTAATGAAATAAGAAACAAGTCAAAACTTGGAGAAAGTAATTGTAAATACATATCTGATAAAGAAAATATTCACATTACATTAAGAAACATAAAACTCAATAATTAAAAATAAATAATCTAAATATGGAAAAAATAGCAGACATTTTAATAACTACTAAAATATATAGATGTCAAATAAGCACATTAAAAGATGCTCAACATCATCCACAATTATGAAATGGAAATTTGAAAATTAAAACTGCAATATACGCCCTGGTTCAGTGGATTGAGCGCCAGCCTGCAAAGGTTGGCAGGTTCGATTCCAAGCCTAGGGCACATGCCTGGGTTGTGGGTCAGGTCCCCATTTGCGGGCATGTGAGAGGCAACCACACATTGATGTTTTTCTCCATCCCTTTCTCCCTCCCTTCCCCTCTCTCTAAAAATAAATAAATAAAATATTTTTTTTAAAAACCCTGCCATATATACCACTATACCATTAAAACAGCTAAAATAAAATTTTAAAAAGACATTTCCAGATGGGAGAGGAGTTGGACAGACAGGTGAAAAAAGGTGAAGGGGTTAAGAAGTACAGATTGGCAGTTACAGAATAGTCGGGGGATATAAAGTACAGCATAGGGAATATAGTCATTAATTAATAGGTATGTTTGGTGTCAGGTATGAGATTTTTCAGGATGATCAATAAATTATATAATATCTAACCAATGGGGTGTACAGCTGAAACTAATATAATAATGTATGTCTACTGCAATTGAAAAAAAATTAAATTGATTTATTTTTTTTTAAATGAAGCTGAAACTTAGTCATCCCAAGTGACTTGCCTAAGATGGCCCAGTTAGTAAGGGAGGCAAGGCAGGACTGAAATCCCGCCTGTCTTGACTCCAAACTCCATAACACATCTCTCAACCCGCACCTCCTTTCACATCGGTCATGTCATTGCATTCTCACTGCAAGCCGGCCTGGCAGTTACTGTGTCCCCATTTCACTGAGTAGGAAAGTGAGACTCACTTTATTATACTAAGTAGAAGAAACCATGCACAAAAAATCATATATAGTGTGTGGATCCATTTATATGAGATTCTTTAAAAAAGTAAAAGTCTAGGACTTTAAAACACAACAGACTGGAGGTTGCCAGGGCCTAATCACTGCAAAGTGACATGAGCAAAGTTTTGGGGGAGATGGATAAGTTTTTTTATCTTATATGTTATTGTGGTTATAAGCCAATACATTTTCCAAAATTCATAGAATTTTACACTAGAAAAAATGCATTTACTCTATTCAGATTATACCTTCAAACAAATGGCCAGCAGGTACATAAAAAGATTCTCAATGTCACTAATCACCATGAAAATGTAAATCAAAATCACAATGAGATCTCACCTCACACCTGTCAGGATTGAATTATATAGAAGGATAAATGTCATTAAAAAAATCCTTGTACTTTCCTTTATCAAATATTAAATATTTGAACTATTAAAAGCATTTAAAAAATATGTGTTCTGGGAAACCCCAAAATTGTAAACCAAGTAAGTGAAGGAGCACAACTTAGGAAGAATTCCTCAGGCATATTTCCCCACTCATGTACTGATGGCCCTAAATCTGACTATAAATCTTGGGTATTGTAAATCAAATTGCAATAAATAGGTGCGTTACCAAACAGCAAAAAAAAAAAGTGTGCTTTTATAAATTATTGAGTAAATAAAAAATAAAAATGTGTACTTCTATAAGTTATTGAGGAAACAAAAACTACCACATACTATTTATAAATCTAAATATGCAGAATGCAGAAAAGGTTTATCATTTGGAAAATTTTTTCAAACCAATGGATCCTTTATTCTGGTCTGAGACATCGGTGTTCTAAAGAAAAGCATGTCTTATGTTATATGCCCAGTATCATCTCCTGTTATTCTGTAATTCTAGCTACTTCTAAGTTGTCAAAACAACAGACCAAACCTAACACCTAATGGTGTGCCAAATATCCTTTTGAAAAACATCTACATAATCTCATAAGGACTTTATAGCCTCAGGGTGGCCTGGACCTTGCAGTTTAGAAAACAGGGAGTCTGTGCAATGGTGCATAAAATATGAGGGCTCAGAAAGCCCGGGCCGGCTTAGGGGAGTGTGTGATTTAATGGTGCTCATTGATGTCAGCGCGCTGGCTCATCACGCTTGTGCTGATGTGGGAGCCTGCAGCACAGACTCCTGCTAATTAGATGACTGAAGTAAGATTACATTATCCCTTGGAGACAGACACAGAGGTGGGAAAGTTATTCTCAAAAGGATTTAGACATACAAGTATTTGATGGAACAGCACAAAATAGGAACGAGTATACTTTAGGGAAAGCCAAGGAGGGAAACATACTCAACAGAATTGTAGTGTTTACAAGAAGATGCTATGAAAGACACCAACAGGCTTGTCTTGTCACCACTTTATTCACACAAAGATTTCAAACAAAAATAACAAAAAAGTAATAATGTTTTATGACATACTTGTGTACACTAAGCTTTCTAATTATCCCTTTTAAAAATCACAGAGACATCAAAAAGCTGTGAGTCGGAATTCCACATATTGTATTTTACACTTTAGTATCTAGTGATGTCCATTAGTTATACCTGTTGTTGAAAAAAGATTTTATTTATTTATTTATTCAGAGAGAAGGGAAGGGAGGGAAAATGAGAGGAAGAGAAACATCGATGTGAGAGAGAAACATGGTTTGGTTGCCTCTTGCATCCACCGTGACCAGGAACCGAACCTGCAACCCAGGCATGTACCCTGATAGGGAATCAAACCAGCAACCTTTTGCTTTATAGGATGATGCCCAACCAGCTGAGCTATGCTAGTAAGGCATTTCTTATACCTTTTAATATTATATGTAAAAAAAGTCAAATTAATAATTCCTCAAAAAAGGAATTGAATTATGTACCCTTCACAGAACAATGAAGAATTTTTCATGAGATCATACAAATGAAAGTTTTGTTCATATTTAAGCAGAAGCATATATTCTGTGATTTTCATAGTGTTTTTATTAAACTTTAAATGTTTTATCTTCCAGCCTGACCTAAATATTAAAGATTATATGGTGATAAAAAGTGTTAACTCAGAATTGTCCTAAAGGAATTTTATATTTTAAATCGAGCCCTCTGTTTTTATTATTACTTGATAAAAATCAACCTGGACATTTTAGCTGTCTGACAAGGTTTTGAATCCTAAATTTGCCCCTGAAATAACCTCTACAAGAACTGTTGGTATTAACAGAAAGGACACTAAACAGTGTATGTGAGATGATATTTTGTATTTTTTTTTTAAAAAAAGCATAGATATACTCTTACAAAATTTAACAGACTGCAAACAGAATTATCATATTTTCAACCAGTGGTAATGAGGAAGGTCAGGCAGCAGTAATGGATTCTGGTAGAAACTGAGCCATCTCTGTTGACTTTTCTTACTCTCTGTGTCAACACAATGTATGTGAGTCTTCAGTTGCTTGATTTACAATCAGGTGCTCCAGAGCAACATTTTGATCAATGACAAACCCCTATGTATGACAATGCCCCAGAAGATTGGAGTGAAGCTGAGGTATTCCTATTTCTTGGCGATGTCATAGTCATTGTAATGTCATAGGGCAACAGATTAGGTTTGTGGTGATGCTGGTGCAAATAAACCACTGTGCTGCTAGTCATATTAAAGTCTATACTTGGTATGTTAATAAGCAATTATGTTACTGGCATATGCATGTACTATACTATGCTCTTTACTGTTATTTTAGAATGTACTTTTTCTCACTATTAAACACTGTTTACTGTATAACAGTATGCCTTGTTACACTGACAGCAAGTTCATGCATCTCTTGTATACTATAACTCTCTCTTTTTAAAGATTTTATTGATTTATTTTTAGAAAGGGGAAGGAAGGGGAAAAGAGAGGGAGAGGAAACATCAATGTGTGGATGCCTTTTGTGCTCCCCCTTCTGGGGACCTGGCCCACACTCAGGCATGCCCCTTAGTCTGGGAGTCAAAATGGGGGCCCTTTGGTTCCCAGGCTGGCACTCAATCTACTCAGCCACACCAGTTAGGGCAATATACTGCATCTCTTGAATGCATCATTTTCTCTTATGATTGATTTAATCTCATGTTGCCCTGTGCTAACACACTGTAGAGGCGTGAAGTTTAGGAGCAATAAATACATTATCCCACATAGCCTAGGTGTGTAATAGACTATACCATTTAGCTTTGTGAAAGTACACTCTCTGATGTTCACACAATGAGAGAATCACCTAAGGATGCATTTTGTCAGAATGCATTCCAGTGATTAAGGGGAGCATGACTGTACTTAAGTTTTGAATATTATAGCAAAGATTTCACAATAGAACATAATGATGCAATTGTATTGTGCCAATATTTCAGTGATAATGAACCATTGTAATTGGTATTATCCCATCACTTAAGCCACTCAGTGAACAACTATAGTTCACTGAGTTCAGTTTATACTAACTTTAATAGTATAAAGCAGATACAGTTATATAGAATTTAAGATTTAAAGGTACAACAACACTCTTACATAAGCTTAAAATTCACCAGAGAAATACTAACATTATAAACTGAATAAGTAGCATTCCTAAAGATATTAAGATTTGTATATTTAAAAAGTTTCCGTTGGCCCAAGTTGCTCATTGTTACACCCTGTTCGATTTAACATTATTGTTTGGGCTGGAGGTCTGGGTGTTAAGCTCCAAAGGTGTAAATACAATGAAGTTGTGATTATATAGTACAGAGTTTCAAATTTTCTTTAGTACATTTGTAGAATAAATGGCTAAATAAGTCACTAATCGTTGAATCTGTAAAGCTTTACTAAGCACCTCAGTATGGAGAGAACTAAGAACAAAATGTGGAATTCCCATCCCACAGGAAGGGGGGAAACCACTGTGAGTTCTGAAGAAGGGCTCTCAGGAAGAGAAATAGAATGTCAAGTGGTCAAAGAACCCTTATCTCCAGGCCCCCGGCACTTTCTTTCTCCTGGGTCTCTAGTCAACATACATGAGGCTTGGCGGAGGAGGGGGAGGAAAAGTTAGAAGCATAGACTGAGTGGTAGACAGAAATGGTTGATGAATGAGCCTGGGTGAGTGAGTTAGAGGATAGCCTCACAGGGCCCCATAAAATTGAGCATGCCTGAGGAAGCCATCCATGAACCAGAACAAACATTATAAGGGAGGGAGAAAAAAAACAAACCAGAAAAAGGGACCACAGACTTCAGCAGCAGATTACCACAGGCCACTGCTACGAGGTGCAACCAACCACACAGAAACCCCATTTCTTTAACATGACCCTTTCTATTTTCTCTCTTTCCACTCCCTTTATCATTAAGCCCTTAGGATATCACATTCTGCTCAGCATCAAACCGTCTTAAGAACAAAGCCTCAGGTCTGTGGAACACAGAAACAGAGCTTTGGTCATACTGAAGACAGCATCTTGACTTCTGTTGTGTTTCAGCCCCAGGCCCAGGAAATCCCAAAGACACTACAGGCCACACCCTCAGGAAACCAATCAGAACAAAGCCTTGACTGACATCTGGGCCCCATACAATGGTTAACTATATTTTGCCGTGTATAATGTACAACCATGTTTTTGGCCCAAACTTTCAGGAAAAAAATACTTCATTTTAATTCTTTATTTATTTATATTTAGTTATTTTTTGTGTATTATAAAGGAATTTTAGCATTTATTTTTAACATACTATGGTAAAGAAATTTTATGTAATGAATAATTACACAACACAAGAACAGATACAAGGTATTTCAGGTACGACCCATTTATAACACACATCCTTATTATTCCTTCAAAAATTTAGGCAAAAAAAGTGCACATTATACAAGGCAAAATGTGGTTAACTACTTCCTACCCAGAACCCAACCAATCAAGAGAGCCCTCCACCCTACCTCCTTTACTAATGATGTTTAATGTTTCCCCAATGTAACCCATCCACTGGGAAGCCATATCTTTGACACTAGCTCACCTGTTACTCTGGGCTTAGTGCCATTTCCCCAAATAATAAACCATCTTGACTGCAAACTCCTATTTTCATTTGATTAAGCTTTAATGTCTGCAGGCAAAAGGACCTCTTTAGTCCAGTAACAAAGGCATTAAGCCACCTACACTCCATCAGAGGCCAGCACCACCCTGAGGGTATCCACCAAAACAATCATCCCTCAAAAGCATATGGTATAGGATTTTAAGTATTAGGGACTTTGCAACAGAGACCAGAAAGAATCCAAGAGACCAGGGGCCACTACCACTAGGCCATGCGAACTTCCCTGCAATGTTTTGGTCTCTATCACTCTCTGCTAGATCTGTCCCCGCAAACACAATTCCTAAACTGGCTTGAGTCATCCTCACTACTGAAGACTGTCTACTAATTTCTCAGGTCAGCCTGCTTTGCCTCCATGGTTAGGAACCCATCAGAATTACTGATCATACTGTTCCCTATCTCTCAAATATCTGTTCACTTTCCATACCGGTCCCAGAATTCAAGCAATAATATCTAGGAAACATTATAATGCAAGTCAGGAGTGCAGAGCAGAGGAGCATGGAGGGGAAGACAGTAAAAGTTATCAGCATATTTTATGGAGGTCCTGGACCCAGAATTATTCCAGATTAATATACACACACTCAACAGTTTTAGCTAGTTGACCCTGGATTGTAGAGTCTAATTTTATCTTAAGACAGTTCTGGGAAATTAACTTTCATACGTAACCTATTATTATATGCCAAACACTGATCAAGGTACTTTCACAAGTGTTACATTAATTCTTAAAATAATATGAATTACATTATTTATATATAATTAATGGGGAAAATAAAGGCAGAGAATCCTTCTGATACATGTGTTAAGCTAGAGAATATAGCTTCATATTAAACAGCTTCTTAAATGTAAATTGGATTCTTTAATCTTAATTTCAATAAACAGTAGTTTTATAATCCATTTAAAATTTGTATTGACTTGGGTCATCTGTATTTTTACTTCTATTATGCTAATTGTATTTGATTAAATTTAGAGACAGATATTTAAATATTAATGTGTTTTTCATATTATAAATATGAATGTATGGCTTCTGTTTAAAAAATACCTATGAATAAAACATTACATTTTCTCTGAATGGCAATGTTAAGTAGTTCTACCGAATGGAACTATGATCCTTGAACAAAAATATTATATATTGTTTAATTTATTTATGATGAAATCTTCATAATAACATTAATAAACATCTTCTGGTGATATTCTCATCTTTAGTCTTTTATTTTCCTAGTTGAAATACTCAAGATTTTAAGTGCTTGGTGTTCATGTGCTCTTAGAGGGCAAGGGAAAAGAATGGGAAATGAAAAGGAGGTAAAGAAATGCAAATGACCAGCTAAGAGTTCTGAAGAAAAAAAGGGATGATGCCCTTTAATGTTGTCCCAAGAGTACAATAATTGTTCTTTTGTTGTCACTAAAGGATGAGCAATCAATGTATAGTAAAAGAAAATAGAAACAAAAAGACCTCTTCAAAGCCAACATTAGCTGAGTACCTATTATATAGGCCAGATATATTTCTAAATAGTTTAAATGCTGTTTCTCATCTCAGATTATTTACTGCTCTGGGAAAGGATTATTCATTACTTAGTTTTCTTATCCCTAAGATCTAGCATGGATCCTTGTGTATGTAGAGATTCAATAAATTCTGGGAAAGTAACACTTTTTCCCTCACGGGATATCCTCAACTAGAGCACATTACACATTAATCCATTTAATTGATAAATCATTCAAGGCTGAGGAGTTAAGTAATATGTTTAGTGCAATATAGCTAGTAAGTGACTAACGTAGGATTTTAAGTCTTTCTCTTTCCTCTTTATTTATATTCTATTCTAACAATAGACTCTTTGTAACTTTTAAAACAGCAAAAAACATAGTTACAGGGTAGAAATCTTTTTCAAAAACTCCTGGTTTTCAGAGTAGATTTTTATTAATGGTTGTGATAGGTATACATGTAAGTGATCCCCAATAATAACTTTTTCCCAGTGTTTGCACCCACGTATGACCCACTCCTCTTGAATTTGGTCTGGCCCATGGATTTGTTTCTAACCAACAAAATACAGAAAAGGTTCAGGGAAATTAATTCATTTCAAAGACTGCAAATTACATCTTACTAGCAGACTCCCTCTGTTGCCTACTCTGCCTGCGTGCGTACATCAGCATGCTGCCATGTTGACGAGGATCATTTGGAACAGGACAGACGACAGGCCAGGGCCCAGAATCATCAAGAAATTGAGGTTCTCGGTCCAACAGCCCACAAGGAACTGAATTCTGCCAACAATCATCTGCTGAGTCCCTCTTATGACACCTGGACTGTAACCTGTGAAAGATTCTAAAGCAGTGGACCCAGCTCAGGCATGTCTGGATTCATAACGCACAGCCACTCTATGATAATAAACACATGTTGCTGTAAGAAGCTAAACTTTGCAATAATTTGTTATACATTAATATATAATTAATGTAATATGCAAACATTAATTTTATAATAGATTAGTCTAGGATAAAACTATCAGTTTCTTTTTTTTCAGCTTGTGAAATTCTTTTTTTTAATTTATTTTTAATCATTATTCAAGAACAGTTTCTATCCTTTACTCCCATTCCAGCCAACCCACCCATCCCTCCCCACCTCCCTCCCATTTCCAACCCCCCTAGTTTTTGTCCATGTGTACTTTATATTTATTCCTATAAACCCTTCCCATTCTCCCCTGAAGTTCCCCTGAAATTCCCTCCCTTCTCCCATCTGATCACTGTCAGTCTGTCCTCTATTTCAGTGTCTTTGGCTATATTTTGCTTGTTTCTTTGTTTTGTTGTTTAGGTTCCTGTTAAAGTTTCTTAGCATCATACAAATACATATAGAAAGGTAACAGAGTGTCTAAGAGGGCCACTGGAAGAGACTAGTTCCTTAGTGACAATAAATGTCATAACTAATGTGGTTTCAATGAAACAAACTTTTTTCAGAAAGGTTTAAAAGCTTTAACATTTTTTTTGTGTGTGTGCCCTGGCCAATGTAGCTCAATTGGTTGCAGCATTGTCCCATAAACCAAAAGGTCATGGGTTCAATTCTCAGTCAGGGCACACACCTGAGTTGAGGGTTTGGTTCGCAGTCAGGGCACATGCAAGTTTCTCTCTCACATTGATGTTTCTTTCCCCCTCTTTCTGTCCCTCCCCTCCCCTCTCTGAAAAATAATAATCATGTCCTTGGATAAGGGCAAAAATTTTTTTGGGTGTAAACCCCTTTTCTTAGGACCTTATCTCATCAATTCAAAAATGCAATTTCCCACATTTTACCATCTCTGAATGTAGAAAATATTTTTCAGTCAATGACATAGCTGAATGAATTAAAGTTCATACTTTTGCTGATAACAATATAGTGCTCATACAACTGGTGAAGCACAGTAATTTATAATTGTGTTAATGATATACATTTTTATTTTTTTGTTCTGTGATATTTGAATAAAAACAAGGTTTCTGAACACAGTGGTCCTGAGGAATTCTGAAGTCAACTAAGAAAATATAGAACCCACAAAACTGTATGCATATTTCTTACAGTAATTTAAAAAGTTATTTTTTTCACTTGCCCAAGTTTATTGATGTGGTCCCATTTCATCAATATAGTGAAATTGATATGGCACATATTAAACTTTGGGAATGTAGGGTAGGTTTTCTTTTAATCCATCAAGAAATGCATGTGGTAATAACAGCCTCTGATGAAATATCACCATTAAGCTTTTTAGACTTTTTTAAAGGATGATTGTATTCCTTTATCAGGATTGTGCAATACCCTATTTGCAAAGTAAGAGGAACCACGCCTCCAAGAGATTTAACTCACATCTTCTGTTTCTGAGACAAACTGCGAGTAACTGATTGTCAGTAGCACCGCAACCATCTAGGATTATCCTAGAGCACTTCCATAGAGAAAAATAATGTTAAACAGTGCGATATAATAGGTCTACTAAAAGGTTTTTTTTATTTATTTTTACAATGGGGGAGAAAGAAAGGGAGACAGACAATGTGCACATCAGGGGGTTTCCTCTTGCAGACCCCCAACTGGGGACCTGGCCCACAATCCAGGTATGTTCCCTGACTGGGACGGGAACTGGCAGCCTCTTGGTCTGCAGGAGAGTGCTCAGTCCACTGAGTCACAACAACCAGGGTGCAATGTAATGAATTTTATTCTATCCTTATTGGAGGTATCTGGTTCTTAAAACTGAATGCTAATTAAAGTGCAAATCAGTAGTAGAGAGTATGTGGAGAGTGGAGAGTAGTATCAGCATTGAACTGTTATTATTTCAAGTTTAGTTTGACTATAGATGGAGTTAGTAAATTACCTCACAGTACAAACTCAAGGAAAAATCAATACATTTGTACTTTCTGCTGTTAGTGTATCTATAAGAAAGTATAAATAACTGGGTGGTTAGATAAGACTCATTTTCACAGCAGTATGATTCACTTTTACAGCCTTCCTGGCAAAGAGATTAAATCATCTTTCTTTTCTATGTGCTCTCTTTCTTTCCCGTATAGTAGCTTCCCCATTTTTTTCATTGTTTACATTGTATTATTTGTTCCATTGTTTGGCTTGCAAGCATCCCATTTATTGAAAAGGGGAAAAAAAGAAAATGACAGATTTCATTTACAATAAAAATGAAAGAATGTCCTTGGAAGTGTTTGGGCACCTGCTGAAGGCATTCTCTGCATGACTGGAATAGTGTTGCTACGTAGAACATCCTGGGTATTGTCTCAGGTTGTAAATAAACTATTTTGGGGGCAATTTATTGATGGTTAAAGAATTAGTCTCTTATGAAGATACAGTACATAGCACAGTTGTACATTTTCACTGTGTGTTGAGTAGAAAGACTAGCAGAAAGACTTTTTGGATTGGGTTTCTCTTCTTCCCCCATCTCTACTGAAAACACCTTGACTTCATTATTCAATCAATAGAGGTTTGTTGATTAAAACATTTGTTTAATAGAAAAATAGCAAATAACTTTGAATCTAAGAAATTATCTATTTGGAGAGATATCTAAATAGCAAAAATAAAATTGTTTTGTGGGTAGAACTATGGAGTCTAAAAGAGTATGACTAGAATCAGATCAGACAGCTAAGTAGAAGGGAGGGAGAAAGAGAGGGAGAGAAACATCAGTGTGTGGTTGCCTCTTGTGTGCCTCCTGCTGGAGACCTGGCCCACAACCCAGGCATGTGCCCTGACTAGAAATTGAACTGGTGACTCAGGTTTGCAAGCTAGCACTCAATCCACTGAGTCACAGCATTCAGGTCAGAAACTTAGTCTTATAATACTTTAGAAAAGAGTGGTTTCTGGTTCTATTGTATATTCAATGTTACTTTATAGCTACAATACCAACACGGTGGATCTGAAAGTGTTAAAAATAATTACTTGCTATGGATAGGACAAAATCTGTGAGATCTAAACATAGACCACATTGCTGTAAAGAAAATGCAAAACATAATAGGAAAATGCGAACAAATACAGATGAAAGGCATGTTTGAATAACTGAACTTTGCTAACACAACATGCCATATAGTCCCTTTCTAAAACAACAGAGAAATAGAAAAATACCTCTTATTGTCATGAAATTAAATCTAGAACTTGAACCCTTTAAACGGTAGTCACATTCCCCCTGGTCGTACGGTACAGAATTTAGACAATATTAATTTGAAACAAAAAAGTAACAATCATGAAGCTGTACTTGCTGGTGTGACTATAGTTAAGGATACACATTTCAAAGTGTTAAATTCTAAATAATGGAAGGTTGATAAGTATTTGACAAAGCAGCCATGACATGTCAGAAGCCTATAAAATGGATCAAGATCAACCTCTTCATATTTTCTTTGCCATTGCCTTCCATAACCTTCTCACTGTTGGCGCCACCATCTGATGAAGCATTTAGTTTTGTTTTCCAGACGAGGTAAAGAGAGAACCAGGCACAACTATTAGGTGAGTGGTGTCTGCAATAATTCTCTCTGCCCACAAGACTAAAATGTGATATTTGGGTCTCAACTCTGGGCACATGTTTAATCTAGGGCACCCCATGTTTACCGTGGCTTTCATTCTTCATTTTACCATGTGCTTGTTCTAAGAAAATCCACGAGAATAGGAATTATTTTTTAACATAGCATCCCTGTGCTTTCCTATTGTCCAGAATGGTGGCTGAGGAAGATGTGCAGGCACTGGCTTCAAACATCATGCGATTTTCAACCATGGAAGTGAAGCAGCTGGAGGCATTCTCGTGTTCTGATGAGTGTGGCCACGTTCCCAAACCATTAACATATGCTTTCTTTCATTTTAAGTTAACCATGGACATAAGTTATATATATATGATATGTATATGATATATATGACACACACATACCATATATGTATATGTATGTATGTGTCTACATGTGTATATGCATGTATACATGTGCATATGTATATATACGTATATGTGATATGTGTGTATCATATATATATAAACTGCACATATTTTAATGCCTACATTTGGTAAGTGAGGACATATGCATATACTCATGATATGATCACCACAAAAAAGGTGCTAACATATGCATCATGCCCAAAATATTTCTTGCTTTTGTGTGTGAGTTGGTGGTGGTAGTGGGGAGAGGAGGGTAAGAACATGCATTCCTGTGTGGAGAGTTTTGATCACATTTTACACGTTTTACATTTCACATTCAAGTCTGAACTCAAATATCATCTCCTCAGAAATGTCTGACTGGCCCACTTAAAGCTAGCCCTCAAAGACTTTCTCACTCACTTTACCTCATCCATTTCTTTCACACAGATTTTATCGCACAATTATCTTATTGTTATTTTTATCTACTGTTTAACCGTTCATCGTCTATCCCTGAAATGCATTCTACACCAATAGAAGAAACTAAGATTTACTATTCTTTGTTGCAGCCACAATAAAGGAGCAATGTTTAGGCCATTGTGAATCAATGTTCTGTCAGCAATGAATCAAATGAGACAAAGAGTGAGTAACTCTACTCCTTTCTAAGACTGGGGAGCTTCTTTAAAAGCTTTTGTATTTATTGCGGGTGGTGCTTCTTCTGGTAAATATAATGCTCAAAACAATGTAAAAGACTTCTCCGCTTCTCTTACTTTACTTTATTTCCAAGAACAGTTTGGATTCCCACTTTCAAGCCTGCCCATTAGAATGACACTCTTTATACTGATGCAATGTAATTCACATGTGTAACTCAGTGAGGGGATCAGGTTGAGCACGCCATATCGATTGCAAATTCTGCCTGGCAGCATGAAGGTCCCCACTGTGATCAGACATAGCAGCGGTTCACTCCCCAAATATCTCGGAAGTTAGAGGTAATGATTTTGACTGCAGCCTTTTTCATTTACCCTTTCACATTACCAAGGTGCTAGTGCACCTTCCACTTTAATTACTCCAGATTACGTCAGTGAGAATCATACTATTTTTGTGCAACATTACCTATAATTATTTTATCTGTTATGCTCTTTCAAAAAAAAAGGATGTGTTACATCATACTGAATGAATTTAGTTCTTTTTAACAAGTGAAAAAGAAGAGGGTGTTTATGTGCAATAATTTTTAATAGGCATCCAGGTTTAATAAAAATTAGACTTCAGTCATTGCATTTTTATACTGAAAAGACCAAATAACATAAATGTTCACTAGGTAAGTCATTAAAAGGTGATTTTTTATTCTGTTTCCCAAGGCTAATGAGAATCAGGAAACTTTTTTTAAGCAACAAATTTAGATTATGATTAGTATACAGTTTTTAAGATTTTTTGTTTGCATTTCTAAAGAAGAACTCTGAATATGGGTCCTATACTTGGGGAGTTTCTTAAAGTTGAAAGACACAAAAAATAAAGTATAAAATAAATAAGTATTTAAAAATGGTAACACTGATAAATGTACGAAGTAGGAGCTATCACTAGGTTACAATTATTTAGGAAAATGTGGACATAGCTAATTTTCCATTGTTTAAAAATATTTTACAAGAAATTGTTCCTCTTCTATGAGAACTTAGATGTGAAACAAAATGATATTTACTCCTCAGAATGTTTTGATAGGCATTCAGATGTTTTCATTGATTCCAGATGTAGAGGAGGATCAAATTCATATTTCTATTAGAACCTGGGACTAAGGCCAATGTTTTGTGTTTCTCAATTTGTGTATCAGCTAAGTATACTCGATGGATTACTATTGATAGTCCTGACCCTCTAAGTGCATGCACTACCATTCCCGTAGCAAATATCTTATGAATGTATCTTGCTTTTTTCCAAGAATGTTAAAGCAAAATAGTGATTTTAAAAATAGCACAAATTTCTCCTAATTATGATTTGATTAAATTTAAGGCCTCATTCTTTTAAAACATATATCCATTTAGTCAAAAATCTTTGCACCGTTATTACTAAAAAGAAATGGCAAATCTAGCCTCTGGCAAATGCATCAAGTCATAGTCATAGTACATTTTTAACAGAGATTTTTTTTAAATAGCACTATTGACATTGTAGACTGGCTAATTCTTTGTTGGGGGTGCAGGCTGTCCAAAGTAGAATGTGGAGCATCCCTGGCCTCTCTCCAGCCAACACTGGTACCTCCCCCGTGCTCAACCGGTAGAGACAAAATTGTCTCCACCTGTTACCAAAGGTTACCTGGAGGAAATCTGCTTTCAGTCAAGACTCACAAAATTCTAACATAACCTGGGATTATTTATATTTAGACTTTTAAAAAATGAGCATGGAAAGCAAACTCTAAACAAAACCATGTCAGTTTAAAGAAAAATGAAGGTTGAAATTAGAATCTGGCTGAAGTCCTACAAAAAAGTAGGTTTTAAGCATATGTTTGCTAATTAATTCATATGCAAACTTACAATGCCAGCCAAATTTGCATGAATACCATTTTGTTTCTCATTTCTAAGCTATTTTCATAAAAGCTTAAAGTTCAAAATGACCTCAGAGTTAATCTAATCCAAATCAGTAATTGTATAAATGCAAAAGATGAGTCATCATAGGGTAAATTATTTCCCCAAGGGTTAATACTGGCATTGGCTGATCCAAAAGCCAAACACTCCAGACTCAGTCTCACACCAAATTCCCTAAAACAGTTCATATACTCTCCAAAACATCCCATTTAATCCCTAAAATATCTTGCACTCTCAAGCATACATTTAGTCTCTATACTGTAACACACTGAACTGAAACTTGGAAATATCAAAAATCTCCTTTATACTACAGTGTGTAATGGATAAAGCTTAGTAAGTTCTACTCTGCAAGAATTGCCCCAGAGATTTGATGGAAAAACTGGCATTCGAGGTATGCTGGAGAAGGTAGAGGCAAGAATATTTAGGTTCAGAGGAGCTCAAAAAACGTCACATTTTGTAAGAAACATTGCTGTCGACAGTCATTCAGAGCACTGGGAAGTCTCTCCCATTGGCCAAAGTGGCAGCAGGGTGAGGTTCTAACAGTGAATGCAGCAAAAGCTAGGAAGATGAACGGATAGGGCCTGAACTTGCCAAAAGTTGGCAAGATAATTGTCCAGGAAAAAAAGTCCTTCTTTCCTTATCCCTATAAGAACTGTGGGCTTGAGCAGGAAGATGAGATGGTCTTTGAGGCAGGAATCCACCTTTCTCCCAGGCTGTGTGGCACCTGAATAAACCTCTTTCCTTCTGCACCAGCACCTGCCTCATGAGTTTGGCTTTCCCACTGGAATGCACTAACTCGATATACCTTTTTGAAAGGATGTCTTCATTTTTTGTTTGAAGGCAATAATGACAATAGATTATCATTTGTGGTATTTTTGATGGCTTAGTGATCTTGGCTTATTTGATTTTTTCAATACTCATAGTATGTCCCCAAATTTAAAAAAAACAATTGATACTAATTTAAAACATGGAAAAATACAAATATTCAGCCAAAAAATTGCTTATGAAATTAGTTGATTTTTGGAGAACTGGATCCTCATAGTCTAGTATGTCAACATAAATTACAAATCACTACAAGAGTAAATATAAAAGTGAGATTATTGTTTAATATTTTCAGATCTTAAAATAAAAACTGAACAAAAGAACAAACTAGTTAACCATAAATTAATGGAAGAGATTTCAAACAAATAAGTAAATAACCACTTGCAAGTCTTCACTCGCCCTTTCTGTTAGCACTGCAGGACTATCCTCCTTACCACGAACCTCCGTGGAGAAAAGCCTCCTTGTGCAGGTAATGGCACCCGCATGGTGGCTCCACTGCCATTCCTCTTGGCCACACAACTTGTTTAGGCCAACTGACTGGGAGACTCAGTGGCAAAAGGACTGCTAAGATTTTTGTTTTGTTTACACGGAAACATAAAACAGTAACTGACAAATATAGACTTTACCTATATTTCCAAGTATACATTAATTTCACATCAGTAAGAAAAAGATTTTGGCACATTTACAATGACACTTGGAGAAAACAAAACATAGCAACTTAGTATTCTAATGAAATATAAAACAAAATTAATCAAAAGGTGATTTAAAAAAGCTCATGCCACAATATAGATGATGAAGTTTTTAAGTCTTTGAAGTCTTTTAAAGGACAACATGCATATTTGGAAAAAAAGATGTAACATATATGAATAATAATAAATATCTCAAAGAGACAAAAGGCTTTGACAAATTGATAGGAAAAAATGAGAGCCACATTAAAAATAAGTGAAAAAAATGATTACCATATTTTTTGGACCATAAGACACCTAGGTTTTAGAAGGGGAAAATAGGGAAAAAAATTTGAAGCAAAAAATGTGGTAAAATATTTAATAACATAAATAACATAATAGTTCACTAAAATAAATGTAAACAGAACTCAACAGCAGCATTAACCACCATTATTCCTCCCAAATGAGGGGGGTGCGTCTTATAGTCCAAAAAATAGTAAGTAGTTAATGCCCAAAAGAAAAATTAAGAATCACCATACTACATATATGTCATTATTTTTTCTGACAAGTTTGTTTTAAATATATTTCCAATGTACTGAATGACCTGCTTTATAATTCCTGAAACCCAAGGAATAATTTCAAAGCACAGATCTCTTAGATTCCTTTGCAGTTAGGAAAACCACATGTGAATTTGGCCTCACAAACTTGAGGCATCAAAATCTGAAATGACATAAATTGGTAGAACTGGTTGTCAGAAACCACTGGAAACCTCAGGGCAACAGAAGAAATTTTTTCTTCATTGTCAGTCTTGGTAGAGTAAATGGCTCCCTCCAAAAAATCCAGCTGAAATTAAAAAGTGAAATTGCATCATCTCACAGTTTGCAGTAGCAAAACAGCTAATTAAATTATGACTGACGGTAACCTAGAGTAAAATGCCCACTTCACAGGAAGCTTTGAGGGATCAGCTGGCTGCTCTGAGAGAACAATATAAATGGCATGAGGAATGTGTGAACTGTGAAGGTAAATTGGTTGTATCAAACCATACTGACAGCTTGCAGAAAACGAATAACAAGATCATCGCCCTAAATTTTGGCTCAAGGCCCAGAGAGGAAACCACGGGAATTTCATGACTGATGAAATAATCTTGTATCACCTACAACTGTAGACCTACCTAAGGCAGAGCACTAAAGTCGAAAGTTTGATCCTTCCAATTATAAAATTTAAAAGTTGGTTGTATACGTGGTCTCATTACTTCCACAGTGTGAAAGCTAGTGAACTGACTGAGAACAAGGACGATCTGAATACGTGTCTTACTTGGGAGCAGGGAAATGTGGCAGAACATAGATGTCTCAGTGCGCCCAACTCCCAAACATCTCTGAGTCTTTGCTGTTTGCAGAAGCAGCCCTTCCTTCCTTTTGAGTCCAAGAAGGGCCTTTTTGCTTTTGTTTAAAATCCAATTACAAACTCATATGAGAGTTACCTTATAAGGGAAAACTATTCTTATTATGCCCATCCTCCACCACTTCTAATTATCTCCTGATCTAAATTAGAGGCAGAACTCAACATGCCCCAGGGAGACAATTACAAACTCAAATTCTAGAAGAGATGATTAAGCATGAAAACAACATAAGAATTTATGGATTTGTATTAGCAAAATCTAGAAAATATGCATAGAAATAAATTTTGAAAATACTAAATGAAGAATTACATAACATAATTTTATAATGCAACATATATTAACATAACCGTCCTCATAAAGTTTAGAATGACTGTACTAACCTCTGCACACGATAATGGAGTTTGCTTTGTTGCTTGCTTAGCTAATTAAAATATGAACTTAATAAAGACTTTAAGATGCCTAAAACTCTTTGAAATTTTCTGTATAAAAAAAGTTTCACTTAATTAGGGAAATTAGAATGACTTTATCATGTGTAATTCACTCACCCTATTCCTTACATCTCTTGGGAGAGGGTAAAAAATGCTTTCTAACCTGAGCATTGAGAAATACATGGATGATGACACATCAACATCTTTCAAAAGTATTGTAGAGATTGTTTTATATAAGCTAGGAATTTGCTGATATGAGATTTTGCAGTTAAAATAGGCTCCCTTATTTCCATGGTCATGATGAGATCTTTGAGTATTAAGACCAAATAATGATAATGAAACATCAGATGCAGGATATAATTTCTGTAATTAATAGTGGTGGTGCAAGAGAGCACTTTTCAGTCCCTAATCGACCATAGAGTCTGTAGGACTTAAACAGATATACAGCACCCTAAGGTCTACACTACCTCTAGACATGGAAAACCTTTTGGTTGGCCGGGCAGGAAAATGGTGCTCCAACTACGAAGAGATCTGGCTATTCAGCCAAAGTATTTGAGTTACATCAGACCTGAGTTACTTCAAAGACTCAGAGTCCAGTTAGTAAATCAAGTATTTGGGGACATCTGAGCAATAAACATGATAACAGCACAAATATCTTCTCTCTGACATTTCCAAACAAGACTGTGGGTATTTTCTGGGCTAACTATGAACCAGGAGAACAGAAATAACTAGATATTTTAAGAACTTTGATAAATTCCAAGCTAATGAAAATACCTAAGAGGACCCCCCAGAATTTTCTGGTTCACTGACTAGTGAAGACAAAATGAGTGTTGAAATGAATGCCTGATCCAATTTCACCTCGAGATCAACTCAGTGAAGCTTCAAACATATCCAATACCAATATATTCAGTTTCTAGGCATATTACTAGAACAAACAAGCTAAGAAACTGGAAGAAAACACCCAATAGCTAGCTATAGGAGACCATTCTGTGTGATGTGGGCCCAGCTCCCACTCAGAAAGGCCAGTGGAAAATGAGGTCCAGTACACAGGACCCACGCCCACGGATAGGTTCTCCCTTGGGGAATCAGGCCTGCATTGTACCTAGGCCGCTTTGAGACTTGCTTTTTGCTAAAACTCCCTCACCCTGAACTGAGGCAGCAAATGTTTACTGCGTATCTTTAAAGTGACTTCCTAAAATCTATGCTAAACCTTCCAAGGACCAGTGTAACCAGTTCAACCACTTTTCCCTTTTCATTTGCAAATATCCTTCTTCTGTGATGTGATTACCAGCATCCTCTCCTTTGTTTTCTGTAAATGGTAACCACCTAAAGCGAACCTGTGCATAGTAAATGAAGACTGTCCTCAATGTAATGTGCCCAGAAAAGCAATAAAAACTTGTCAAGGCCAGGGTCCTAGCCCTCTCCTCTTGAGAGAATGCCCGAGGTGCTCCCAGGCACTCTCCCTTTGAGACAGTGGCCGAGCCATCCCTTTTCCTTCACAGGACTTGGTAGTCTGTGTGAATTTATCTCATCTTATCCATAACACCGCGGGTCCCAGCCATGGGTCCCACAAGTTGGGGTCCGAATCAGCTAGCTATCATTTATTTACCAGCCATGGGTCCTACAAGTTGGGGTCCGAATCAGCTAGCTATCATTTATTTCTTTTTCCTTTTCGTAAATAATCTACTACGTAGATTTTTATACTATAGTCCTGCCTTGTCAGTTTATGTTGCTCAAGAGAAGACTTAATAACCTCACCCATGTTTGCAAATTCCTGGTTGATTCGAGGATAGGATCCTGAGAAAATCTCTTCAGTTGTTCTCAACGATATCTCTGTCTCACTTTCTCTTTCTATCTCTTTCACACCTGCTAGTAATAGCAAGAAAGCATGTGACCTAGATTACTACTGGCTATCTTTACAATCAATCACACAAGACCTCAGCACTGGAGGAATTAAAAACTGAATTATAGGAAAGAGCCAGAAGAAACCTGGGTTCTTGAACAGCACCGAATCCCTATATCAGGCAACTGTAAGTTTGAACTATTTCTGGCCTTCTACTCAACTAAATCAATAGGTCTTCTTAAAAATTTGATGAGATTCACTAATAGGAGGTTCACTAAAATCCACAAACAAAATCATCCTAACTTCCTGCGATAAGCTGTGTATGCACAACTTGAAATAAAATGGTACTTGTTAGTTTGGCTGCATATGAGATAACACATAAGATAATGTGTTTTTTACTTATGAAAAAATTTCCTAGCACAAGTGTTTAATTCGTTTGTTGATGATTAAGTATTTTTTATTAAGCAAGGAGCATGCTTACATAACATCTCAACATAATAGATTAAGTGTGACAAAACATCATGATATCATTACTTGCTTGGCAATTGTGAGATCTTTCAAAATAAATTTCCTCTTACTTCAATGAGATTTATACTTTCCAGGAATTTGCCATTTGAATCCCTAAGGGTGTTTTCTTTCATACAAGTCATAACTTGCCCATTGGAACCCCTAAGACATTTCATGAGGGTTTTAAAATTCATCAATAGATTTAGTTAATTATTTAACTATTGTGTCATAGTTTTTACCTGTTATTTGAAATTTTTAAAAATAATTTCTAAGTAGGCATAAATAAGGATGTGGACCTTTCACTATTTGACTCTTAAGTCTAAACCACAAATTTAATCCAGTGAACAGTTTAAAACCTAGAATTTCATTAATACAATTCATATTTCTATTTTATTGAACGTATTTGCGGTGACACTGGCTAACAAAATTACACAGGTGTCAGGGGCACAGTTCTGCAACACATCATCTGTACACTGTATTGTGTGCTCACCACTCCGAGTCCAGTCTCTGCCCATCACCATTTATCCCCACATCCTCCTCTACCTCTCCCCTCTCCCCCTCCCCCAGCACACTGTGGTGCATGTCGGTGAGACTTTTCTTGTTTTCTTTTTTGCTGCCCCAACCAACCCCAAGACAGCCATCAGCCTGAATTGTATTAACACGCAAAATTGATACAATTCATATTTCTAGTATATGAAGTCAGGTATTTTAAGTTAAATAACTTAGGCCTACATTTTCTTCCTAAAACTAAGGTGCTCTTACCATTTATATTCTTTCATAGAAGAGGGTCTAATTCACATCTTTCTAAAATGTGTAAAGGGTGATTAGAGTTTCCCTTGCTGTGGTCCTGCCTTTTCAATTTAATGCTGATAAGTTAACACGTATCCATATTTAAGGATTAGAACATTCATATCATTATTGTATATAATCTTACCAATTCAAAAATAAATGCATATTTCGAGTTATTTTTGTTTGACTCTTTTAGTCATATTATTGAACAATCTTATAGAACAGACTAAAACAATAAAGAATAACCATTATAAAAAATAAAATTTGACAGGGGACAATGAAGTTTGCAAATAATTCAAAATCAAGTAATCGAATCATTATTTTTTCAGACATATATTGAGGATAATTAAGAAGATAGGCAATTAATTACTGACAATATGCAAGACCTCTATATACTTCTTAACATGTTACTTAGCTTCAGTATAAAATAACCTCTATAAAGGAAACCATTTAAAGAAAAGGAAGTGTTTCTATAGATATTTCATCTTGTGATTATGAATAAACATTTGATTAAACTGTTGTAATGCTCAAGCATTACTTAGATAACTATACATTGTAATATTTTTTCTCCTTCATGATCTTATAAAATGGCAAGTACTAGTTAATGAACCATTTGTTTAATAAGTTAGATGGTTATCAGTTAGATGGAACTTGTATGTCCTGGAAATCACTACCAGAATAAAACAAGGCCAGAGTTTAAATTTATTTTTAATTTATTGATTTACGAGGAGGGAAAGAGAGAAAGAGACACATCAATTTGTTGTTCCGCCCTCCATGCACCCACTGGCTGCTTCTTGTATATTCCCTGACTCCACAACCTTGGACCATCTGAACAATGCTCCAGCCAGCTGAGCTACCTGGTCAGGGTGAGGTCAGAGTTTAAAAGATATAGTTAATACAAACTTAGAACTTAAATAAAAACACTAAGTTCAATAAAGAAAAATGTTTAATGCCTGTTCACTTGTCATTTGTGCATAAACATATTACTGTATAATCAAGTATTTCAATAGTGATATTTAAATTATTAAAGCCAATCTTATCCAAATATTTTAAATTATTTAAACCCAATCTTATCCAAAACTGTGCTCAAGTAATAGTTCATTTGCTCTGAGATGTACTCTTGAACAAACAGATGATGAATCACCTTCATGATCTAGAAAAATGGGAGGAAATACCAAACTCCTATTAAACAAACATTGAAGTTGGATAATGAGCAACTGGGGATGTAATCTACCTTTTAGCAGTTGTAGAAAATACAGGTAAAATCACAACACATTTTAACAATGGTTCATAAAATCTGTTGTGGGGGATAGGTGGGGACAGCCTGATTGCCAAGATCCTGTTCTTCTCACTTCTGGGCTGTTATGACAAAAATACTATAGACTCGGTAGCTTAAACAGCAAACATTTATTTTTCACAGTTGTGGATGCTGGTAAGTGCAAGGTTGAAGCTCCAGCAGATTCAGTGGTTGGTGAGAGCCCACTTTCTAGTTCACAGATGTCCGTTTTCTCACTGTGTCTTCACATGGGTAAGCGGCAAGGGAGCTCTCTGGGGTCCGTCTGATTAAGGCACACATCCCATTCATAAGGGCTCTGCCCTCCTGACCCAATCCCTCCCAAATGTCCAGCCTACAGATACTTCACATTGGGGATTAAGTTCTAACATGGATTTTGGAGAAATACAAACATCCAGTCTATAGTAGATCCTTTATTATTATAACAGTGCAGGGCTCCTTGATGGAGAAATCCTGGACAAGGGGTTAATTGGATCTAGAAGTACACTGATGATGACGAAGTAATGCAATGCCCTAATGCATATTCTCAGAAATTCCTAAGTCCCCCTGTGTTCTGAGTCATCTATTTGTTACTCAATTATGTAAATTTTTAGAGATTATCTTATAAGCACATGCTTTTAAAAATTTCTATCTAGACTGTAAATTCATTATCATTTTTATCTACTTTTTTATCCACCTCCACATCCCACCCCTACATATAAGGTGGCATGTAAACTCAATAAATAATTTGGGATTGACTGACTCTTCTCACTGAACATTAGAAACGACCACCTTAAAAAGAGAAAAAAAACAAACAAATATTTTAGCATACTGTAACTTGGGATGGTTTCACATATCCTGACAGCAATTTTGATGTAGTATTAAAAAGAAAAGCTTTTGTTTTGTCTAAAATGAACACGTCTTATTTATGAATCAATTAAGATAAGAAAAAAACCTTGCGTAAGACACATAAAATGTTATTGTGAGTTTTGTTTGCTCAAATATCTGACCTTTGAATTAAGGAAGTTTTTCTATAATTGAACAAGCACATTAAACACTGCACTTGACTTCACCTCATATAAATCCAACTATTATTCTAGGTGCATGGTAAGGACAGGACATATACTTGTCAAAGTTGTACTTTTCTGACCTTTATATATTGTTTAGAATTACTCTAGGCAATCAATTCTGAGTGTGCCAGTTATAAATTACCACACTCGTGGAAAAGCAGGCTGTTTTCTTCCTTTCATTGCCAGCTTTGTAAGTAGGGCCTGTACTCGTCAGTATTCATATTGGACATAAAGAATGTTGACAGAAAAGGCCCAGGCAAAATATACAAATCCTATAAAGCAGCAATCAATTTAGCTAACTGACTAGCTCTGGACAGTTTGTTTCAACTTTTGAAGGTTTATGGAAAACTCTTTTTAGTTTCATCTTATCATCAAGGTCTAGCTGCCAGCAAGTATATGAGACATTTGGAACTTTCAGCATTTGACTTTATATTCTGAGGCTGAAACTAGGATATATCTGCCAGCATGCAACAAATATCAGTGGATCCGACGCAGTTTAATTCAGGAAGGTGTCTCCTTCACCACCTGTCTACTGAAGGGCAGTCAGAGCTGCCAGTTCGGGGTGGGGTTGCTCCTTAGAGTATCTGTTAGCGCTGTTGCCCCTCATCCCTGGCCTACAACACTGAGGGACGTCCGAGTAGCAGTGGGGAGAAAGGAAACCAAAGAAATGACCTAGTCTCCTTGAAATCTTGAGGACAGGTCAACATCTAGAAACCCAACAGAATCCCCACATTTATTCATTGATTTATGTAACCAATACATGTGAGTGGAGAGGACAGGAAGGTAAACAAGTCAGTGTCCTTGCCAGCACAGCTTACGCTGGAAGCTTCAAACAATAAACACAATAAAAAAGCAACACAGCAGAAACAAACAAGCAAATCCACTGTCGTCTAGAGCTTGATTTCTGTAGGAAGCTACTAATAATAAACAAATGGAATACATAAAATATATAGCATGTTGTGTGTGTGAGGTGTTCAGGGAACACCAAAACTGGAAAATGGCAAAGGGAGTGTCAAAGAATTTCTATTTTAAAGAGGGTTTTGTCAAGAAAAGTCTTCCTGTCGGGGTCATGTTTGATTAAAGACCTGAAGGAAGGAGAGTGAGCTTGCCCTTGCAGTTATGTGTATGTAATATATATGTAAATGTACATATGCCTGTGTATATGAAAATCTTTCCATTCAGAGGGGATATTAAAGTGCAAAGACCTCACCCAGAGCAGGGACATGACAGAATGTTTTATGATCAGCTAGAAACCAGTGTGGCTGAAATGGTGAGTCCTGGGACAGAGACGAGTTTAGAGAGGGAACGGGGAACAGACAACAGAGAGGTTTTGCCTGCTCTTGCAAAGTCTCTGCCTTTTACACCATGTGAGATGCTTGCACAGAATACTGCCATAGTATCACCTGGTAACAAGAGGTTGAGGTAGGGCAGGCAGGGAAACAAGGGGACCCATATGAAGCTTCAGTCAGGATGAAGCCTCTAGAAAATATCAGTACAAAACCAATCTCATGAAGCACAGCTGACCTTTGACAGAATATATTCACTTGATGTAGTGAATGAGTGGTAACTGAAATTCCTTAGCTTCTGAATACTGTGGGCAAGATGGCACATGGCTGATCAATAATACACCCAAGAATTTTCAAAGAGGAGGATAGGAGCGTGAAGGAAGAAGGGGCATTCTCATAGACAGCCATATCAGATTCTGAGGTTCTGTTGATACTAAAGAATACGTTGTACTAGGCTGCAGAATTTGAAATGCATCAGGATGGTGAGAATATGCAGAATCAGAGACGTGCTTTAGCCAAAGCACTCTAGGTTCTGATTAGAGAATAAGTCACCATTCTAAACCCTTGTTACATTTTGACATTGATAATCATGATTCACTTTAAATCTGCTAATGCAAACTTTTGGACACAAACTCTAGCTTGCTCCTCTTCAGGTCCTGAACATGTAAAATTTCTAGGACAAAAGAGGCATTCATTGGTGGTGTAGTATGGCAGCCCTCAGTATTTCTGTGATACCAAACATTGCTTCAAATATGTTAATCACAAAGATATAAGATATAGTTTGTTAGGGGGAAAAAACCCTCTACAGTCAGATTTATATTGTACCCACATATTTTTTAAATATTTACTTAGAATCATTCTATTTTGTAAAACTTAAATAAATGATAGGAGTCCTCCAGCTCAATTCTTCATTTTTAATAGGATTCTGAGACCAAATAAAGTTATGTGACTTGCAAATTTGACCTTAGTTCTGGCATTTTCTAGTACACATAAAACTGCAAGGTAGCTTCAAAGAGCGCTGTGCTTATCATGCTAAGTGTGTAGAAGGAAGTTGGAAAAAATAGTATGCCTCTGCCCCAAATGTGTATTATTTTACCTGTCCTTTCTGTCACACAGAAGGAAGATACAGGACTCGGAAACAGAGCTACTAGATCTGGCAGGCTCACAGTGCTCATTTTCTCACAATTCTAAGGCAGCGGTTCTTGAAGATGCAGGAAGCCAGTCAGGCACACTCCCATGGGGGGTGCTAGTTTTATTTAACAGTCCTGAACAGCTGGAGAGCACACCGCTAACGACCCCTTGAGCATGGAAGTGTCTGATGATTGCACATAAAATATGACATCCAATGAGGAAAAAGGTAACAACAGTTACAACAGCACATGTGCGTGTAAGTTCCGTAACTAATTTTAAAAGGGAACTGTCATTGTCACGTGCACTCTTAAAGAGTATATTTCTTTCAAATCAAAAAATAATTTAAACAGTAAGAAAAATTATCTCTATTCCATCGCTTCAAAGCTCCATGAATGAAAAATGACATGAAGTTAGAGACAGAGAACAGGAAAACTTCAAACAAAGATTTTCAGATAGGGTGGGAGTTTTCCAATAGCATCTAGGCATCATCTGAACAAAATACTTACGAAATGAAACAGTCCTCTGGTCCGAGCGTCTCTTACCTTGCAGAAAAGGAAAGCTATCAGAAACAAAGCAGGCAGAAAGCAATGCTGAAATCCAAATGCAATTGCAGGCTGAGCTGTACTTTAAAATAGCCACATATGTGTTTTTAGGGATTTGTCTCACGCATATCTTTTTTTTTTCACATAACTGTCAACTATATCAGTGATGAAAATGAAAAATGTATCACTCAAAACTAGTTTTTTTTTTCATTTTCTGAACTGCACCTTATCTAATGAGAAATGAAAGTTCTCTCCCTCTTTTTTTCCCCCTAAGAAATACATTTCTGTAACGTCTCTCCACTATCAAAGTGTAACAGCAGGTTGAAGGAAAATACTCACACAGCAACCAATTTTTTGAGAACTCACTGGACGTTCCAAGGTCTAGTAAGGGACAAAACCCCAGCCATCAACAAGCAGCCTCTTGTTGTGAGAAAGATACAACTTTTAAACCATTTACATACCTTCCTCTACACTGTTTTATTTATAGCATCCTTACAATCAGACATATTAAATATTTTTGTTATTTAGATTTTTAGTTTCTGATCCCTACTCTGGACTATGAACTCCATGAGGTCATTAGATTTTAGTCTCTTTTATAGGTGGATTTTTTCCCCAATACCTCAATCAATATTTAAGTGCATCAGTCAAAAGATTACCAAATATTGCAGAAAACCATTGCATCAGATTGTGGGTAAACAACAAAAACAAAGAAATAGGAAAACTGAGTTCTCTCTGAGACATTAAGAAAGCCATAATGAGGTGGCACAGACTGGGTATGGTGGTCAAGAAGGCTGAAGAAGGTTTCTATGTCAGTCTGTAAAACTATGGCTATTTCCATATTAATCACCAAAGGTTTTTTCTAAATCATTTCATTATATTTCTTTTTTCATTAACCACATCAAAAAATATTCTTCTTTTTAAGAAAATAATTTTGTAATTTCATTTCTGAGATCCTGATCTAGAAAGGAACTTAAAAGTCAGCTCTTCTAGATGTCCAATCTTTGATGGAAGCAAAATAAACTCAAGAGGCATTAGGCTTGAGTTAAAGATCCCTTGGTTGGTGAATAGGGCCAGACTGGACTCATATTCTGAAATGCTCAGTGTTTCTATTGTGAATGCCTGTGAACCAGGAGCCTCACTGTTCTCACACAATGCAGACTGCATTACCTCAAAGAAATATAATAAAGCTAGAAACTGCTCACAGAAAGACAAGAAAACTATCATTAACAAAATAGAAGAGCTTTGTATGGGAAGACCTTAAAGATTAGAATCTTCAATCTGGAAACTCTGACATCTATTAAATCATGAAGAAGGTGGATAGTGTGAAAGCCAAGCTTTCCACAAACTTCAATTACACAAGGTCTAAGGGCACCCTTTGAAGTTTAAAAGAGATAAATTTAGGATAAATAATGGGAAGTGCCATAGTACTTGATTTATTAGGTAGAGAGCTCATGGAAGTAACATGAGCAGAAAATATAATAGGTTCATAAATGCTTTAGATAAAAAACATACAATAAATCAATTCTAGACTATTAAAAGGAAGTGGCCCAATATACCATTAATATTGCTTTTATCTTTGTCAAAGTACAGGGCTCTTCTTGCTCTTTAGTGAAATTCAAAGTGATCAAGGCTGAACATTTCACACTGAAAGTAAAGAACCAGGTGTCTCAGTAACGTGGGCTCTACGGCAAGAGCTGACGCAGTGCAGTGCTCTAACGCAGCAAGTACTCAGTGCCTGCTGAGGAAATGAATTTCCTGCAGCCAAGCTAAATTCTCCAAATGACCGTTATGAAAATGTGATTCGATTTAGTGAGCTCTCTCTGAGGGTTCAGTGAATCTTTACATTTAACCGCAGTACCTTTTGGATATATACCAGTATGTATCCGATATAATATATTTGTAAGATATATATTATACACATATATATACATATGGTGTGTGTATATATCATAAATTCATAAACATGGAAAACATTCCAAAGGCTAATGTTATTTCTCTACCAGATATGCAATCTAGATTTTGATAAATGAAAACATTAGTCTCTTGGTGTTATGGACCTATAAAGTCCATCACGTTGTAAAATGTTACCCTTAGCTGACAATTATCATCATTAACTATTAAACTTAGTGATTATGTCAGACTGGCCATGGGCTTTTATGTAGAATTGTGCTCTCATATCACAATACTAGTACTACAGAGATCTAAATGACTCATAGAATAATGTTGCTGACAAATGTATAAACTAAGCATAAAACCTTGTACACAGTTTTGTAAAATTATCAACACTTGTGCTTAAAATACAACACAAAAAATACTAATTGCAAACAAAACACAAAACTGATTGCACCCAAATTAATACTAATTTTATATACAGATTTTTTTGTTTCACAGAAACAAAGTGTTTGATGGATGTAAGCATGGTACCCAGAGTTAAAATGGAAATGCTTCAGAGATTAAAGTATATAAACACTTTTCCCTATGTGTCAAAACTTTCAAGTAATTCTCATACTTCACTGAAAGATCATTTGAAGCTCACTCAGCAAACAACCATAAGAGATATAAAATTCCAACTCTGTTCTTCTTCCAAAATCTAGTGGAAGTGTGAAAGCTACAATGATCACAATGAAAAAGTGGGTCCTAAAATGACATAAGATTAATTTTTACAACAAAGTTATTAATCTTAAACACATGAATGCATTAAATATATTCATGTGATCATATGAAAGCTCACGTTTTTCAAAATTCACATAACCTGAATCAGGTTTCTGAAAGCCAGGTGTATGTCATAACATCAACAAGGTTTTCTAACAGTGAATTTTTAAAAATATATAAAATCCTCTTATGGTTTGAGCCACATGGGGAAGAAACATTATTGAAAGTTTTCCTGGTACTAACTGTTTAGTTTACGGAAACTCAGTGAGTAGTGTGTGTGTGTGTGTGTGTGTGTGTGTGTGTGTGTGCACGCACTTGAGTGAGTCACCATACCTTATACAGAGGAGTGTGTCTGGAATCTTTCATTCTGCCTATGCTCAATAGACTACATAATAATTATTGAGCCATTTGCATTAGGCTTTTTTGAAAAATCCATATTCATAGCACTTTCTAACAAAAGTATGCATATACGATGAAAACAGTTCTCTGACTGCAGGCACAGGAACTCCCTAGCCCTGTAACCAGAGGCAACATTGTGACCGCTGTCCTAGGCATACTTTAAAAATATTCCATGTACTTCCAAAAATATCACCATATGGCTTATTTGCCTAACTTGGTGCATTAAAATATAATGTTAATAAAATGCTAAAAAATGACTTAATGTTCACTGAGGAATTTAAGGCAATTTTGCAAGTAAGCTGTTTTAGTAACTTTTCCAACCTACAATGCAAATCTTCTCTTCATCATTCATGAATTTTGACAACTCAGTTGTACATATTACAACAGTGCTTAAAATATGGCACTGTTGTACTTTTATATGATAAACCCTACTTATTTTAGCCCAATTTTCACTTATTGAAAAAGAAACAATAAAAATAAGTCAATAACAAACACAAATTGTATTAAAAATAGGAGTAGAAAAGTTAATCATAAGTTTTCTTCTATCAGGAATATGTATAACATTATTTTACCTTGGCAACAGACAATTCATCAACTCAACAGTTACTGAGTACTTGTTGTGGGGTAGAGGTTAAGAATAGAGGGCCAGCACCCTATTACCAGAGCTTGCATTCTGGCTCTCTCACTTTCTAGCTGTATGATTTGTGAAAACTATCTAATCTCTCTTTGCCCCTGTTCTCTCACTTGTAAAATACAGTATTATTACCCATTTCCTTCCATGTAATGATTAAAAGAAATACTAGATGTACGTCACTCTCTATAGTGTCTAGCACTTAGGAAGTTCTCAATAAAAGATATTTATCTTTATTTTGGGTATTAACTGATAATTTGCTTTAAAACTTTTTAATAAATAAACATATACAAATAATCCCTATAAGCAAAAGCACAATGATAGCTTCAACTATAATATTTAGAGTATGTACTATATACCATATAATACTGGTATATTACATGTATTGCCTCAGTTAATTATAAAAATAAATAAACGCATGAAGTTGATACTAAATTTTCATTTTATATTGAGAAAGACTTTGACCACTCTTACAGCATGGTTATAATAACACAAGGATGGGAGTTTTATGACATGAGCTTTACTTTGTATTTTGCCAATAACTGGGTATGAGACTAAGGACAGGTTCTTTTCTCTAGAAAAAATAATTTGAGAGTTTGAAATAAATAACCCCTGGTTACACAAAAGAGCCTGAACTGAAGTAAAATTTAAACAAATCTTCTGACACATCAAAGACACAATTCATTAGTGTGACCATCAGCAGCTTTAATACCTTTGAAACACTAGAACCCACCCACAAACATGGACTAGATAAAATTACACTTCCGTCAGTGGAAAAAGATGCTAAAGTCCAATCAAACCATAAGGAACTATTACAGAGTGGAGGAAAATCACAGACATCAAACGAAAACTCAGAGCACATGTGAGGAAATTGCATATCATAGTATATCAGAGCACATATGAGGACATTGCTAGGGATGGGAAATGGGCACAATTAGCCCTGCCTGGTGTGGCTCATTGGGTTGAGCACTGCGGCACCTGTGAATCAAAGGGTCGCTGGTTCGATTCCTAGTATAAGGCATATATGCCTGGGTGTGTGGGCCAGGTCCCCAGAAGGGGGAAAGCGAAAGGTGACCACACATTGATGTTTCTCTCCCTCTCTTTCCCCCTCCCTTCCCCTCTCTAAAAATAAATAAATAAAATCGTAAAGAAAAGAAAATGGGCAGAATTATTTATGTATTAGCATAATTCCACTGACACTCTCAGAGTTGAGTTTCTTTGGGGAAACAACAGAATAGTTTTTCGTTGACTGAAGCATTTGGATTTATATTAACACCATCCTTTGAGGCATATAAAATGCCAAGAATAATAATTATTTCTTTTTTTTACATTTTCTAAAATTTTATTTTAATCATTGTTCAAGTACAGTTTTCTGTCCTTAACTTGCATCCCAGTCCACCCACCCATCCCTCCCCACCTCCCTCCCATTTCCACCCCCCGTAGTTTTTGTCCATGTATCTTTTATACTTGTTCCTGTATACCCTTCCCCTTAACTTCTTTATTTGTCCTGAGTGTTTAGGGCAAGGTAATATATTTTTAAATAAGCTTTCAAAATAGTGCCTCTTTAAAAAAGGTTTTTATCATGTCTGAACCCCTTAAACCAGTATTTAACTTTCTTCATAAATGTTGTTTTCTCAGCATATTTTCTTACTAAGCAACCAAAATTCAGTGTTCATTCCTGTCTTTGCTCAGAGATACAAATTCTGGAATAACTGCCCTTAGATACATTCTATACATCCTCCAGGCCAAGGTCAAGTAACAATTTCATCTGCCCCATTACTTCAGCTTTTGGCCTTACACTGATAATTGCTAGTATTTACTGGCTTAGAATCATTTTAGCACTTAATTTTATACTGCCAAGTACTCCGTGTGATATTTTGTTTCTCAGTATCATAATGTCTCTTACTTTTTTTGGTTGTATTCCTCTCAGTGTGGAACACCAATCTCTGTGGACAATTTGTGCTTAAAACAATTAATGGCTATAAAGTAAGAGATGATTTTAAAAATCAAGTAAGAATTTTTGTATATGAAAATGAGTTATTTCCTCTTCAATGCTCTTATTTTTCAAGGATACTTTTTATTTTTTAATGTATTTCTTTCCTTTTCAAAATTGACTTAGAATCAGTTTATGGGTTCAGACATAAAAACAGCACCATATTTTCTAGTTACAATTATTTATCTGATTTTTACATTCAAGTCACCTGGCAAGAATTTTAAAATACATAGCCATACCATAACTCTGAAACTTCTGACACCGTAGGTCTGAGGGCCAGTTATGCATATTACGTGAGTAAAGCAATTAATCAGGTAGAAAGAAACACTATAGATTTATACACCAGAAACCTATAATTTTATTAACTAATGTCACCCCAATACATTCAATTTTAAAAAGTCACTCAAATTTAAAGTTTTTAAATTCAAGTTTTTAAATTTGAATTTAAAAAGGGTTTGCAGGAACAACTAAAACGGACACATGGACAATAATTGGGGGGGTGGAAATGGGAGGGAGGCGGGGAGGACTGGGGAGTTGGGCTAGGGTGGGGTAAAAAGGCATAAAATTGTACTTGAACAATTCAAATAAATAAATAAAATAAAAAAGTTAAAAATAAAAAATAAACTACAATCACAAAAACAATGCTTTGTGAACTACAAAAAATGGACACAAATCTAATTTTACTTATTAATTCAACATAATGTAATATTTTTCCTGAAGCAGGTATGGAATCTGGTTCCAATATTTCAATTAAACACTTCTATTGATTAAAATAACCTGCTTTAGAGTTTATATATCTAAAAATGTAACAACACTTTTGACTAAGGAGAGAGAGAATATTTTCCATTGGGGGGAAGAACCACCTTTTAATGAGCTATTTGATCTTTCAGTGTAGTGTATTTATCTGTGTAGCAAATTTATCTATGTAACGTATTTATCTACACAGCGTATTTATCTGTAAAATGTAAACCATAACATATGTCCTATTTATCTGATGTATGCATTTCTTTATTATACATTTTTTACACGTGGGAGTTACTAAGTTATGTTGTGGTTGTAGACAAAAATCTAAATGATTCTGGTTTTAAGAAAAGTAATTATATACATAAAAAGCACATACAAAAAACAATACAAGGGGGATTATAACCCACAGTAAAAAAAGAGCTATAAATAAAAAGTTAGGAGTTTCCCAAAGGTCAGAAGCCCTTCTCGCAGAACTCAAAGAAGTTCTTAAGGAAAAAGTAACATGTGAACCCTACCACACTGCTATGAGTTTCAGCTGTGGGCCTGAGGGTAGGGTGACCAGTATAAACAATGCTAGAGATATTTAAAATAATAATAATAATAATAATAATAATAATAATAATAAAAAATTCTGCTACAACTGTGAGCAGTACAATTTGTGCTGTGAAGCAAATTGAGAGGGGGGCAGAAGAATCTGCAATGATTTAGAAGAAAAAGGAAGGTTTAGATCACATACAATTTAGAGTTTTGGATTTTATCCAGTAAACAGTAATAATGGTGGTAATATTTACTAGGACTTTACAAATTTTATGCGTGGATGTGTGTGTGTTTTATAACTGCAGCTTCATTTAATCTCTTCAGCAGGCGTAAGCAGGAGCCACATTATCCCATCTCCCAGACAGGAAGCTCCTTGGGGGCAGAGGTAATAGTCTGTGTACCCCTGCCATCCCCGGAGTGACAGCAGTTCACCACTATGCAGGAGCATCGCTCAGAATGGAACTGTGCAGGGAATTTCTTGAGCCAGTGAGTGAGACAAAGAGTCACAGCTTTAAGGTTTCCATTTTAACCTCCTCCCTGAAAAAAGCCTGTCTCAGACGTGCACATTGGCACGTGCCCTAGTCTCTAACCCCATAGTAGCCCATCCTCTTCTCTAGTACTGAGTTAGAATCAAGGAATGAACCAATTTTACAGATTTTACAGAGTTAGGATTTAAAGGATTTATCAAATCATATTTGAGGGGGAAAACTATGAAGATCCATAAGCAATGCATTTTTAGTTCTAAGTCCTTTAAAAAATAGTAAGAAGTTTAAAAATTATTCCAGGATGCTGGTTAATGATGGAAATGTCCCCTATCACTTGAGGTTAAGTTATCTTGGGTAAATAGGTATGCTATGTTTTAGATTAAAATTGAGAAGTACCTAGAAATTTCTAGCTCAAAGTGTCTTGAGTTGTTTTTGTTTTTGTTTTTCCTCACCAGCGGTTGTGGTTTCATATGTTTCTTTCTATGATTATCCACTCACACTATTCATTCTGCAAAAGGACTTTCCCCTAAGCAATAGCACTAACTGTGAATATGACATCATCAACAGATTTCATCTATATTTAAAAAGTTTCTAAATACACCATTTCAATTCATCTCCCTTTTAGAGTTAAAATAAATATTTTATAAATTTATTTGAAATACTAAACAGTGTGCAGCACTGCATAGGAAAAAACAACAACTCTGGCAGTCTTTTGAGAATAAAAACAAATCAATAGTAATATCTCTTAGAATAGAAGCACTTTTGTTGACAGAGGGAACATAGTCTAATGGGAAGCAAAGTATTCTTTGTTTTCAGTCAGACTGGGGCTGTGCATGAGAAATGACCTGCTCTGACCACTGTGTTTTATATTAAAGGACAGCCTGGTATCCTTTTTTTCTGTTCAAAAAAGACAGAGAAAATAATTTGCTTTATAAAGATGGATAACTTAGGGCTTTAACATGTAACAAACATAGAGATAATCATCAGAAGATGATGTTTGTAATTTTATAAATCTGTCCTTAGATCCCAGTGAGCTCTATGCTTTTCATTAAAGTTAATCACCCCAGTCCCCAAAGAGCAGCAGCTCAGGAGCTGGTCACACCATGTCCATACATGTGACTAAGGGATCCCATTTCCAGTCTTGGAATTGAAGTAGGACTCAGGTTTTCATGATACTGATGATGGTGATGAGGATGAGGATGATGAGGATAATGGTGGTGAACAGTAATACTTAGGATGGCAACATGAATGTGTCCAGATAGACAGAACAGACAGATAGACAGATAAGAGATAGTTACAGATATAGGCATAGACACAGCAATGAATTAGATAAAATAGTTTTTGCTATGGACAATTTAGAAAGAAAATGCATTTTTATCAAATTTGTTTATTAACAATGAGACATAAGACCATATGAGCAGTCAATGGCTATTTCAGATTTTAAAATGAAGAAGTGCTTTTTTCTGGTTGCTAAGAAATAATTGTATTGTTTTGTTTTGAAGTTTACTTCCTTGTAAAATTTACAGAAGCAGTAACTATGGGCCCTACTGTCATTCAAGTTTGTTAGTAGAACACACACACACACAAGTAAGATGTTGGGTAAATATGTGCGTGACACCATGTGAATTATAATTTTTCATGTATTCATGAAAAAATAAAAGCAAAAATAAAATAGAAACAATAAAATTTGTTTTTCTAAACTTCCACTGAAAAACACATTCAATAATCGAGGTGGCTGGTATCAGTTCTTTGCTTTTCATGCAGGCTGCATATTTACATTTAAGTTTTCAAAGTGCAAAAATAACAATAACAAATCTCCTGGTTTCCTTGCTTTGCACACCAGAGGCTGGTGAAGGAATTTTGCATGGAGAAAGTTAAACATTTAAGGTTCATTATAGTGGACTTGCAGCCGCACTGTAAAATTGTATTTTAGCTTAAAAATCAAAGGTGCTTAAATATTTTGCTTACATTTTTCTAAAACAATAATTTACAATTAATATAAACATGTAAAAACTGAATATCGACATAATCACTTCAATGTCATTTTATAGCCTTTAATAGTTCACACTGGTCTCAATGCTTCCTGAAAGTGGAGACCATTCCCTAATATACTACGATGTGGCCACAAGGTGGCTCCAAACACCTAAATGTTATTTTACCTCTTGAGGCGTGAATAGAATTTTACCAGAAATACTAACAGCAGGGTCTTTTATAAATGGGTCAATACTGCAAAAAATATAAGCTTATTGAAACCTTCTGATTAAGCTTTGATTATAATTTATATCACTTTAAAATGCAAACATTCACAACAATATCAAATGTTTGACAACCTTGAGGAAATCTGATAGATTTTACTTAGTCTGTGTAATTCCTTATTTAACATTTCTTTATTGGCTTTAAAATTAATTTCTCTTTTAACTTTGCACAATTTTATTCTCACTTGATTTCCAGTGACACAAAAGGAAAATATCTGCAAAGTAATGAACTTTTTTCTCACAAAATTGAAGAATTTTAAGACTAAAGAGAAAGCATGTCTAAATTTTAGCCCTTGGAAGAACTAATTCTAAAATTGCCTACTTTTAGAAAACCAAGTAAACTGAAGTATACAATATTAATAGAATATTTTAAATTAGTATCCTCATCAATCAGCCATAGATCATTAAATCATTTAACCAAATATTATAGTGAAGCCATCAAAACAAACTGAATATTTTTAAGTGATCACAACATTTAATAAAGATGATAGGAAGATTGTGACTTTGATTAGATAAATAGATAAAATGTAAATACATAGTGATGGAAAAATTAGAATTATTGTCACTATGTTACTAAATTATACCTGTTGTCTAGGTTTTGTCTCTGTTATGACTCACCTCACCTTTACAGGTGGGCGGAAAAGACAAAGTGCCAAGTATATTCTTTCAACACGTGAACTTCTAAAATAAATATATTAATTAGTCCTGAATTATAAATAAGACTGAAAAGAATGAATGCTGTGACATTATTCTGAATTTTAAAAGTAGAGTTCTAAAAAGAAAGGTATTTAAAGACTCACGGAAATGTCTATTTTATTACCTTAATGTTTTGGTTTGTACGTTTATGCAATCCGCAGAATTCATTCCTGATGCTTTTTTAAAATTATGATATAAAACAAAAAGAAAGAAAGAAAAAAACAGAAACAGTGACTTTAAATTAATCTTCGTATCACCTTGAATGTGAAGAATAAGAAGAATGAACTACCTAAATAAAACCTGTTAACATTTTCACATTGTGCAGCAGATGATACGTCTTCATCACTTGGTTCCTGAGACCTCGTCTAGGAAAGCAAGATCCCACCGACCTTTCAGCTCGTAGCACGGACTGCAGAATTATCCCGGAGATTTATTGGTACCCAAAGTTTAATGAGATTATTCCTGTAATGCATTGCCTCTGTTCATCATTCTTGTTCTAATTCTCATTACTCTGACCTCAAGAAGGAGAATCTGTGAACGGAAGCATTACCGCAGTGTATTCAGAATGGCTCCTGTTTCACCTGAGTGAGTTCATAAGGCTTATGGAGCTCACAACAGTTAGTCTACGTCTTTCTAACGCTTTCTCCCTCCCTGTCTCTTTTTTTGGGTCCTCACATCATTTTTTAAATTCTTATCTATTAATTTCCTAGCTCATGCATGAGTCTGAGAATACAATTTAAGTTTTCAAGTGACATTCTGTCTTTGTGCAATGGACATTTCCACCATCATTAAGGAATATATATATATATATAACAGTTATATTGAACCCTTTCCAGTTACAATAGGTCATATGAGCCCATTCTAATGATAACAAATAAATGAACTGTGTCCTTAGAAATTACATGGTTCAAATTCCAATTTTTACTAACCAAATACACACACACATATGTATGAATGAAAAATGTGTTATTAGCAGTCAGTGAAAAAATCAGATTTCAAACAAGAAGGATTTCTCACTTCAACTCAAGCACAGAATTTTTTACGTAATACACGTTAAATTTTTCAAAAATTTTAAAGGATAGTAGCAAAAGTCATATCATATATACTATGGTTATAAAGCTCACTTGATAATGGTGGGGGGAGGATTGAATGTGGGAGGTGGAGGGTGGGTTGGGTAGGGGAGAGTAATGGTGGAAAAATGGGCACAACTATAATTGAACAATAAAAATTTTTAAAAAACAGAAAACACTCAATATTAATGAAAAAGCACAGGTCACATGAATTTATATGTAATAATAATAAAATAATCGGTAACAATAACAACATGTAGCGCTAGAACACTGACTGCAACAGGTATTATTAGCTTTTTACAGTGTAGAGTTTCGTCTTATCATGACAATGACACTATTGTGTGAGTACAGTTATTCACCCATTTTACAGATGAAAAACTGCCAGGAATATTAAATCTTAAACATATTTAATATTAAATATATGATAAGTGACATAGGATTTAAACCCAAACAGCTTAGTACCATGGTCTATACTTTTGCCATTAAAGAAATTCTAAGAGAGGCAATCTTGCCATTATAAGAAAGGCAGTCTCACTTTGCAGTATCTGTATTAATGTGACCTTCATCAGTTGTCCACACAAGAATAGAATATTGCATGGAAGAAACTTTTTCAGAGTGACCAAGTTTAAAACTCAATGGCTTCTATGGACTAAATATTGTAATTGCTTGTAGGGATATGGAAGCTTCTATTCACAAGAATTTTCAGCAACAGAATTTTGGGGTCTTCTTGGTCTACAGGTGTATACTTTTTATTTAGGCCTCTTCTCTGGAATGGAAATACTAGTCTCAAATTTGAGTCCTTGCTGCAAGATGACAACTGGCCATTGCAAATATGGAGTGCAATGAAAATCACCTTCTACTATGGCTACTCAGACCTGAAGCAGAATTCACTCTCAGGAATCCAATGAACAGAGCTGAGGGTACACGAAAATGTATCTTGAACTAATCTGCTAACTTATTCTGATATTTTTGAAAGAGGTTATGTGTTTTGAATAAATAATGCATTTTTTTAAAAAGTAGGTGAAATTAGTACATATTACTCATTCTAAAAGTACCTACTACTCATCCTTCTTGCATTTATCAAAAGAGAAGTATAGTAAGTCATGGGTTTATTCATTTAATGCCTCACTGTGACAGAGGTTTCATCTTGTATTCCTCTCTATGTGTGTATCTCAGGATGTTTGCATAATGTCTGACTTATGGTAAGCCTTAAACAATACATGACGAACAAAGGAATGAAAGAATGAATGAATAAAACAAGCTATTGAGAGGCTTTTTCAGTAGTTTACATACTAGAAAATCAAAAATGAAGACTGTTATTTGGAGAAATTAGGTGACTGCCAACTGGTATTCTCCTATCTAATTTAATACTATTCCATGAAAATTAAAACATTTAAAACTAATGGTATTATAAATCACGTCATATAATATTTGTGATTATCTCACATTATAACCATCTCTCTTCAAACACAAAATCTATATTGGATACATACTGTAGATGCACAAGATACATCCTTACATCTCTGGGTGTGGCACTAGGAATGGTTCATACAAACATCCCCCCAAATAAATTAATGAAATTAATTAGAGGCTGAGAAAAATTGAGCAAGTTACTATTTACATTTCAGGAGATTATTTAATGTATAAAGAAAAAAACTGCAAAAGAAATACATGACACATGCAAAAGAATAAAGAGCTACATAATATAGCCAAAAATCAAAATATTGTTAAAGATTGTAAATTTTGCCATATCATTGTAAATAACTTATTAGCACTATTAGCAATTTTCCATAAAGTTCTTTTGAGGACAGTCAGTTATATGCAACATCTTAGTTTTCTTTTAGAAAAAACAGGGTTCACCATGGCTGGTATGGCTCAGTGGATTAAAAGACAGCCTGCAAACAGAGGATGCTGGTTCGATTCCCCATCAGGGCACATGCCTGGGATGTTGGCCAGGTCCCTGGTTAGGGTTGTGTAACAGGCAACCAGTCAATGTTTCTCTCCCTTTTTCTCCCTCCCTTCCTCTCTCTCTAAAAATAAATAAATATCTTTAAAAAAATTAAAAACAAGGCTCTTCTCATCCACACTATTTTCATTTTGGACCTAAGTAGAAATGGATTTGATACAGCCCCTACCAATAAAGTCAGCTGAATCAATGTCTTCACTCTGAAGTCAAGATTATGGTTGCCCCTTCTTAACTTCCCATCTCCACAGGGCTGGACGCTAAGCAGAGGTTGTATGCCTAACACTGACATGTCTTTGTGCCAAAAAGAAAACATGTTTTCCCTCGTTTTGTTCAAATTTCATATGGTGTGATGGAGGATCCAACTCCGAGAAAAAAGCTGAGTAAAGAAATCATTTCTCTTAACATAAATTTCAGGGATATTTAATTTCTTGAGTATTTTTTTTTACTGTTGAAAATAAATACTTGTATCCATTCCCAAGATAGTGAAGTTTTACAAATTAATTTTTTTAAATTATGTAGAACAACCTACTTATTAAATGTTGAAAAAAACTGGGGCATATGTTTTAAAAAGGCCTCAGTAGCTAAAAGAGATTCTTAGACAAATGTAGAGTTCTCTCTCTTTCTCTTTTTAATTGTATGGATCCAAAAAGCTTTATGTCAGTAAGGGGAAAAAACATTTATTTAGTACAGAAATTCTATAGAAAACCACCATTCTTTATTCCAGCAGGAAAAAGAAAGAAGAGGAGAAAAAAGAGAAGAAAAAGAGGGACAAGGGCTTCCAAGCACATATATGTACTTAGCATTCAATGTGGAGCAGATCTCCAAAAGAGTAGCTGAAGCATTGGTGAAGGGGGTGGAGAAAGATAGACATACTTTCCATAGGTTCTTCACGAGTAAAGGCCTGGATTCAAGTTTATGAAGCGAGATGCAGACAAAGTAAGTGTTCATGCTGGTGGTTTTCACTCTCCAGAGACTACATATACAAAAGTCACTCTGGTGACAAAATGCAGTTCAGGACTACAGAGCAGGGGTAACCCCCAATTTACAGTTCTTTATGAAAAACTCAAAGCAAAGAAAAAGAAGAAAATTGTATACATGGCTAATGGTTAATTATTATGTACTCAGTTTCTGCTTATTTGATTTAAAAAGTTGACGTAGGTTGCTTTGATTCCAATAGTATCTTTCCTCTATGTTATTGAAAAAACAAAGAAATACCACACTGTTGTTAAAGACACAATTCATATGCTTTATTTTATTATCAATAGATTTAAACCAATGTATTACTGGCAGTAAAATTTTATTTTTTTCAGTTTATTTAAAGCAAACATTTTAAGTAAAATAATTCATTAATATACTCCTTGGCTGGTGTGGCTCAGTGGATTGAGCACAGGCCTGCAAACCAAAGGGTCACTGCTTGGATTCCCAGTCGGGTCCCATGCCTGGATTGTGGGCCAGGTCCCCAGTGGGGGGCGAGGGGCAACATGCATTGGTGTTTCTCTTCCTTACTCTCTCCCTCTCTTCCCCTCTCTAAAAAATAAATAAATAAAAATTTTGAATATATATACACACACACACACACACATACATGGACGACTTACATGGTAAACACAAAATTACTGAAGGACCCTTCAGTTCAAACATGTTCAAATCTACCCAAATATGACACTATTAATTTAAATTGACACTTAGAGATGAAACAATCCAGAAACTTCTTGGTACTTCACCTAAATTAAAAGTCTGATTTAAGAATTATAGAAACATTCACGACTTTTTAAAATCCCAGAAGTTATCATGGTTTTCAAATAGAGTTGACTTAACTTGATTTTACTGGGGTAGAGTTATGTGAAAAAGAAGTACCTTCACATTTAAAAAATGCATAATATTATACAAAAAAATGTACTTAACCTAGGCAAATATGTTGATTGCCTTTGATCTATTTAGGTAACTGTCAAATTTCAACTTTAAGTTTTGTATGTGTAAGTACTATGCGAACATTGCAGAGAATGACCAGAATACCCCTCCCCAAGTTAAAACATTAACTTTATTCAGTTTATTATTTTAGGTTCCCATACATTCTGCTTAACTTGATTACAGTTACAGTTTGTTTCCCAATTTTTCAACTTGAAATGAGAGAGAGAAATGGTATTTTTTTTTTTACTCTACAAGATCTAGAAAAGACATTTGCTCATTATATACCAGTTTAAAGTTTAGATTGCAAACTGGTAATATTCATATCTTATAACAAAGAAAAATCAATGTGCCCAGTCAAAGGCTGCTTTTGGAAACACACAATTTATGTTTATTTTTAAAATCAGGGCTCTGTCAAACTCTTCCAATATTTTCTGTTACAGTAAATCAACAAAGATTCCCAATCAATAACTGATGTACTGAGTATAATAACTCATGTCTATGCATTCTACATCCTGATACTTTGGAGAAGTCATTTCATTACAAATGCTGAATTTCCCATTATTGCTTGCTAGTGCAATAAACTGCATTAGTACCAATTTCAAGTCCTTAAAAGCCTAGGTGTTATAATATCTATAAGAATTGCTTTCATTTTAAAAAGACATGCTCTAGCCAACTGAATGATCATATCATACTTTATGCTATAATGCAAAAAATAATGTAATGAATCCAATGTATAATGTAGCAGGGGATAGAATGCTGGCCATAAAAATCACAAGATTTACAGAAATATTATTTCATATAGGGTAATATAAAGAGTGCATGGAAAACTCATTCAAGGACTTTTGTAATTGTCATAGAGGGTGAAGAAAGAGAGGGAAGGAAAAGAGAGGAGGAAAGAGGCAGGGAGGGAAGCACTGGGTGGGGAGGAGAGAGAGAAAGATCAGTAAGACTCTGAAGTGTTTAGACATGTTATTTAATGATGAATTTCCTATTGTGAAGCAATGTTGTAATATATTTTATAGACTACAGCTTCTTTAAAAAAATTATTTATTTGTTTTTAGAGAAAGGGGAAGGGAGGGAGAAAGAGAGAGAGAGTAACATCAATGTGTGGTTGCCTCTCCAACACCCCCTACTGGGAACCTGGCATGCAACCCAGGCATGTGCCTTGACTGGGAATCCAACCAGTGACCCTTTGGTCCCCAGGGTGGCATTCAATCCACTGAGCCACACCAGCCAGGGTAGCTTAATTCTGTTCTGAAACTCAAAATGTGATTTAACTTTATATTTCTGCCTCATGCAGAGTATTTATAATGAAGGCCATTGTTTAAAAAAAAAAGAAAGGGGGGAGGAGATTTACCATTGAAATCACATGATTTAGTAAAGTGCTTTATGATGTTACTGGCAAACTCTCTAAGGACATGTGTCTGGCTAGCACAGAGGATTGTTTATATGAAGGCATTTCAACCTCCCACAGGCGGTCATTATTTTCAAGGAATGCTACATTTATTTTCTAAAATGAGGTATAATGTAATTTTATTTCATTCATTCTTACTCAATTTTCAGCTTTCCTTTTCTTCAATCCACCACCAAAATGGTACTGTTTCTCTAGAGAGCATCATACACATTTCAAGAGAGAAATAAAAATATAAAGGCATTGGTGAAAACAAAGCACATTTATTCTTTTCAAAAAATCAGGTTACTTTTTTGTGAGAAGTTCCATTGAAAATACAGAGTTAAGCAAAAGTTATATCAAAAGATTTTTTAAATTATCTGATTATTTTAATGGGATCAATGCTAACATTACATTAAGGATAATGCATTCCCAGAAATCTGCAACTCTAATGTGATAGATGTGACTTTTTACATTGAGTAAGTTGGATTGAGTATGAAATACTCAAAGAAAGTATGGCAAAGGCAAAAATGGCCTCATATGCTTTAGATCTCCTTACAAAAGACAACAAAAAAATGGATTTTAAAAGGACTCAAGGTCTCGTACAAAATGTCAAGAAAGGTGAGGATGCTGTGTGTAGGGCAAGAAGGAAGAACAGGACAGAGGGGACTCTGAGCTGATACTGTTATCTCAGAACACAGGCACTCCTTGTTGACTGCAATTTCCTCATCCTTATGCATGAGAAAGAAATCTGTGATTTTGAGGGTTGAAGTTATTGGGAGTAAAAGCAGGATATATTATATTACCCTTCTCTGGACCTAATCTAAATGCTTTGGGAAAAAGAAGACAGATTTTAAAATGTTTCAATGCAAGACTTTTTTATCTGCATATTTCAGGTTATTATAATTATGGATAAAAATGAAATTTTTATCCATAATTATGCATATGAACTCATTGGTCTGAATAAAGTGTCAAGAAAGGGAAAGTAGGTTTTCCTATGTTAACTTTCATTTCTCAAATATGTGTTCATAATGCTATTCCTTGGATTCTGATTACTTCTTTCAAAATACCCGTAATAGGGACCATATACACAGTACAACACTTCATCAGTGTCACCATGGCTCCATCTATGTCTAACAAGAAGGAGACCACCTTTCTTGCTTCTTGGTTTTTACCTCCAGTCTATTTCAGACAAGACTGTTAAATATAATATGGTTAGTACTGTGACCTTTTTGAAACCCAATCTAGATACTATTTCAGTTTAATCAAAAGTAGAATTTTCAAACATAGACCTGAAATTTGGAGGTCAAATACACAAAGTTACTTATGATTGGTATAAATAATTTTTCATTTCTCTGCTTATACTTTGTTTCGGTGTTTTACAAGCACTTCTAATGTGGCAACAGTATTATAATGTAATTTGCATAGTAAAAATAAGATTCTATTATGGCTAATGCTTTGGAAACCCAAGGGCTAGACCAGAGATAGGTGGGTATACATCGTGACTTGTACTAAAAAGGCTCACTATGCAACACTATTACTGAGGATAACACAACAAAACTACAGTTCACTTTGCTGCTGAATCAGCATCGTGGGAGCTACGGCTGTCCCTATGCTGCAGCCTAGCGGAGTGATGTGGTATAAAAATGACACATTCCAGGATGCGGTGTTATCACTTGCTGCAAAGTAGGTTAAGAAACGGAGGACATAAGTCATATGTTCAGAAATCCCACAGACAATATACACTCTGTCCCAGTTACATGTTTATATGGAAAACTAAGTGGAAATGAAGAAATGCCCCTAGAGTCTAAATAGGGTTCACATAATCTGAAATGAACCTTTTCAGTTTCAAATATTATCTTTTCCAACAACAACAAAAAATCATATTCCTTTCAGATGGCATTAACTTTCTTAATAATGTGGCAGAAATGTATATCTCTGTAGATAAAAAATCAATTCTCTATCACTTCTTTTTAAAAAAGAAAATATGACTATAGGTAAAGATTTCACAGTATAGTATCAATAAACAGCTAATTTTTATAAATATCTAGGAATATCACTTGAAGCATTGATCAGGTACCAGGAAATTTAACTAGAGACCTCACACATATACATATGCATGTGAATATCATACAGATTACATGCCACTTCCCTATTTTTCTGCCTTTTTTTCTTTTCCAAAACATTTAAGAATGTGGAATTCTATTCTTTCATTGGAGTCACGGAAGGCATATGCATTCACCAGGGAAGTCAATTTGTTAGCAGAAAGTAATTGAAACCAAAGAAGTATCTGATTTAATGAAAGCAGACATTGACTCATACTTTAAAAACACGACCAGAAAAAAAAAAAGTAAAAGCAAATGAAAGAAGCATTTCTTTATGTTTTTATCATCAGAATGGGTTTGCATTTGAGGTGTTCCTAAGCCACTGGCACAGTCTGCTATATTTGTGCACTCTCCAACCCCTTCACCCTCCCCATCCCAATAAACCACTATTTCCTTCTACATCACACATTGAATACATGATGTGTTTCATTACTACACTGCAGGGAAGGGGAGCAAGGCAGATTATCTATGCAACTTATCCTTTACCTATTTCTCTATGACACAACCTTCACCTTTTTTTCTTCACCACTCTAACTAAAAATGAACCAGGAGCTCTGTCAATGACATAATGCTTTCAAGAAAGTTCTACTAATTAAAAATCCTCACCATACCAGACCTAAAAAATGAACACACTCTTGCCAAGTGTTATTCACCACAGAGACGCTCTTGTAGCTACATTTTAAGGAAGACTAGAGAGAGGGGGATGGTGTGGAGGGAGAAAGTCTACTAACATATGCACTGAAGTATAACAGTTGTCGGCGTCAGAGGGACAGACTATTTTTAATATAGGTCCTTCAAGAAAACAGGAAAAGAACAAAAAATAATGCATCTTCCTAAGAGCTAAGAGTAATGAACGTGTAGTTTTGGATAACAGAAGCTTTTACTGGAATGAAGAACCACAATTATAGGAAATAGCTCTGGTTTTTTGGAAGCAAAAGATGAGTTGTCAGTGTTTAATGATGTTTTTCTTTGATTGCACCTGTAGACACCCCCTCCCCCGGCGCCTTTTTAATGATAAGGACGTGGTAGGTTTTTATTGCAGGAGCATAAAAACACTTTCAGACTACTGCTTTTGCCCATGCTTACAGTTCCATCCAGTGCTATCAATAGTTACTTGTTGGGAACATGCATTTAGACTTGCAATGTGCTGCATTAATTTAACACCACATAAAATATGGATTTTATTGCAGCAGAGACAATAAATGCTGCAACTGCTGACTACATGCATTTAATCTCCCCTCTTTCATCTCACCCCCCTCATACTTCTGACTCAGACATAAAAATGAGAATATGGGAATGGTGCCTATTCCATTTCTGATAAATGTCAATCTATTTTATTTATGTGCCTGCTTAGTGACCATTGACTGTTTCCAGGAATCTGTCTTCCGCCTGTCATTTCTCTTTATTTTAAACGTACAATGAACTGTGATTATGAATAAGTGAAGAGTGAATCCATTCACATGGAATGCAAAGTAATGTTAGGTGATGCTCGAGTTCACACCACAACGTTGTCTCTCCAACTGATTTTCAAAATAAAGAACAAGTATGAGCATGCCAAATTTCGCTCCATGACAGATCCTTAGCATTTGTTCAGAGTGAATAAATTCACAAACTCTAATATCAGGACCCACTGTTGAGCATGACATATAATTTAACCAGTTTTAAATAACCTCTACAGAAATCAAAGCAGTTGCTTCTAGAATCCAATATATATAGTTTTATGTTTATTAATTTAGTAATGCACTAAAGATGGTCATTTGGAAAGAATTGCTAAATACAACTTAAAAACAAACATTTTCCCCCCAGGGAAAGGAAATAAAATACCTTAAGGGAGTTTAAAAAAAAAAAAAAAAACAAAAAAAAAAACAGAGAGAGACGAAGTCTTCCTACCTTTTTTTATCAGCTTCTGGATAACGGAAGTTGGTTCCAGCCAAAATAGCCCTGGAGAAATTGTCACTATGTCCCCTTTTTGTTTGTTTACGGCTGTTATTTCCTATCACTGATTCTACTTCAATCTAACTCGAGCTTTCTCTCAGCATCACTTTTAACTCTGGACGGCAGGGAAGAGAAGAAAACGGGGCTGGGGGGGTGCGGCGAGCTCTCTCTGATTGGCTTTCATTCAGTGCTCCTGATTAAGGGAGGAAAAAGAAATGGTAAGGGGTGGGGGGAAGCCCTTCCTCGCACGGAGAGAAAGGTTCTGCTGATAGAGCTGCAGCACTCGCCATGGGAAGGTTGGAGACTGGGGAAGTGCTGGCTTTTGCTAGCACACAGCGATTTGCAAGTGAATGCGAGGGGAGGGCGCATCCGAGAGGAGGGCTTTGGATGAAAGGCGTCCCCTCCCCCGCAGGGCAGAAAGACTCTCTGTTTCAAGGCTAAGGTAATCAGCCCAATCTAATCCGGCTGTGTCCGTAATACAATCCTCGGAACCGGACTGCTTCTTGCAATTCTTTTTAAACAGACTTCCTCTTCTGACATATATATTCCTACACCATCCCTACGCCGGACTACCGAAATACAAGTATTAACGGGTGTCAGGTGAAATTGCAAGCAGACCTGACACGTTACCAAAGTAATTTTTGTTCCGGTTTAACATTTTTATTTTTGTTTTCATAGAATTTTCCTTCACTGATTCTCTAAATACCTTATTGTTGTTGCTTATTATCATAGGAGAGCGTGCCTCGCTCTACGTTTTGGAAAGTCCTGTAGCCAGTCTTGTCTGCTTAATTTTATCTGCTTTGCATTTTTAGATTTTGCAGATAAAAATCTTATCCATGATTTGATTATGTAGTTAATGCTATTAAAGCATTTAGATGTTAGAGTTGATACAATCACCTTCTCTTTTTTCTTTTAACTTTTTGTCCTCGGAAATTTGACTTTCATGCCCAAATAAGTGCGTGGTTTTATTTACTTATCAACCATCTAACTGTCCATCCTCTCTAACTCTACATCAAGTTGGAATCGACCAAAACCTTACCAAAGGATGTCAGTATAGCTCCATGAAATAACTAGCATCTTTTTATTTTTCTGGCTACATGTAGATAACATTTTAAAGTACATAAATCATATAAACATGCTATAAAATAATAATATACTTGAAAATAATTTTAAACCTTTGTGGTGAATTATGAAGATAATCTTGATCAAGTATAACTTTAAAAAATAAATAATCCTGCTCAGAAATGTTAAATGACTTGCTTAAGCAAGGAAACTAGTGATAGTTAAAACTAAAATGACAGTTTATATTTCTATAAATACATAATAGATATTTATAATTACAATTGAGTACTGCTTCTGTGATGTGTACTATATCCTGGGTGCATATTTGATTATGTTTAACATCAGTAGACCCCCTACACAGTCAGCATAATGGGAAGGGAAAGAATCTCCATTCTTATGGAACTGAACTCATTTAGATGACCCCAGAGAGATCACCTTTTCATCTACTTTCTAGAAAGGGGAGTAAAATGAAGATAGAAAGAATGATCCCTTCCATCAAAGTCTGCTAAGATTTCATTGACTGGAAATGAGACAGCTACAAATTGTTGCCAAGGAAGCTTGGGAATTTATGATTCACTCTGGAGAGCTATTTGCCCAGCCAAAATCCTTGGTACTGTTAGAAAAGGATGTGACAGAAATGGATGCAAAGAGTCACAGTGCTGTCCTACCTATATCACCAAATAGTAGATTTTATGGTTTTTCAGAGAAAAAAAATGAAATTTTGTTATTTTCTAAAATTTTGTCATTGTTTTAGGGAATGGTATACATGCAAATAATTTTAATATTTTTAATTGTTGAAGTATGAAGCAATGGTATTTCCAGGTTTTTCACTTTCTGTTTTATGATCATAGGATATATTTATTAAGTTATAAACAAAAACCCAGGTATTTACGTATTTCAAAGTTCAGGAGACGTAGCTACAGGTATGAAGAGACAGAAAGAGAAAGAGAAGGTAGAATGAATGTACTAAAACATCCCATTTTCCCTAATGCCCTCCTTGTAAAAGAAACTCATATGCTATCTTATTAATTACAAGCTTTACTAACAAAAATCAAAATAAAGAACACACAAAACATTGGCTAAAAAGTAAAACCTCATGATGCGTTTTGTTCAATTAAAAAATATCATGTTTCACTTCCTTCTTTATTTCACTCTATAAACAGATAAATGTGGGAGTCTGCAAATTTCTCTATTTCTTTAGGGTTTTCTCTGGAAGTTTTTCATAAAATAATCCTGTGAATTAAATAAAGCTTCCCTGTAGTCAACGATGTTAGAAAATAGTAGCCCACGAAAAGTCAGAAAACCAAACTGTTATCTCTAGATGAGTGCCTCAGTGCCTCACAAGTGTCCCTCAGTGTGCAGAGAGGCTGCACGTACACTGTATGCAAATGAAGCTGATGAAAACTTCTAAAAATGCATTTCTATACTTTTGAAACGGAATATGAAATTGTACGGAAAATGCCTTACTATGATCGTAAAAACGCTTAAGAAACTAAAGAGCATTCTATCATTCTAGCAATGGGGCCCTCTGAAGACTCATGTCCTCCTTCATTGCAGATATAAAAGACTTAATTTGGTTAAAATCAATGAATAAAACAACCTCCTATTCCATGTGAAATTATATACCTAAAAATGCCATGCTGTTGATAAACAGTAAGCATCAGTCCTTAAGGTGTCACTTGATAAATACCTGCATACTTGTTTAATTTTTATTTTTTAAGATTTTATTTATTTATTTCTAAAGAAAGGTGGAAGGGAGGGAGAAAGACTGGGAGAGAAACATCAGTGTGTGCTTGTTCCTCGCGTGCCCCCAAATGGAGACCTGCCCCTTAACCCAGGCATGTGTCCTGACTAGGAATCGAACCGGTGACCCTCTGGTGCTCAGTCCACTGAGTCACACCAGCCAGGGCTGCATACTTGTTTTGAAACAATAGCTTCCCAGCCAAACTTTCCTCAGGTTTTTTTTTTTTTTTTTATGATAGCAGAGACAATATCAATTTCTACTATAATAAGAAGTTAAACATAGTTTTCTCTCTATGGTTATAAGAGGAAAGTAGAGGAAGTATACATTGCTTCACTCCCCTCAAATACATCGACAGAAAATTAATTTGACATAGTTTAATGCAACATTATTTTTCCCCCAACCTTCTCCCAGTCTGTCTTACTGGATGGTAGAGACTGGAAAATTAAAAATTGCACTCTCTTGGCAATAAATGTTAAGGGTGGGAGTAGGAAGGCATTCATATTCCAATTTTTAAGATGTCCTCATCATCCTTGAATTAGAAATCGAATTAAACATGGAGAAAGGTAAAGTAGAAGGCACTGATTTGGCCACATAGCTGAGGAAGCCTGGATTTGCAGTCACCCTTACCAGGGACACTGTTGACAGCCGTTTGGACCCTGGTAATGCACGTGTGATTCTAGAGGCTGATGTGCTGTTGATATTCACATGGTCTCTCTCCTTCTATTTATGTTGTAAGCGGCCATCTATCATTCAATATTATTATTGCCTAAAGTAGCTAGAGTGCATTCTGTTATCTGCCACTAAATGCTACTGAAACTTCTGTGACAACAGCCACTGTTATTGTTACTTATTAACTATATCTCAATATTTCTTAGATCATGTAATTTGGTAGTGGGCCAGGGAGGACCGACCAGGGAAAGATTAAAGTATCAAATAGCCTGTTATGCTTTAAGAAATGTGATTATTTTGAAAAACAATCAAGGGTTAGTGAGAAAAAAAAAGTCAGGGCACGTTTTCTTAACTTTCTTAGATCAAACCTGAATCAAACCACTTGGTTTTTTCCCTACAATTTTTAATGTAAAAATTTTTTGATTACCTATGCAAAGATTTACAAGTAAATTGAATTCTATCTTCTTAGTGAGGCAGAAAAAAAAATAGATTGAATAATTCTCATGTTGATTGAAAAGTAAATTCTTACTCAATCTGACTGCTTCCATCCACACCTGAATAAGGTTAGTGGCCTATTTTAAATATTGAAACATTGCTGAAGTGAAAATAATCAGAAATGAATTTTCCATTGTCTGGTGGTGATTTAACTTTAGACCTGAAAAACTGAAAGGAAAATCTTTCAAATAAAAAAATAGTGGAAAAACAATAAATCATAAGTCTAATGTGCTTGCAATTGCATTAAAGGAACAAAAATATAATCTTTTATTTTTATATTTTAAGTTTTATTGCCAATGCAGAGATTAGGCCTGAGTGATAAAAGCAGCATTTTAATAAATATCATCACCAAAGGTCATTCTGAGAATTCCTAGAACCTTTTTAAGAAAAGGCAATATTTTAAATGGATTAAATATCTTTAAAAAACTAGATAAATCATAGCTAGTATTTTATTTCTTCTTCCTTAAAATATCATTTCATTTCATTCCTCCTCCTACTTTATCATTTGTCAATAACTGTTAATTTTATGGTATTCTATACTACGCATAAGCTATCAAATTAGCTTCTCAGCTTTGCAGAATCTGGCAGAAAACATGAGACTCTAAGCCAGAGACAAAGGCCCTGAAACAGCATGACTATCATTTGTGTAAATTTTCTTTGACAGCGCCCGCCCCATCTCATCCAGGCAATGCCTGAGGTGGGCTCAGGTGAATGCTGCACCTGCAGTGGGTTTGTATCAGGGCTGAGGGACACCAAGCTTAGGGGACCCTGCTTGTCATGAGATGAACCGTGAACAAAACTGCCTGAACTCCACTCCAAAGGGAGACATTATCTTTATTTTATTGTACGGTATGCAAGTCCTCCTACTCTGGTGGGGACCATAATTCACCATCCAAGGATGCTGCTATGAATATCCTTGAAAAGATAGTTTAAAGAAAAGGGTGGTTAGTGCAGAAATGTGAGAGACATGTGGATAATTGTCTCCCAAGATTATTATTTATTGGTCCAATGAAAAAAATGTCAGCTGGAAAACTCACCTACGCCCAACACACAGTCACCCTTAGGGAAAGTCTGCAAATGAATGGCTGTTCTACCTATAGAACCAATTATATGGACTGTGATAAAGACTCTTCATTGATCAAACTTTATTCAAACTCCCCTGAACTCTTTTCCAATGTTCCCTGACTTTTGCACTTCTGTATTTGTCCCTGCATTGTCCAATTTCATCAAGAATCCTGATAAGTTATTCCCAACCCTCAATAATTGATCACCCTCAATTTTTGACCAGGTTTCTCTGCTCCATCATCCCCTGGGTAATATCTGATCACCTTATCTTGCCTTCAGCCAGAATCCTGTTGGGTAAGGTTAGGAAGAATCCCCTCTTCCTCCTGTTGTTTCTTCTTACTAATTTTTATTTTTTTTAATTGACTTTATTAGGGTGACTTGTTTAATAAAATAATGTAGGTTTCAGCTGTACAATTCTGTGTATTATACACCATCTGTGTATTTAATGTGTTCACCACCCCAAGTCAAACCTCTTTGCATCACCACTTATCCCCTCTTTATTGTCTTCTACCTTCCCAAACCACCTTTCCCTCGGATAATCACCAGACTATTGTCTGTGTCCATGATTTTTCCCCTTAATCCCTTCACGTTTCTCACCTCACCCCCACCCTCTGATCTCTGCCCTGCTCTTTGGCTATAAATTCTGACTTGTCTAGTCTCTCTTCCCCACTGAAAAGCCCCATTGCGGTGGGTCCTACACCCAGCACAATGGACTCTTTGAATAAAGCCTTCTTTACCAAGTCTTTTAGCAGGTGTTGTTTAGTATTTTTTTTTCTTTATTGTCTGGAAGAAATAGCTCTCAAAATGCAGTCTATGGACCAACAACATTAGTATCACCTGGGACCTTGTTATAAATGCAGATTCTCTGGTCCTGTCTCAGACCAACTGTATCAGGAACTATGGAAGTGGTTAGCATTCTGTGTTTTCAAATGTCTTGAAGTGATTTCAAGAGCTATGATTTGAGAATCACTGGCCTACAGTCGATTTAAAGCAATCTGGAAAAGGAAGAAACCCTGCCTTAAAACTCATGATTTACAAATGAGAGATTTGTTTATGCAATCACTTATTATTTTTAGTCCATATAGATTATATACAGAATCACTGCAAAACATTACACTATTTATACGATCGTGGGAGAGAGTTATAACTACAGTCCTGGCTAAATAAGGATTTAACCATCTAATGAGAAAGACAGTAATGAAGACAAGTGATACACAAAAGTAAATGAAGGGGAAGAAAAAAGGGAATTTTGCCAAGTGTGTGATGAATGTAAAAGTAGTTTTTCCCAAGGTTTCAAAATAGAGAATTACAACTCTGATGAATGTCAGCTTTGGTTTTTCATTTCAGCAGTCAAAGTGCTGGGGTGTGGGGGGAGGGCATTGAAAATTCCTGGCCATGATGCTCCATCCTAGCAGCATGTTGATTAAACAAAGTCCCATCTGAGTTGCCAAGAGAACAGACCAGAAGGAGGAAGAGTTCTGAACTCCTTTCTCACAATCTCTATTGATGATGGTACTTTACTTTGCCTACAAATATTTGTCTTTACCTCAGTTCCTCTTATGATTACACCCCGCCCCACTTTTGCAATCTGTCATACGACATTATGGAAGAGAATCAGGAAGTAGAAATGAAACAATGAGAGGAAACAGGAAGAGAAGAAGTTTTATAAAGTCAGATTCCAGAACTAAAGGAAACAAAAACTGTCTTTTTCAGTATTGATGGGGCTTGCTTTGTGGGTGTGAATCCTGAGGAGTCACACAGGACCCCATGCTTAGAAAGGGCGCATTCTTGGTTTAATGCACTTTTGAATATTTAAATGAGTTCTGAACAAGGAGCTCCATATTTCATTTTGCATTGAGACATATGATTTTGTAAGCTGATCTGCTTAATAACTGGTTGATAATGCTGATGAAGTATGATGTCATCCATGGACTAGAAAGGTCCCGTCATAAGTGAATGTTTGGACAATAATCAATGTTGACACTTAGCAGATGAAGACATCAATAACCTGATTTGTCATTAGTAAACAAGGACAATAAAGTGTACTTGACTTATGTTAAGCTGGGCTTGACTCTGAAACATTTGATCTCTAGTGTGAAGACACTGGCATAAGGCCTCAATGAAATCAGTAGCTATAATTTTATTCATTCAGGTATTCAGTTATTTATTCTCCAGCTACTTATTGAGTTGCTAATGTGTCATACATTTTGCTTAGCACTGGGGATGTGATGGTAATCAATAGCTCATTCAGTTCTTAACCGCACAGAGTTCACTCTCTAGTAGGAGAAAAGAATAATTATTGAATGTCACAAATGGTTATATTATCATTCACCATGATAAGTGCTCTGAAGGAAGGACTTCAATTCTATTGCAGTTTATAAGGGCCTTGACCTGACTGGGAGAGGGAAAGTAAGGAGAAAGTTTAGGAAGGGGGTTAGGGAAATTTCCTGGATGATGTGATGCTTGAGGTGAAATTAGAAACATGATGAAATGCTTTTTTACTCAGTGACTTTCACAAGAAATTATTTTGTGTGCTGCCACAAAATGATTGTGTGGTGGTAACACTTAAACCATGCATCCCTAGCAGCTAATTGGTAAGGTAGTTCCAGTGGTTCCATCATTGCAGGTACCCGTAACCAAAACTACAATTGATTCCTAATGTATCAGACATGGTAGACACATATGCATACGTGCATTTTGTTGCACTAAGAATATCTTGTTCATGCAATAGGTCATTGGAATAAAGCAAAGCATACTTTGATGACTACAATGTATCAAAGGTTACATCTGTCTAGTCCCTGTGAAACTATTTTAATCTTTGGCAGCTTTTCAAAAACTGTTCAGCACTAGCAAATGCAAACAAAACAAAAATAAAGCAAAACAGTAACTATTGAACCATTTGCTAATTATTTGGTATCAGACCATATTTTTAAAAAATCATGGAAAAAATAACTATTGAAATAATTAATGTATTAATATAGTGCACTATGCTATTGTTTAATTTTTATGTAAAGTTTTTTTTTTCCTTTTTATCACAGTCACTATTTCAAAAAAATGTTTGGCTTAAAATCACCAAGATTTATTAAGTACTTAGAGTTTTTTAACTCAATATAAATTAGCCTTCAGTTAAACCAAAAGTCAAAATAAATGCACTCAGATTAGAAGAGTTTTATTTTTATATAAAGATTTATATTGCATAAAGTTTATCATTTAATTGATACAGTAACTATTCAACCACATCCATGATCTCAAGCTAAATATATTTGCTTAACATTTTTTGCATTCCTTATCCTAATTCAACTAATGCAAATGGATTAAAAGTATTTGCAAAAAGTACACAATCGAAAGCAAATTTTAGGTAATTTTTAAAAATAATTAGCAGTTCAATTACTGCCTAGTTTAAAATATTAGTTTTAAATTTAAGAAACAACATAAATCAAATCAAGAAAATGATCATTTGTGAAATTCCTGACTTGGTTTCTATAAATACTGCTCGAAGAGTGAAAATTTTTTAAGTGTGTTCATTATCTACTTTACTTTTGTCATTTGTCATCATTCTAGTGTAGTAAAATAGTCTTTCTCTAACAAAAAAAAATGAACAATGTTTAAGACAAAGAAGAAACAACGTCATTTAACAAAATTAGCATGCTAAACATAAAATTCCAAACAGTGGGAAAGATTTAAGACAGGATAGTGAGGACTCCAAGTCTGGCCTCATCACTGGAGGATTCTGGTCCTGGCTTGGGGCAGGTGGTTGTCCCCATAACAGTGACAGTTTCCTCTCCACAATTCAAGATGAAGGATAAAGTGGGTTATACTTACCTATGAGTTTATGATTCACTATCCCAGCATTTTTCATAAAGTCATACATTCATTTTTGTTTTTTGTCTCTCTGATCAGTATAATAAAAATTGATTTTCATATTTTTTCTCAATGAATAAAATTATGCATGCATGACTAGAAGCCATTGAAAATTTTATGAAATTGGTAACAACATACAGATCAGAAGATAAAAAATATATATTAGCAGTATTGACAAAACTATGTAAATCATATGTAATGTGTGAATGTATTTAAATTTAGCACAGTAGACAGTTACAGATACATGCCTATGGATATCATAAAAGGAAATACATTGAAGATACTACTAAGCTTTGGAAGTCTTTATTGTAATATTATTATTTTTTATACTTTGTGTTCTTCTTAGCTTTCAGTCTATAGTGCAGGCAAAGTATGTCCATTATTAAGCCAATAGAAATAAAAGTACATTTTTATTTATATGCAATTATTCAAAAATGTAATGTTTATATGCAATCTCACAAAAGTAAAACATAATCAAAACTTAAATGAATACAATCAGAATAGATTTCTAACCAATGGCAAGTGGAATAAATTCAGATGATACAGTTTTAAATGAGTGTTCAACTTTCTAGTTGGAAGAGACACTGATGTACGATACTCTCGGTATGAAATATTTGGACTTTGTTTTTTTTTTTGGGGGGGGGTGACTCCTACCACCCACATGTATACAATTAAGAATCTTTGGAGGCTGTTCTAGTTTAATAGCCAATATGCTATAGTGTGTTTTGTTTTTCTTAGAGCATAAAAGTTTCACCTAGTTACAAGCTTGCAATACAGAATTTGCTTATTTTCCTTTACTTAACCTATCATTCCTTGGCTGGGCCTTGTAGATGTTGTGGTTTACAGACAGATTGCTATAATTAAAACATGGCATATATTATATCACTATACCTGCAAATTCTATTGTTATATTCAAATGAATACATTTTTTTAGTATAAGTCCTTAATTTCAGTATTAAATATACTATTCCTAGTCATAAATGTATATTTTAGTTGTTAGTTATTCAATACACCTGACATTTTTTCATTGAACAAATATTTCTTTAATGCTTACTATATTCCAGGGACTATGCTAGGCTTCAGGGATATAGCAGTAAAGAATGTATAAAAAGCCTTTGTTCTCAAGAAATTTGCATGCTGCTAAGAAGGAAAATATAAAAGCAAATAAACAAGCATATGATACTGCAGATGGCGATAGGTGTTATTGGGGAAAAAATCAGGGTAATAAGGTATGGTGGGCAGAAGAAAAGCAAGCAAAGATTTCCACACCAAATTGTTAAAGTCTGTGGATATTTTAACCTTACATAGCAAGAGGGACTTTGCAGGGAGTTTGCAGATGTGATTGAGATGAAGAATTTATCCTGCACAATTCTGGCAGACTCAATATAATTATGTGAGTCTTTAAAAGCAGAGAAAATTTCGACTCAAAAACAGATGTAAAACAGAGGAACAGAACCAGTGAGATGGCAGCCTGAGAAGGATTCAACTCACTGTTACTGACTTTGAAGATGGAGGAGATGATGGATGTGGTCAGTCTCCAAAAGCAGGAGAAAAAAAATATAAGGCAACAGATTGGTACTTTGGTGCCCTTGCTGACACCTTGATTTTTATTCTAGCAAGACCCGAGAGGTGTCAGAATGCTCAGATGCAGAACTGTAAAATAGTGAATTTGTGTTGGTTCAAGCCACACAATTTGAGGTAATTTTTTAGAGCAGTGAAAGCAAACTAATACAAGAGATTGAGAGACACTGGTCAGTATGTACCATTTTGCATAACAGTTAACAAAGGCTTGCTGAAGTCGTGATGCTTGAGCAGAGTTGAATGAGGTGACAAAGCTAGCCATCTGCTACAAGCAGGAAGAACTTTCCAGGCAGAGGAAAGAGCAAGTGCAAATGCCCTGAGGCTTGCTCAGTTGCAGAAAAGCAAGGAAGCTGTCAAGGCTGAGAATTCAAGGACACGGGAGGGTGTAATGTGTTGAGTGCTGGCATCAGTGAGACAGGCCTTCTGGAGCTGGTTACATCATGGCATTTTATTCTCACAGAGAGATGGGGCTCTTACAGGTCAGGGGCACAGGAAAATAATATCTGGTTTAGATTTTAAATTGCTCGCTTGTTTTGATCACCTTATGAAGAGCAGTCCATAGGAAGGGAAAGGGTAGGAGTGGTCAAACTGGCAGACAAATCAAGAAACTTGTTAAAATATAAGATAATGACATCATGGAGGGGTTGGTGAGGAACGGATATATTTTGGATATATCCTAAATATAAATGTAATACTATTTGCTGACGGATTAGATATTAGAGTTTGCAAAGAGAAAACAGGGGTAACTCCAAATACAAAACAGAGTTGCTGTACCAAGATGGAAAAAAAATAGGTTTGGAGCCAACCAAAATATTAGTAAATGTCCTTTTTTAAAAAAATTAAAACAATGTCTTCTTCACACCTCACATGAGTTGAATTTATCTTTCTTTTACACTGCCTTCAACATCACACATGACTATTGTTTTCATTTCCTTAAAATTTTCAGAATAGTGTTTTAGAAGAGACCATCAGTATTTTCATTCTTGATGCACCATTTCTGTGCTGTTAGCTGGAAGTTCAACTCTTCAGCATTTTCTGCTTCCCCATCATCCTAAACACCTATAAACTATAAATTTTTATTTGAATAGGTTCTGATCAATGATTTTTTAGATAAAAACTAATTTGAAAATCTAAATAAGAGTGATATTTAGAAGGCATATGCAAATTCTTTGAGATGAGATTTCATTATTGTAAAAGTTCTGCTCTTGGACTTTTTTTAGCACTGGAAATTGCTTCCCAGGTGAGGTGATGTGGGAATGAGCACTTTTGGACTGTTAGGTGATAGGTTTCAAGCACTAAACATAATGACTATGGTTTACATTAATTATGGAATTTCAGAATTATATAAACGAAAAACACTGTACTAGGAATAAGGAGGCCTAAGTTTACATGCTTATTAAAATAAAAAGAGACTTCATCAGAACAAAGTAAAAGACAATTTGAATTTAACTAAAACGATTTTTAAAATTGTGATCTCACTTTCCTCCTTGGCTACCTGAAGACTGGCTGCCCTCATGGAAGACACAGTAACGCTCAGAGCCAGGCAGTCCGTGAACAACAGATGACTTCAGCAGAAACAAATGGCCACCGATGCCCTTCAGCCTAGGAAGGAAACAGCACCCGAGACAGAAATCAGGAACAGCTAGCCAAAATGTAAGAAGCCACACCAGACATCATCCTCGTGTGTGGATTTAGAATCCATTTTGGCGGTGGCCAGACAACTAACTGCCTTATATGTGATTTATGCTTCCGTGGATTACACAAAGAAAAATGAACCCAAAGATAGTCTGGCAAGACATAGCCAGCACGAGAGGTAGAAGATCTCAAGAAAACAAAGAAAGGATCACAGTAACAGAATAAATAAATTTAGGAGAACTGCAACAGCCAATGTTGGTGCTGTCAAGAAGAAAGAGTGAAAAGTCTTTGGTGATTCTATTAGTTGTGATTTTTTTTTCATAAAAGGATTAATAAAGCAAGAACTTTATGTTAAAGAATTGTCTTCTTGAAAAATCAGCTCTCTGTAAACCCATATGAAGTATTTAAACATATAGATATGCCTGAAAATGGTATATAAAATAATATTTAGCTTAATGTAACTTAAATGTGTATATATCTTACTATAGCAAAGTAGTATTTTTAAACAATTGCTAATCAACCATAAGCTCCCATTAAATCATCTATTGAGAAAATAATTTTAATGGCGTTAAAAAAAAAAGCCCAAAATAGTGTCACTTGTACTGAAAGCCCATGATGGTGTTAGTGTAGGTCTCTAGGTACTAATAAAGGAAGGGGGCAAAGGAAATCAAACATTATTAAGCATAATCAACTGGAGAGCACTTGCCTGCTTAACTAAGAAGCTATCCCCATGAGAAGTTCACACACTCAAGGGGATAGCTTCATTGCCCCACCAAGGGGATTAGCAGCTCTCCCTCCCCCGGTGTATGGAGCAGCCCACTCTCCATTACCAGATTATGGAGCAGGTGGGGAACAAGGGAAGGTAAGCACATGTGCAGTAGATGCCAAAATGCAAAGGAGAAGGTGCTTCTATGAGGTATATGAAATGAGAGCCAAGATGATGATCACAGAGGCCTGTCTAACCTGGGAAAAGATTAGATTGGACAGGGGATGTGAAACCGTAGAGGATCAGGAAATGGCTTAGGTAGCGGGAGGATCCAGAAGCAGCCAATGAAAACTTGGGAGGCTGATTGATTTGAAAAAATGCCTGGTCCTTCCCAAGGCCAAGGTAATATAATCTCAGTTTAACAAAAAAGTCTTGTTTCTCTCTCTCTCTCTTTCTCTCACTCTCTCTCCCTCCCTTGGTAACATGTGCCCACCACATTGATTTGTGCATTCTCCCTGTAGCAGCCATGTGGCCCCCAGCAGCTATTCAGCCAGTAGCCACACAAACTTCAAGCAGGCTCCAGGACAAGCCTGGGTACTGGATACAGCAGTGCCAATCAGCCAGAGCACAGTCAGGAACAGACTAAACTAGCCTGATTGGGGCAGAGAAATGGACCGAACCTATAGCATAAAATGCCTGGATATTGCCCTTATTTCTGGGCCTGATGAAGACGAGATTGAACTTTTTCCAGGGCAGGACAGATGGAAATGAAACGTTGGAAACCTGGGGACAGCCTTCTATTTCCATCCAAATAAATCTTATCACACTACAACCTTCCATGCATGTGTCTTCAGAATGCTTTCCTTGCAATCCCATGAAATAACCTACTTCCACCAGCAAGAATACCAAACCGAGTGGAATACCTAATCTAATTGCCGCTTCAATACCTCACAGAAGCACAATCAGTATGAGAACTTTCTGATCAAGTACAAGTAAGAAAATTGGCCTTCTCCATGCCCAGACAAAAAAGAGGCACCATGCATGGTAAAAACCCTACTTGTGTGCTTCCCCTCTGAAAAAGGTGTCTGGGCCCAAGAATAATCCTTTCTATTCCTTTGTTAATAGCTCCTTTGCCCCACCCTTCTTCCTAAAAAAGCTTTAACCTTCTAGTTGCTAGTTGGAGTGCTGCCCAATTCATGAATTGCTTAATAAAGTCAATTAGATATTAATACTTAATCATTTTTAATGACAAGATAATTTTATTATACATTTTGTGAATTATCGTCAAATATCTAGAGAAATACTAAGAATTTAGAAATCGTTAAAAAAAAATAACGTTCTTTCCTGCCTGAACACGAGAGCTTTCTGTGGCCACTTTGTGTTCCTGCAAGATTCATGGTGTTAACACTGACCTCTGGTACTGCCATGCAGCCACTCGCAGCTCGGTGACGTCTCACAGACACACAGTGTGAAGAGCACAGCGTAGATGGGAAACAACACAAAACAAAACGAAGATGTTCTAAGAAAAAGCAAGTAGTTAATAATAAATATTAGTACCAGCTAAGCTATGACCTAGTTACTAAATTAATAATATAATAAAGTATGTTAATTTATGTCTAAATGTAAAATGTCATTTATGCCAAAAATAATACCTCATTATGTTTGACAATAAATGGATATTGTACTAAATTCAGAATTTTGAAAATAATAGTACTAAATTACTATTCTGGTAATATATTAAAGTCATCTAAAATTTATTGATGCAGAATAGCTTCTCTTAACCTCATTATTTTAAAAAATTAATGTGAAATGTGATCAATTCTGTGCAATGGAGACCACAGTTTTACCCATATTAAGATCATCATTAATCATCATTTTTTCCCCCTGCACATAAGGTTTAGTGATGCCAAAATAAAAATGTTTAGTTTTGATTTCCAAATATTTAATTAATGAAGTTCAGTATAGGCCTCATTTTTTCTCACCAAATTAAATTGCAATGTTACTAATTTAAATTTATATGTACATTTGTTATAAAACCTTTCATTATAAATTAAATCACCACTTTTCATATCTTAATATTTGTCTGTCACTTTAATTCAACAAAATTTTTCTGATGTCTTAGAGCAAACATTTGAGAAAAGTCTAATTGTGATATTTAATAGTATTTTATGATGCCTGCATGATTACATTTTCTTCTTTTGGTTGGTGACTATATAGGTGACCTCCTTTGTAACATGTTGAGAGTTAACTTAGTAGAGTCCTTTGAGTGATACTCTTCATCATCCCATTTGTAGACTTTTCGGTTTTACCTTTTTTCCTTTAATGAAAAATTGTGATTTATTTGCATACTTCCATTTACACTGTCTAAACTCATTCCCAAAATTTAAGTAAATAAATAGACACATTTTTAAGGTCACTATCCAAGGGTAGGGTACCAACCTATGACTGGAGGATGGAACTAATGAGAGTGGAAAACAAACCAATCACCTCATTTGTTTTTTATTTACTGTTTCCTCACCAACTGAAAAACCAGTTTTTATGTACTATGCAGAATTATTGCTGCTTTGTAGGCTATAACTTACTTGACAAGGTTAAGGCCCATGAGTCAATATAGACTAGAAAGAAGATTTTATCATGATAATTCTTCCCTGAAATAGAGTTTCAAAATATCATTTTTGGTTCAGGTTATGCTTTAATTCCCCAAAGAAATTTTTACCTCCTTGTCCACAAAAAGAAGTGCAGTATAGTACAGATAAACAGGTCCATGAAGAAACAAAAATAATTACTAAGTCTAGCTTACAGTGATTAATAAAATATGAACACACGAACAACAATAGCAAATGAAGAGATTATGAGGCCAGGGACCTATATTTTTCATGTGGAAACAGAAAAGCAGCAGCAGATTTTTTGATTCCAGTCCCTTTGTTTTAACAACCTTCCTAAAAAACCTCACCCAAATCTAGGTTCTGAAAATTTCTAATGTGTGATACTGAAAGAGGTCGAACTCTAATGAAGACCTGTGGGAAATGAAAAGCTCAAGCTTTAGAGGTTTGGGTATGTTTGTTTGTTTGTTTGTTTTCCCTGTGTTTCAGGTCTTAAAATCCACACAGAGTTAAGAATTTGAAAGGCTTAACATGAAACTATTATTCAGTATCATACTCTGAGAGCAGAGTCATTTTCAAAGCATAGAGTTACTTCTAGATATTTGTGCCCTCAGTATTATCATAATAAAAGTACTACTCATTATACTGAAGGGTTAATATTAATAAAACTTAAATAATTTGTTTCCAATAAAATTTTAATAAAGGTTATTTGGAAAATGCTCCATATGCATGACTTCAGGACAAATTTCTTCTAAGATAATTTCTTCCAAATATTGTTTCCATTACATAACATCACATGAAAAACTTGTAGTATAAATTTATTACCATCTGACATCTTACATTTTTTCTCTCATTTACATTTTCATTACTGGTCAATTATAAATGTAAACCTGCCAAACAATACTCACTCACTCACTCAGTCAATGACTCTTCCAGGAGGAAAATGAGAACAGATAAAATAGCACAGTGCGTATAAAATGTTATATAATATACAGCCATGCTTTGATGCTTTAATATACCAGCTTTCATCTTTGTAGCTGTACCAACAAAACAACACAACTACTTGAAAATTTTTAAAGATGCAGTCAAATTGTTTTCAACATGTTAAATAATATTTTTGACAGCTTTTGGAAAAACCCCACTGGTTTTTAGTTCTGAGTTAACCAAATTTTGATTTAATGCATTAAGTAGGTCTATTCAGATGAATAACCATGGTTTCATTTAGGAAAATCTATTATAAATGAAGCATTTATGTGTTTCTTAGGTGCTTCATCAATAATGTCTACACTGTGATATATTTGTTTGGGAGGTAAGATATTAATTGTAGTGTATTTGTAGAGCTGAGTATGTTATGCAGTGCCTTATGTATGATTTTTTCATGTTTATTTTTTCTCTTATCTTAGGGTGAAGGGAGGTAATATAATGGTAGTGATCAGAATTTATCTTGTCAATGAGAAAACAGGTAAAATATTTCATCACATTACTTTACATTAGACACGTGTGTTTAGTATTATGGGTCTGGCACTCAGTGGCCGTGTGACACTATGCAACTGACTTAAACTCTCTCTACCTCTGTTTCCTCATCTGTAAAATGGAAAAAATGTTCTATCTCTTTTTGTATTACTTATACTATTGCTATACATTAAGAATACAATAGTTGCTATGGAAAACAGTATGGAAATTCCTTAAAAAAATTAAAAGTAGAACAACTGTATCAATTGGACAGTTCCATTTTGAGGATATATCTGAAAGAATTAAAATAAGGATATTGAAGAGATATCATCATTCCCTTATTTTATTATATTACTATTCTAAGTAGCCAAAATGTGGAAACAACCTAAATGTCCATTGCAGATGAGTGGCGGCATATAAAAATGTATGTACAATACATAGAGTAGAACATTATTTTTGCTTTAAAGAGCAGGAAAGTCTGCAATACGTGACAACATAGGTAAACCTGGAGGACACTATGATAAGTGACATAAGCCGGACAAAGACAGACAAGTACTTCTTTGAGGTGCCTAGAATAGTCACATTCATAGTCTCGTATGTGGAAGGGTGGTTGCTTGGAGCTAAAGGAAGGAGAAACAGGGAGTTTCAAATTCAGATACCAAGTTTTGGTAATGCAAGATGCATAAGCCCTATAAGCTGTACAACATAGCATATACTGTCAGCAATAATCTGTTATATACTTAAAATTTGTTGAGGGTAGATCTCATGCTAAGTGTTTACTCATTTGTTTAAGTTTCTGTTTTGTCCACAGGTTGTAATTCCCCACTGTGAGAGGTTTTATCTGACATCAGCTGATACTGAATTTTGTTGCTATTCCTGATTAAAACATTTTATTGACATCATATTTAAAGCACTAACAAATATTTATACTATGATGATAATAGTAATAATAACTCAATTGTAGTGTGTCTTTATATTTGGAAATTCAGTTTTTCACATGTTCTCATTGTTTTTGCTTTTGACTTAATCTTCACTGTATTTTTCTCATTACCATTTTAGTCCCCCCCATACCCCCACCCTGCAATCACCATACTGTTGTCCACGTCCATGAGTCCTCTTTCAGTTTTGCTCAGTCCCTCCACCCCTTAGCCTCCCCCCACACTAGCTGCCATCTGTTCTCCATCTATGAATCTGTCTCTGTTTTGCTTGTCAGTTCAGTTTGTTCATTAGATTCTACATATTAGTGAAATCGTACAGTAAATTTATTAAATTTTGTATGCAAACTATACACACATACTTTCATGTGTATTAATATATACAGAAACACACTCATCTTTAGTAGAACTATAATTTCAGACAACTGTACTTGGAGGAAGTGTTGACATCATTACATGCCATTTAATTTGCACTATTCAAAATAAGTACAGCTGGTCTTTGCTTAATCTTGCACCCTAAACTATTCAAATTGTTTATTCCTTTAAGACCTAATTCAATTTCTATCTGCCAAAAAAAGAATTTTTCAAAGACTGTTAACACTCGCTGATATTTAAAACATGACTTAGCACTACTTTTCATACTGACTTGGTTTTCTCACTCCTTTAGTTATATACATTACTCATGCCACCTCAACTTGAGAGCAAAATTCTTCAAGATAAGTACAAAGTTAAAGGCTCATTTTTAAATGTTTCATAGTGGAATTGAAAGAGCTTATGATCTATACTCAAATAGATGTAAGTTGCAGTTCTGACCTCACAGTTGGCTGAGTGACTTTCACACATTGTCCAAACTTCCTGGCCTCAGTTTTCCCTCTGAAAAATGTGCTTGAGAGTTTTGTATATTAGATATCAGTCTTCATTGTTATCTTTCTAGAACCATGTATTGATGTTTGAAACATACTTTGTTTTCTATAATCTTTGCTGATTGAGTAATTATTTTATTATCTTATTTCTATGTTGGGGGTACCAAAGCTAATCATATATGTGTGTTTGTATTTATTGCAATACTTTCAACAAATAAATTTAACACATTTTGAATGATATCCCTAAATGTATATTTCCAATATCAACAATAAGGATTACATAGTTAATTTAAGATATGCAAGAAACACCAAATGAGATACAGTACCATGGCTGAAACATTTCAATATGAAATGAGAATGATGGTGAGAAACAGAATTTCTAAAACTTTAAATTTGATTTGAAATGATCTCAGGCTTTATTGATTTTTTACTTTGTCTCAACTCTCTGGATGAAATGCATATCTTTTAGCAAAACAATTTAGCATTGGAAAATTTATAAATTTTCCTGAGGGTCAGGAGGAAGGAATAAAATCAGTCAATATATATGTGTGTGTCTGTGTGACACACAGCTAAGTAAATAAATATATTTATATACACTTTATTTAGCTTACATAATAAATAAGTATGTATATATATATATGATATGTTTTATTCTTAGACACTGACTTATCCAGCATCTGAAAAGTGTGAATTACTTTGTCCAAACCCCATATTACATTTGGTCTATGATATAGATGACAAAATTAACACATCAATTGATTTAGTCATGTTGTCATAATATCCTCCTATATTTTACCTTAGTTCTCTGCTCACTGCAACTAAATCTGGAAAAAATTGTTGACCAAATCTTGAAAATTATGAAACAATAAAATAGATTGTATGTATTTACACTTGTGTTTATTGTAATGGGATATTAAATTATATATTTTTGAAATTAACATGTTTTTAATTCTGAAAAACTCTAATCAAACACATAAATTTTCTAAGATTTAGAATAGAACTAAGTGAAAATTTCAAGGAGATATTTACATTTTGATTGATTAATTTTTCATTTCTGAAAACCATGTAAAGAATAATTGATGAGTTAGAACATTTTTTAAATTTTTTTATTTTAGTTTATTCAGTACAGTTTCTATCCTTTATTCCCATTCCAGCCCACCCACCCATTCCTCCCCTCCTCCCTCCCCTTTCCAACCCCCCTAGTTTTGTCCATGTGTCCTCTATATTTGTTCCTGTAAACCCTTCCCTTCTCCCCTGAAATTCCCTCCTCTCTCCCCTCTGGTCACTGACAACTTGTTTTAATTGAAGTTGCTAAATACAGAAACATTGGCTTTATTTTCTTTTTAAGGAAAAGAGGTACATTTTGTTATTGAATACCAATTAAAATTTAAATTTAAGGAAGAAAGTAGAAAAAGTTACTAAAAGGAAACCACTAGAAGGGAAAAGAAATTCAAATAGTAATTTTAATAAATGCAACTCTTTAAAAAAAGGGAGGTATACTATGAAATTTTTATAGTGCTTTAATCTAAGTAAAATCCTCAGTCCATGAGAGATAAGGAGACTAAAACAAGCAGAAAGATGCAATCTTATTAATTTAGGGTGTTAGAAAATAGAATTCTGTGCCACCAGTTTGGCTGGAATTTGAGAAAGGAAGTTTTGTAAAGAAGGAAGTCACCCAAAGTGGGGCAATCCCACAATTTGTATATAAGTCCCTATAGATTCTTGAACAAATCCTCACTTAGACATGCAAAAGCCCATCAGAAATTAACCACTGGAAAGCTAAAATGGGGAAGCTGTAGCAATGGCAAAGTATGGAGTATGAGCCCCCAAATATTATAAGGTATATGACAAACATTATAGATTTATCATTTAAGAATTACAGTTGTCACACCAGAACATTAAAACTAGATTGCACAATTTAAGACATTTCCTTCAAAAAAACAAACAAGCAAAAAAACCCCATGACACTAATGACACTAAACTTCCAAAAATTTAAAGTGACACAATATTTTAATTTAGACTGGAATGAAAATAAACACTTTTTAAAGAAAATAACAGAATTCAGAGTTACTATGTAGCATCATACACACTATCTAGTTTATCATGAAAAGTAACTAGACAGGAAATAGATGTGATTAAATATCAAGAGAAAAAGCAGTCATAAATAGAATTTGAGATGGCATGGGTGTTAACATGAACGGTTGAAACCTTAAAACATGTGCTAGGAGAATCCTAACATGGCCCACCAACATTTTCTGTCTCAGTTCCTGGACTTGTATTATATTGAGATGTCATGGCAATGGTCATGTCACATAACATAGCAAAAGAAATAAAATGGATAAAAATTAAGGTTCCTACCTGTGCTGATTAATTTTATGTGTCAAGTTGGAGGGTGTGTTTGGATACAATCTAAATCTGTGAACTCTGAGTGAAGCAGATTGTCTCCATAATGCAGGTGGGCTACTATCACAATCAGTTGAAGGCCTCAATAAAATGGTAAGACAGGCTGCCTTGAGAATTCATCTGTACCAGTGGCTCTCCTGATTCCCCCATGGTACCAGCTTTCTGAAAGAAACAGCATTGCTCTATAACCAGCCCACACTATACTACTGAACTCTAATTATGGGTGCCACTTCCTCTACATATATAGATTTCCTAGTGATTGAACCTATTCTAAGCAAAGTCACCCTTTAAAAGTAAGACATCTTCTACCTACTCAGTTTGGAGCACAGGAAGAATTTGACACATAAGTGCTGGCTTTTAAGATGGAGAGGTTACATGCTAAGACCACAGTGGCTTTTAAGATGTGAGAAGGGTCTCTAAGCTGAAGGAGCCCTGGGCTAAGAGGTAGAAAGACAATGAGTACCACAGTCCTACATCCACAAAGAAATTTATTCTTTCAAAAGCAAGAATAAACTTGGAAGTGGATTCTTTCCTAGATCCAAAGATAAGAACTCAAAATAGCTGACGCCTGGATTTCAGCCTTGAGAGACCCTATGCATTTATTAGACACTAATGGGATACATACAGATTGATGACCTGAAAAACTGCAAGGAAATACACTGGTGTTATGTCAAGCAGGTAATTTTGTGGTAATTTGTTGTGGATGGATAAGAAAGTCATACAGAGCGGGTATCATGAATATTATAGTCCATGCACTTGAATGAAAAAAAAACATGGTCATAGCAAACACACAAACCATCTTTGAAAAGAAATAAACACAATACCAAATAATCAAATTAAAATTATATAAATAAAATCTATAATATCTAGATTAAAAAAAACACCGACACCATATGAATTCATCAGGAGCTTGGAATGGCAAAACTGACGATCTAAACTTGAACATCCAATGTACAATAGAAAGAGAAAATCAAGCTGAAAAATAAGAAGGACCAGAACCTTCATAAGTTGTGAGAACTATAAAGTGGACCAACATATATCTAATTGGAGTAACTGAATAAGAAGAGAAAAAGAATGAGAAACAACAGCAAACCTATTTTTAAAAATAATTAACTACAAGTCTTATAAACTTGGTGAAAACCTTATATAAGAAATCTAAAAAGCTCAGCAAAGCTAACATGGGATGGAGAAAGGTCCTTATGAGCAAACCACTGAACATCAAAGCTGGGATAATTCTTGAAATTGTGTTTTTTTTTTAAATCACATTATGTTGAGGAGCCAATTATAGGAAAAACAATAGGTTTTTAAAAATCAGAAAGAAACCAGTACACAATAGAACAAAACAAAAAGGTAACTGTCATTTCATAATTCAATATCCAATGAAGACATCTATTAAAATGAGTACAAAATAAATACAATTTAAGAAAAAAAAACAAAGTTTGAGGGAATTCCTAAACTATAAACAATGCTAAAGAATATTCTTCAGATTAAAAGGGAAATTTCCAAAGTTAGAATCTTGGATCTATTGGATGAAATTAAGGACACCCCAAAAGTAAATAAATGGGGAAATATAAAAGACACTCTCTTTCTTTCTTTTAAATTCTTTTTTAAAAATATGGCTGTTTAATACAAACTTTAAAACATTTCAAAGATTCAGTAATAAGACACTGTAGTATTGACTTCAGTTTGAAAACTTGATCAATGAAGCTGAAGACAGAAACTAGAAATAGCCCACATTTATATAGACAATTGATTTTTCCCCAAAGGTGCAAGAAGTTCAGAATGGAAGAATGACTTTTCAACAAATGGTACTGCATCAATTAGATAAATGTTGAAAAAAGATGATCCTGACTCCTTGCCTAATTCCACACACCACAACTAATTTGACAAAGATGGCAAATCTAAACGTAAATGTTACAAATATGAAATCCCTGCAAAAAAACAATGTAGAAAAGAATCCTTTTTACCTTATCATACACAAAGATTTCTTAGAATTAAAAACAAAACAACAAAGCAAACAAAAAACAACAAAAATTGATTTTTTTTTGAATTGAAAGATTTAAACTTTGGCTTTCGGTCTCAACATGTAAAGTGATTGCAGCTTATGATATCTGTATTCACATCAAAAGTAAATTCTCAACCTGAAACCCACTTTTCTTGGGCCCATCAGAGAACCCAGGTGGCAGAGTAAGCCATGCACTGTGATATCTGGAAAGACAGGCAAATTCAGAGATTTACAGCTGAGACCTGCTTACTTGGAATACAGTCTCAGGAGCCATGAACTTGAAAGACATTTAAAGGTAATTTTGATGAGTTTTTGGAGTTTGAAAGTGGAGTAGCTAGCTAGAGAGTGAGAAACTCCTGGAGCTACAGCCTTGGCGGTCTCTTCATGTTTGTGAACTTCACCTTCAGAAAACTCACCAGGTCTCGAAGATTCCCTCTTGGCTCTGGCAGTGGGAGAGATTGATTGCTGTGAAATATGCCTATAGCATCCTCATTATAGAGCCTTACTTTCCAGAGCAAAAATATTTTGCCCGAGTTTCATCCCTGTGAGAGAAGAGCTTTCCCCCAATTCTACCTGCTACAGACATTCTGTCTCAGATAAGGGGGTGAAACACTTTTGAATGTTTCCCTTCCCCCACACCTGACCATCCTACCAACAGAGCTCCGGTACACAATTTTCAACCTTTCTTATCTCACGGTACAAAATAGCTAATTACTAAAATCTGTCGCACACCAAAAAATATACATTTTGCTGATCTGACAAAAAATAGGTATAATTTTGATTCATTCACACTAGATGGCTATTGTATTGGCTGTTGTTATGTTTTAATTTGACAATCTAAGGAAAAATAGGTCAGGGCTCCAGACTAAATAGTCTGGTATTGCTTGTTTTAAAAAGTCTTGTGGCACGCCAGTTGAAAATTGCTGTCCTACCATAATAACAGCACCTGGAAGCTGAAAGAGGGCCAAGAAGTTGATTTCATCTGAGGAAGAGCATGGAGGAAAGATGGCAACAACAACAACAACAACAAAAATACTAGAATTTGAAGCTTTTGGCAAACATTAAAACATTTAACTCCTAGACAGAGTATCCCACAATTTCTTGTACTAAACTGCCCTCGTCAGGTGGCTCAGTTGGTTGGAGCATCACCCTGTACACAAAAGGTTATAGGTTGGATCCCAGCAAAAACCTAGTCTGTGGGTTTGATTCCTGGTCAGGGCACATATGGGAGGCAACCAATTGATATCTCTATCACATTGTTTATCTCTATTTCTCCAATTTGTCTCTCTAAAATCAATAAGCATACCCTCGAGTAAGGATTTAAAAGAATCTCAGTATTAAAGACCTATTTACCTCAGATTTTAGAACCTATTAAACATGCCTGGTGTTCAACATATATAGGATAAAACTAGTATAAAAAAAAATAGTTATAACATGACAGCTCCTAGTCCAACTATATCAATGAGTATTTTAAATGTGAATTGCCTACTGTCAAAGTACATAAAAATAAAAAGTAAGTCATTTGTTATCTGTATGTAATTCATTTTAAATATAAAATCATAAACAAGTTAAAGTAATGGGAGAGAGAAAAATATGCTAACTTTAATAAATAAAAAGCTTGATTGGTTATATTAATTTCAGACAAAGCAGACTTCAGAATAAAATTATCAAGAAAACATGAGCCCTGGCCAGTTGGATCACTTGGTTGGACATCATCCTGCAAACCATGAGGTCACTGGTTCGATTCCCATTAAAGGCACATACCTGGGTTGCAGGTTCAGTCCCTAGTCAAGGCATGTGCAAGAGGCAACTGATCAATGGTTCTCTCTCACAGTGATGTTTCTCTCCCTCTCCTTTTTCCTCCCTTCACCTCTTCCTAGAATCAATAAAAAGGAAAAAAAAGAAAGAAAGAAACATGAAACATTATACAATGGTAACAGGACCATTCTCCACCATGTCATTGTAATCCTAAATATCTATGCAACTAACAATGGGACATCAAAATGCACAAAGCTAAAACTGATAGAACTGAGGGAGAAATAAAGAAGCCTACCAAAATAATCAGCGACTTCCACTGCCTTCTGACAGTAGTTGATAGATAAAGTAGAGAGAGTATCAATAAAGATATATTTGACCTAAACAGCACCATCAATCAACTGCTATTTTTTTAAGATTTTATTTATTTTTAGACAGAAGGGAGGGGATGGAGAAAGAGAGGGAGAGTAACACCAACATGTGGTTGCCTCTTGCACGCCCCTTACTGGGGACCTGGCCTGCAATCCATGCCCTGACTGGGAATCAAACCAACGACCCTTTGGTTCATGAGCAGGCACTCAGTCCATTGAGCCACACCAGCCAGAGCCAATCAATTGAATTTAATCGGCATTTGTAGAATATTCTATCTAACATCAGCAGAATAAACATTCTTTTAATAAACTGTAGTATATACATGCAATGGACTATTAAATAACAATACAAAATAGCTATCAAGTCACAAAAAGACTTGGATGAATCTTAAATGCCTTTTGATAAGTGAAAGAGCTCAGTCTGCAAAGAATATTTTGAATCTATATGATTCCAAATATTTGACATTTTGAAAAAAGCAAAATTATAGAGATAGAAGGAAAAAGTAGAGGTTTCTAGGAGTTTAGAGTGGAAGATTGAGTAAGTGAAGCACAGAGAATTTTTTAAAGTAATGAAACTCTTTTGTAAGATACTATAATGGTGGGTACATGACATGATGCATTTGCCAAGCCCACAGCACTTCACTGCACAGAGTACAAAATGTTCATGTATACAAATTAAAAAATATTATTTAGAAGAGCTGGCCTCCTGAGAATGTGACATTCAGAATGTGACCAATAATTTATTTGTATTACAAACATGAAACAACCTCACTGAAAGGATTCAGGAGAAAAAGTACTGACTTAAGTAATTCTGGAAAGAGTGTGTAAGAATTAAGGCAAAGACAACTGTGTATAATGTTGTACTCTAGATGATAAAGTTGTTTTCCCCGGGGTAATAGTTATTTCTGATACCCCCATATGGAATACTGTAATTGAACAAGAAAGTATATTGCTGAGCCAACATTTTAGGAGCCAAGTGTAATACTGATGAAGTGAGAATTTGGAGTTAAGCAAGGGCAGGAGGATAGAGTGATCCATGCAGCAGGTACTAGAGTCAGGGACATCACTATAAACTCACTGTTCGCTTAATGTAGTTAAAGAAGGTTGCATATAGCAATAAATATACTTATGTGTATCTATACAGATTATGTCTATACACATATAATTGTCCTTATCATGTCGGCTGAGATAAACTAAAAACAATGACACCCCAGTAGTATCAAGCATGTAAAAACTCATATTTATGTTCCCTAAAAGAAATGGCTTATTCTAGGACAGAGGCAGAAAATACATAAGATAAGCCTGAAACATCGTATAGTACCAGAAAGTAAGGGAGCACTCAAAAATATACATATATACACATATGAAAATATGTTCAACATCATATGTCATTCAGCAATTGCATATGAAAGGAACAATGAAATATCACTACACAGCTATTAGAATGACTAAAATAAAAACCACTCACAATAACAAATGCTGCCAATGATATAGAACAACAGAAATTCCCAGTCATTGCTGGTCAGAATGCAAAATGCTACAGCCTCAGGGCAGCATATAACTTTTAACCCCTTAAGTTTAGGCTGATTTAGTGAGTCTTTTCCAAAATATACTGTCAGGAACAAGCAGGGAAAGGTATGTGAGTAACATTACGGAGAAACCTTACAAATATTACCTCAGCCAAAACATCAAAATCAGCACCAACAATATATCAGGTTGACAGTACGTACCTAAGGTGTCATGAAAATGGCACATTATATTCATGGTCTTTCTCTCAAATATACACAAGATCAGTCTAATAGTGAGAAAAATATTAGGCAATTCCACATGAAAGACACTCTACAATGTCCTTGACTGGGACTTCTCAAAAAAACCACAGTCATCAAAAATACTCGAGAAACCATCACAACCAAGAAGATCCTAAGGAACATAGAGACTACATGTGACACGGTATCCTGGATGGGATCTTCAGATAGAAAAAAAGGATCTTAGAAAAAAGAAAAATGAAAAAGTGTAATGTTTAGTTACTAATAGTGTATTGATATTTCTTCATTAATTGTGACTACTATTTCATAATAATATAAGATGTTCTTAATAATAGGCTAAAACAGATGCAGAGTGTACAGGACATATTGCATTATCTTTTCAATATTTCTGTATATCTAAAGTTGTTCTAAAATTTAAAATACTTATTTAAAATATTTGTATTCCTTTTCAAAACTCAAGTAAATGAATATGTAAGCCAAGGATATATATGCTGGATATTTATATTCTTGATTCATCAAGACTTCTTGTAAAAAATAATAACATTAAAAATTTAAAATTGACCAAGAAGCTTAAGAGGATAATATAAAAGGAGAAAAGAAGATGCTATGAAGGTTCAATAAGCAATTGAAAAAGCATCCAACATCCATAGTCATCAGAGAAATGCATGTGAAACTAACACCTAAAAAAAGAGTACAATTAAAAATACTGTAAGCATTAAATTTATACAAGAGGTGGTGCTACTGAATCTCATAAACATTGATAGTGAGAATGTAAAATGCTGCAACAACTCTGAAAACGTGTTTGGCAGCATCTTATAAGTTGAAGGTGCACCTACCCTGTAACGCAGCAAACAGACTTCAACAAGTGAATTCCAACACGTGAGGTAAACACTTAGGTCCACCAAAAAGCCTTATTCATGAGTGCTCGCAGGAATTGTACTCATAATGAACAAACTCTGTCAAAATCCCATAAACTGAGTAATGAATGAACGAGTTGGGGTATATTCATGACCCATTATTAACACAATGTATTAATCTTCTGCAATAAAAAGAATGATCCTTTAGAACACAATATATGTGAATAAATCTCAAACTTTTATAGTGAATAAAAAATCAGAAAAAAATATTACATACACTATGATACAATTTATATGAAGTTCAGAGAAAAGCAGAACTAATGCTGTGGAGATAGAAATAATATTGGGATTTCCTTATGAGTGGATGGGGTTTGATTAGAAGTAGGCATACGGAAACCTGGAAGGATGTAAACGTTTTATGTTAGTTGTATTCATCCTCACATCAGTGTTTGCATTTATAGAAACTCATCAAATGAAGTTATTTGCAGATTATTATATGTAAAATTTATCTTATAACCCTTGTCATATTGGATGAAGAGCTGTTAAGCTATACGTTGTTTATAGACATCTATGGTAAATATTGAGAAACAATTTATTTTTGCCATGTTTTATTTTTTCTTTTTGAGTAAGTTGATGACAGATTTCTTTTTTTGAAGTTTGTAAGACATAACATGCTCACTTATTTTCACTGGGTTGGCATTTAAAATACCTATATATTCATGTTTTATGTGTTGCCTCAATACCTTCTAATTAGGTAACAGTGGTACTTAAAATTTGCTGTTTTTTTTTCTTTAAAAAATCCTACAATTGATATTGAGAACCTGAAGTCATAAGAAATTAATGGGTGGAAAGTTTTTCACTTACAAGACTAGTGGTGGTTGTATTCCAGGGGAAAAGATGTCAAAGTATATACAACAGGAAAAAAGGTTTAAAAAGCACTGCAGAACCGAGGGCAATGAAAGGGCAGAAGGTCTAGAACGACAACCACAATTTGTAGGATGCAGTGCGATTTACACATTAGTAAGAGCTTACCTGGGTGATTCGTTTACGTCCCTTAGGCAAAGTGCTCCTTATGGAGGGCAGATGGCACGCTATTTCTCTGGTGTCAGAATCAAGGAAGGTCTGTTTTATCCGTTTATTTTAAATAAATATTTCTCCTTCTCCTGAAATATTACTGCAGAAAGCAGAAGGGATGATGATGCAGCATAAAAATTTGAAGCAGCAATAAGAAGCCAGGGCAGCAGGTGCACTTGGCTAAGGAATGAAAAATACACAGTGTGGCACAGACAGCAGGAGATTAGAAGAAATGCACAGGCATGGTAAAGGGAGAAAAAGGTGGTAAAAAATAGGTTTGAAAAGAGAGTGCAGGTATAGGATCCTGGATTAGGTGCTGAGAAGAGAAGTGGTATTTATAGGAGTGCACCTCTCCGAAACAAAAGCAAAGTAAAAGATGAAAGAGTTGGAGTTAGACTCTCATTACTATTATGCAATTACAGGCGGAACCATAACTACCAGTGTACTAATGCAAAGGTGGGCAAACTATGACCCACAGGCCAATCTGGCCTATGACTTGTTTAGTATGGAATGTTTTAGTATTTTTTAAAAGATTGTAAAAAAGCAAGTAGAGAGACCAAAAAACAAACAAATAAGAAAAATCCAAAGAAGAATTTGCAACAGAAACTGTATGTGGCTGCAAAGCCTAAAATATTTACGCTGCATATCCTTACTGAAAAAAATTGTTCTCCCACCGGACTAGTCAGTTATTCAGTATTTCATTAATCCAGTCATTCCTTTGACTCATTTTCTTTGACTCAACAAGTATTTTTAGTGCATGCCATGTGCTAGACGAACAGCGTGTCACATGCTGGAGCAACTGAGGAAGATGACAGCGTAGAACACTGTCCTCCTGCAGGTAAAGGGATCAAAATTAGCAAGTACTTTTTGCAAATAAGTAATGACAATAATGACAAGATCTGAAAATAAGCATATGCATTTTCTAACAGAAAGTATATGTGAAGAGACTCTGCTTAAACTAGAAAAGCATCGATTGCTTCCATGAGAAAGTAATCATTACATTGAGGGCAGCGAGATAAGTATGAGCTAGTCAGAATGAAAAGGAGAGAAGGAAGGAGAATATTCCAGATAAAGGAACATATGTAAAAGCATTCAGGGGTGAATAATTTTTGATGAATTTAAAGGGAAAAAATAAAGTCAATCGATTTAGAGCACAGAGGAAGAAAGAATAAGATGAGATGTGACCAGAAAAGAGAGCAAGGATGAGATTTCCCAGTGTCCTATGGGCTATGAGTGGTTGACAATGTTTCTGTGTATACCTAGTTCTTGGCCCTTCAGACCTGAGATCAACAGGAGTCCCAAGCTTAGCAGTCCAGTTTTGGGCTCAGGCATGTACACATCAACTACGTTGAGATCATATTTATTTCTCCTCAGACATTCACCAGAGAGCTGTATCAGTAAACATGCTTTCTCTTTCTCTGGAAACTCAAACAGCACTGCCACGTGAGTCTGCAGATGCCACCGTCATCTTGAATCCATTGCAGAGGTCTGTCTGCCCGAGAATAAAGTCAGTGAAAGGAAAAACATTACCGAGAGAGAAAAAAAAATGAGTCAGATCCTTAGGGACATAATACGAGCATCTATTCAATCATGTCTGAAGAATATTTCATTGGGTTTTTGTTAGCTTTGTGAAACAATAATTTAGTTGCTTAAGTCTTTTGAGTTGGATTTTTGTTACTGACAGCTGTAAGAGTCCTTAAGCATTCTGGATTTTATAAACCTACAGTGGTGGTAATTTTACCCCATGTTTCCTAAAGTGTTCTTAATTTTCTCATTTTGAGGCAAATGAGAGAAATGAAAGAAAGTGAAAATCTGTGCTTCAGAATGCTGTTTGTCATGGCAGAAGAAGAAAATACTTAGATGCATTTGTTCACCCAACACATATTTATTAAGTACCTATTATGTGCCTGACAATTAAGAATGTAGAAGCAAGCAGAGTATTTTTTAAAAATCCTCTGCCATCTTGGAGAGCCTGCTTTAGTGAGCTTACATTAAAATATTGAGTACCTTAATTTAATATGTAAAATAAATCAAGGACAACACAGTATGTTTCCATATATATATATGTATCACATATAAAACATTATAATTTGCTAATTTCACCAATATAATTCAATTCCAATTTCAATAATTGGAACTTAGAAGAAAATGGACCAATCAACACATGTGCTCTCTGGCTTCTGATATAATCGCTTTTTCAAGACAAAGTAATGTTTCTTCTGCTCTGATTTTTACAAATTTGAGCTCCTATAATTTATATAATATTGCAAGACCTAAATGAATCACTCATCTCTTTAGACAAAAATAAGTCGGGATGTGTAGGGTTGAGGACATAGTTTCAGGGGAGCCAATATCCACTGTACCATAAATGACCTTGATCGTGAAGAACAAGCCCTTCCTAGTTTGGATAATGCAGGAGCAGATGATGGGTATCACCTCTTTCCTTGGTCATAAGATTGTTTACAGTGGAGAGTCAGAGGTCAGTAAAACCCACAGTCTTAGCTGGTGTACCTGGCTGAGTGCACTTGGGGTATTGTGAAGGTTCTAGAAAGAAAGAAACTTAGTCTGAAGAGAGATGTTGACCTGATTATAGTTTATGATTTAATCATATGCACAAAGCAAGGGACAAAAGGTCATTCTAAACTTTCTAACCCATGTTATAGGATAGACAGATGTTAAAGTAGAATCTCTGTGTGTGGTCACATCAAGAAGTAATTTTGAATTCTGTGCAATATGGTTTATTAGATATTAATTGAGTTAAGAACACTGAAATTGCACATGATTAAAATTTCCTTTGGATTTGCTTGATCCTGCTTTTTCTGTACCCCTACCACCCTCAGTAGATGATAAGGAATTTGTTCACTAAATGATACCTAATGCTGAGCATCACATCAATGCCTTGTAAATAATAGATGCATTTATGACTTGAATGAATGAAGGAAGAAAGGCACAATGCTACCAACTGATCTAGATTTGAAGGAGTCAATAAATTTGTTTATAATAAACATTCTACTTTTTTGGAGTCTTAGTTCTAGACATATTTTGAGCATAGTTGCAATTGGCAGGCAATTAAAACCAATAATCTTTTGTCAGAGTAGAATATGCATCCATGAATATAGTATAGTCTGGCCTGGAATGGGAGGAGGTGATAAAAGTATCACAACGACTCACATCCAGAAACACCTTCCACTGTGAATACTTAAATTAATATCACTGCCATTAAAACATGTCAGTGCATTGAAGAGCAAAGGGTGAAGCCTTAGCAGTTTACCCTGAAGTACATATCTATTATGTATGTGTAGAAAAGGAGAATAACAAAACCCAGTGATTTCTGCTGACACATCAATGATCTCTGATACATTACTACAGATTCATTTATTGGAAAAGATCATTTACAGCTTAAAATAAGTGATGTTTGGGCAGGGAAATATGGAAACACACAGAACAACAACAAAACCAAAAGAGAGCAAACATAATCCAAATTCAAGAAGCATGAGAAAGCACAAGGTACAGCAAAAAGCCTAATCCTGAATCTTAAGGAGATCAAATGCATTCACTAAACATTTGTCACACAACTGGTACTCAAAAGCGCGGAAGTTAATAATGCATTTGCCCTGGTAAAGCATACTTTGATTGTGTCAGCTGGGATAATCCTTGATTGCCAGTGGATCTCATATGCTTCTATGCAGAGCAGGAACAATAGCGACAGTTGAATAGAGACCTGCCCTAGATCTTCCTCTGCTGATGCGGTAAATTCTCCTTAGCAACAAGAGTGAGGTTCTGGAGGAGCACATTAACTGGGCGTGGCAGTTTTGTCATGGAGGACAGTGTGGTTTGCTCAGAGGGAGCCAGGCATCTATTAGGAGCTATCGCCAATGGCTTAATGATCGTTCCATTTAGTTCGTACGAGCCAGGGTAGGGTTTTGCTCAGGGATGGGGTATAAATGTAAAGTACAGATCTCGGAAATGATAATGGTCCTGCTTCAGGATAAACTTGAGTATGTATTCCACTAGTTTAAAATAATTCTTATTTGTTGCATGGCTTTACAAAGCAGAATAAGTAATATACTCAGCAGATACTGAATATTATATACAAAATATAAAGCGAGACTTTGTGTAAAAAAGAAAGAACTTGTGCTCTTGACATATGTATGAAAACACCCCCTGCCGACACACAATGATTGCTGAGTGCCTTTGGATTTATACTCTGTCCCCACACTGGGAATCACCAGAGCAACATTTTTAACTCAGTTTGCTCAGCTCTGATTCTGCCTCCTCTCCTCCTTATTCTCCATCTCCTTCCATTTGTAGATTTGATCAGATAATAGGAAAGCCCATAAAATCAGTGTCTTGTACATGTTAGCCAAAAAGGATGAAAACTTATTGATACAAAACAGCACAAGGATTATGTAAATGCTTACTTAAATGAAAAACATCCCTCTATGATACAGAATAAATTAAAAGTGCACACCTGAAGTATAAGGCGACTTTTGAGCACTCAGATAATATAGTAGGGAACATTCCATTTTTTAAACATTCGTTTCACTGTTTATGAGGTCAAACCTATTAAAGACTAGGACCAGGACATATTTTGCCTTATAACCTAGACTCAATGATATGCTTGTGTATAGATTCTTTGTTGTATTAGCTTGGCTGAACTTTATGTTTCCCCCTGAGATCCCGTTGGTTTACAGCATATGTGTGTGCAATCACTAGTGTGTGACCTTCTACTATTTACCACTTAAATATCTGTTCCCTTGACTTTTGCCAGCTGTACTGTAATGTTCCCAGGTATATTTTTGGTCCTGTCAGCACTTTAAATATCAGAAAGAACATAGCGGTGGATTTCTCGAAAAATTCTCCTTTCCTTACTCAGTGAGTTAACCATCCCACACTTGGGCATAATTGGCTAGAAGTCTAAGGTATGATCTTACAATTCTTTAGATTAATTTTTTTTCTAATTTAATTTTAGTATTGAGGCCATATATCTTCAAAGGGGATAGATCCAAACAAAGAAGAGAAAGAGATAAGATACCTGTTAAATGTTTGAGACAAACTGCTTTAAGATAGTCACTGGGTAATTTCTATATTATGTGTACAAAACAAAATTATCTAAACTAACTGTATTATGGGTAAATGGTAACGTTAATGGGGTCTTTTGGCCCTCATCAAGATAGACAGGAAAGTCATAAGCTCTTAAACTTAAGTACTGCCTTCTGTGAAGTTAATTTCCTTTGGAGGTTGTATTAACTCCTTGAGGCCACATGGGCAATATTTACTTTGAATTTATTACTGCTCTCTTTACAAATATCTCTCCAGTGATCTTAAATAGTGATCAAATATTTGCAACATGAAATGTGCTTAAATTGTTAAATTGTAAAAATGAGTAATTTAGCAATGTGAAGTATGTGGCTGGAAAATTATGATGAACACTTCTTGTTGATTGAACTTTTCTTTTACTTTCCTTTTTTTTTCTAACTACATTTTCCTCTTCCTTGAACAGGATAAATTTCAACTGGGAGGCCCACTAATAGTCTCACTTTCACTATTTAATGATGACTGTAGTCAAATGCAATGGTCTTTGACAAATGGAATTCTAATGTTTAATGTATTCAGAACCTCTCTTCTGAATGTGGGAAGATGGAAACCAAGCAGCCAGTGAGCTATTGATATTTTATGATATTTGATGTACTTATGTAACTAAACAGCAGCAACAAAAACCCCTGGAGGTTTGGTTGCCTGTTGCCACAAAAGCCAAAATTGTGAAGCAGATGCAGGTATAAAACGAAAGAGATTTTACTCAGGTGCTGTGTGCTCTCAGAAAATGGGCACTCCTGTCTCAAAGCCCATCTCCTCAGCAAGACCAAGACAAGAACCTGTGTCTGGGGTTCCTGACCCGATTTAAAGCATAGTCTTGGAGCCAACAAGTGACTGCTAAGCAGTCATGGTCTTGATCCAGGTACCTTGCCTTGTTCCCCGCTGCTGCTCATTTCAGGCTCCCTCCTGGAGCCTGTGTGTGGAGCCTGCACGGCCATGGGTCATGCCTCTGCCAGAGCTGCATGGTTGCATGCTCCCAGGTGAGAAAGCATGTGAAAGCACAAGCTAGAGCACCACCAGATGGGCAAGAGAGCGGGAGATTTCCTCTTGGAGGTCAGGGGCCACATGGCTGCTGAGGCTACAAGGCCCATTGAGAGAACAAGCCTGTGCACCATGTGAGTTCAGGTCATGAGACAGAAGCTCTTTGTTTCCCTGGGAACAAAGTTTGGGTGTGGGATGGGTCAGGTGCTTTCTTAAAATAACCAATCAACTTTCCAAACTACGTTGTGCTTTAGGAGGAGCCATCTCCCAACCAATCCCTTCTTTCCCCGGGTTAGCCTGACACGCGTCTTTGCTTCAGCACCTCTCCCTGCACCATTTTGGCATCAACTCTGCATGTGCCTGCTGCTGTGCCTGGTTGCGACCCCAACCTAGTACCAGGGAAGGGGAGAAAAGCCTTTTTTCTATCCAATTATCTCGATAGTTTCTCACTCCAGGCCCTATCTGTTGATTTTTCTAGATTTTTGCATGCTTAGTGTCAGGAGTCTCCCCCTCCCACCATATTGGCCAATGTGTGAGTCTCCCCAAGGGTCTGGACAAGCTGTCTACCAGTGACACTTCTATGCTACAGATGAGAATTTAAAGGTGGGAACATTTGTCTGGGTCTCACTATTTTGCTATTTCTAAAATTTTCCCATTGACTCAGTCTAGGACTCATAGCATATGAGTGTATTAGAGTGAGTTAGAGTGTGCCTTAAATTTGAGGCCTCATCTTTTTTCATTCTAAAATGTTGCAATCTATTCTGCTAAAATATTGCTACTCCCACTGTCTCCGTCTTTTAAATTCTTGTTACATTTATCTTAGCATCCTCAGTATTCACTGTCATCTATCTATATCTTTAACTTCTTTCGGTTTGTGTTTTATAATCCAGTTTTTGTTGGGACAATGCTTTACCATTTTTGTGTGTGTGTGTGTGCTGCTCTACATTCTCCATTCCTCCTGGAAAACAATTATGAAATGTGCTACATGCCACTAAAGGCATTGTTTCTGCTTGTCATAAGAAAATAGTTCTGAGTTCCAAGCACTAACTTTATACAAAAGTAGTAACTTTACGTGTAAGTATTCACTGGATATAAAATTCGGTCACTCATTTTTAAGAAAACAAAATCGTTGTAACTGGCAAACTTGGACCTGATACTAATAACTTTAAATACTTGTAAATATTTGACACTGCCCTTGTGATACATGTTTAGGTCTTTGATACTAAACAACAGTTTGCTGGTGCTGAATTGTTCCATAGCAATTCTTGTCATCCTTTTGTTTGTTTGTTTCTGAAAGTTTTTTTAATCACCATTTAGTCCCCTTATGCCTCCTACTCCTCTGCAATTGTTCACGTCGATATGTTCTCTTTCCTTTTCGCTCGACCCGTCCACCCCCTAATCTCACTCCCTAACATTATTCATCCATTTCCTTTGGAAGCCTGAACTTATACTTAATAAAAACAAAATCTGTGTGGGTACTTAATTTAGTGTAGTAAATTATATCAACTAGCTTTTTTTCCCATGGCATTGTATTTGTTCGTATGTTTTTGTGGTTGTGACTCATTTTAGATATAAATTAATTTCCCCTTTTGTATCTCTTTCTCCCTGTGTTTTACTTCCTCTGTCCATAAGTTTTGGCAGTGAGTTCGACCAACTGCTGTTCCTACCAATGCAAACGCAGCTTGGGAGGATTGTCACTGGTGAAAATGGACATTGTAGAGTCAGTCTCCAAGCAGTCACGGTGCTTTGTGTCAATCCTCACCTCTTTTAAGACCCTCAACTAATTCACAGCCTAGGGAGTGATAAACAGCAGCTTTTTCTATTCACTTCTTAGGAAGTGTTTCTCACCCATGATGCCTGTGTGAGGAGCCTTGTTTTGCTTCTGTGCTTTAAAAAGTGCAATTTTTATTTTTGTTACAGAGTAAATCTTCCTTTTACTCTCTACTGTCTGCTTGTTGAAGGTCAGGAGACTTGAAACTTCAGTTGCATGTTCTGATTTATGGTTAAATGCTGATTATAAATTATGAAAATATTTTTTTATAGTTGAACCCATTAACTTTCCCCCCGCCTAAATCTTAGGTTATTGATTAAAATGAACATAGTGTGAGTGTAGGTTTTGGAATTTTCTTCAGCATGTGGTCTTAGAGCCATGGGATGTGTAAAAACAGCCATTTTTGAAATCAATAAGAAGTAAGCTTCATGTGTAAGAACATTAAACATCACTGACTGGTGTGGCTCAGTTGTTTGGGAATGTCCTGTAAAGCAAAAGGTCATCTGTTTGATTCCTGGTCAGGGCACATGCCTGGATTGTGGGCACCGTCCCCCAACAGGGAGTGAGTGAGAGGCAACCAATCAATGTTTATCTCTTTCATCAATGTTCCTCTCCCTCTCTTTCTCCTTCCTGTCCTCTCTCTTTAAAAACAAATAAATATGATCTTTAAAAGAGATCATTAAACATGAATTAAAAACTGTTTCTAAAATGACAAACTTATAACCTTGATAAGAAAACAAAATAAAAAGAAAGCTTTGGAGTATGTTCATTTAAAATTAGTTTTTCCAGCTGAGTCATCATTGGTTAGCTGAAATAAATTTTTATGTAACAGATTTAAATAAGCTTCAGTTTTTCTTAAACCTTGATGAAATTAAAATTTAAAAATTTTATTTTGTGCGTAAAAGAATATGTATTTTTTACTTCTAAAAGGAAACTTACCTCACCTCTAGATTAACCTATTTTATTTAGAGATAATGGCATCATGTTTGTTTTTAAGTTAGTACTAGATATATATGTGTATGTGTGTGTATATATTATTATATGTATTAAATGTATTATTACATACATATGTGTATATATATTTGTATATATACACACAAAGAGATAGATATAGATATCATATACATACTTTGAAATAACATGAATAAGAAAGTTAAATATCTCTACTGTTAATGTATTTGAAGATGCATTCATCATTATTAAAATAATATGTCTGTTTCATAAGTGTTAAGTGAATAATATACTCTTCTCATTATATAGTATCATGTATTAAAGTAGTGACATTACAGAGATAATTGCTTTATTTATCTCCTCAGTGAGGAGTTAGTACAAATTGCAGTAAAAGTCTTATCTGTTGATTGTGTTTTTTTAAACATTATAGATAGATGATCCAAGAAAAGCCTTAAAATATTGTATCTGATACATTGCTCTCACATATGTTTCTTCCTAGCTAAAGTGTTTGGATAAGTAACAATTACTGAGATTTTGAGATCATTAAAATACTTGCCATCGATGATATGAGGAGAATTCAGATACAAAGTGTTTTTGCCAAAACTTGTGTACTTCTTATTCCAAGAGTAACTAAATTTGATGTTTTCTTTATATTTTGATCATTTCTGCTTAGGCTAATTAAGTGAGTTACTAATCTTCTTAGTTGGATAAATGGTATATAGGACTTTAAAACTTTTGTACATCAAATTGAATTCAATAGGGCAGTAGTCCCCAACATTTTTGGTACCAGAGACCAATTTTGTGGAAGATAATTTTTCCATGGACCAGGGTGGGGGTGATGTTTTGGGGATGATTCAAGCATGCTACATTCAAGCCCACCTCCTGCTGTGTAGCCTGATTCCTAACAGGCTCAGACCCATACCAGTCCTTGCCCCAGAGGTTGGGGACCCCTGATATAGGATCTTTCACAGTACTGTTCAAAATGTACAAATTACTATGCTTTGTTCTCTGAGTATACACATTCTATAATAAATAATAAATTCATCCTAAAATTTTGAGTTACATAAAAATCAAATAACCAGTAACCCAGTAATTTTATATGTTATATACACACACAGGAGGACAAAAAATAAAAACCTGGAATTATCATTTGGAGGGCAGGCCCCTTGTAGTACACACTTTCCCCATCTGGGGCGGTGTTCTAAGAACTCATCTGTATCAGTATATCAGCTGGCATTGTTGTGAGAGGCTGCATTTGACTTCAGTGAAATTTTTTTAAAAACACGATTCATGTGCCATTTCATGGTGTGTGATTTACAAGTACATGAGCTGAGTATTCAAAAATAGCATCCCCCCATACCCCACCCTTCCTATTCATCCAATCTTATCCCAAGCAAATATTTTTTATTTCCTTGGATGAAAACGAAATCCTCAAAGGGAAACATTTTGATGATATGGAAGAAATGAAATAAAAAATGGCAAAAGCACTAAAAGGCATCAAAATCTTCAAGTTCAAAAACTGTTTTGAGCAGTGATAAAAATGTCTCAGTAGGTGTGACTGAAGTTTAAACATGTAAAATAAATACATATTTTTATAAATAAATTCAATTTTGGGGTTCCCCTCATATGAATATATATATTCATTCTGTGTAAATTTAATAAATATTTTAATTTTCCCAACAAAAATACATCAGTGCCCTCTTCTTCAAATTGACTAAAAATAATATAAATGCCATTGCATCAAAAGACACAAGTAGATATTAACAATGCAATAAAAAGTTACTGTGTTTTAATATACACATACCTTTATATTTCTAAAGTCTTATAAAAATAAGTGTAATAGCTAAAGTGTTTCAGAATAGAAGAATAAATTATGAGATTTGTTCTCTGTAATATAAAAATACAGAAGCCACAGGATCAAACATGTTGCATTGTTGAAAATATTTGTGAGGAGTCAGGGGGATGAAATACATAGGCTAATATAATTTAGAAACTTTAAGTAAACTAGGAAAAGATAACTGTTTAAAATGACTCTTCTTAAATTGACTCTTTGTGATATAAAGTTTACATTAAGCTTTCCCAAGTGTCTTAGTTAGCTCAAGTTGCTATAACAAACACCTTAGACTGAATGGCTTAAACAATAAATATTATTTCTAATAATTCTGGAGGCTGGTAAGTCCATGATCAAAGTGCCTACCAATTTAATTTCTAGTAAAACCTTCTTCCTAGTTTGCATTGGACACCTTACTGCTGTATTCTCACATGCTGGAGAGAGAGATCATTTTTCTTTGGTCTTTTTTTATAAGAACACTAATTGTATCATAATGGCTCCCCCCTCATGAATAAATTGCTCCCCAAAGGTCCTGCTTCCAAATGGGGATTACGGATTCAACATAAGAATATTTGGGAGACAAACATTCAGTACAAAGCACCCAGTATCAAATTAATAAAGTGCATACATGATCACTAGTATATAAAATTAAGTGCAGCCAATGAAATTACAAATAATAATGTTCCAACCTCTATTAAAAATAAGTATATTTTTCTCTATTGAACATCAACAAACTTCCATTTACCTGCAATAAAAAAGGATAATTATTGGATTTAATTATTAAAATGATATATAACAACAACAACAACAAAATCAATAGTGAATATATGGAACAAGAAAATAATTGCAAGAAAATATAAAAAACAAAGAGTTAAAATCATGGGTAGACAAACATTTTCAATTACTGTCATGTAGGTAAAAATATATAGTGTTAGGCAATCCCAAAAATAAGAATCAAAGATACTCAACACAACAGTAACCAAAGACAAATAAAAAGATACATTTTTCATGACGAGGTCATTTCAAAGAACTTATTTTATATTTAAAAAATGAAATGTAGTCTTATGTGGGTGAAAGGTGAACATGGCAGTATTAAAATAATGAAGTAGCAAATATTTATTGAGAAATAATTGTATGCAAGACTGGGAAAAGAAGCCAAAGTTCAAATAGTTTAAGTGAATTTCCAAAGTTGACAGGGCTGCTAAACAATGTAACCAGTTGTGAAATCCCAGACTCCTGGAGTTTCATGTCCTTTACACTTTCCATCTCTCTATCTAAAGCAAACTTAGATACATAAACCTCTACTAAGAAATAATAATAAATGGAGACAGTATTTTTGATTCATAAACTTGACAGCCATGGCTATAAAATGGTAGAAGTGATGCAAATATTTAACTGTAAAGATTTATGAAATCTATATACTAGCTAGAATATAGTAATTGAAAATTGGGTACTTAAGAAATGTTTAATGACATATAGGTATATTTATTTTCTCTATACATGTATGCACAGAGAGACAATGATAGAGGGAATTTCACAAAAAGTATTAGCAGTGGTTAATGTAATATTTTATAACCTAATTTAACTTTTTCTTTGTAATCTTTCTATTTGCTAAAGTTTCCAATTTCCTGGTATTTATGTTGGTAATGTGATCTAAGTGACCTAATACCAGTATGCCAAAAATGAAAGTTAAATAATCAAATAAATAAAAACTTTAAAAATGGTTTACTTCTCAAATAACAAATATCTCAAGGCGATGGATAATCCATTGAGTCTCTAAATTAGAGCAGATTTGGATGTTTCTGACAGTGTTTAGATTTTGTTTTCATCCTGCGAGATACTGAGATTCACCAGGGAAACCTTGCATTCCAAATGTGTTAGAAAATACATAATGTGTCGACACATTGTGACATGGGAGTGATACTAGTAAAAGCTGTTTAGGTCTGTGAAGAACACAAAACCAGTTCATTCTAATATCAGGCAAATATCAGCACATTCCAGGTTTTATCCTTTCCTTTCTTTTTCACTGTGTGTTTTTACACATCTGTAGGATTATTCTAAAAATGAGGGGAAATGCTATATGATTTAACAATTGCTGGTTTGTATGAAAATTCTTCCTTTATCTGGAGCTGGTTAATTGCAAATTACATCTAGAAGTACTTTCTCCGTACATTGTTTTACCCCATTTATATCACCTCCGTTTTGTCTCTCTCATGCATCATCCTTAATGCTACCATACAAATTACAAATGAAAGAATACTTTGCAAAATGAATGATTTGTTTCATGAAAGTTGTTGACTGATAGAGAAAAGAATAAGCAAGAGCAATAGATAAGTGATTTTAACCTCACCCAAATGCATCCGAAGTAGGAGGTGACCATAGATGTGAATAGTCAGTGAGCTTCTTTTTTGGTTCACGAGTGAAATAATTGACCTGCTCCTTCCAACTTCATGCCCATTACCTAAGAGAACAAGTTGAACACATAATGTGTTTATGTTTATTAGTTCTATTATATTAATTATTATTAGTCACTTTTATTGCTATTTCTTAAACTAATAATTGTTCAGAAGCATCATGTGTCTTTTTTAAAGTTATTGATTGAACTCTGAAAGTTCTAATCGTTGCTGATACATTGAATTACTTCCATTTTGTCAATAAACATTTTGGAGAACATGACGGTGAAACCTGATGATTGCAGTTTCTGCAGAAATGTGTGTGACTAACGTGCTGTATGACAAGGTGACCCAGTGATAGTGATGGCAGTGATAACAAGAGGACTGGAAATCCCTGCACAGTTGTCACCTCAATTCAGTGAGGCAAAGGACAGCTCTGCAAGATGTGCTTTATTTCCCCCCTTGGGAAGCTTGTTTTTCATTTAGTTTGCTCTTTCATTATTATTATAAATTGGAATTAACTGATTTCCTCAATCTCATCTTTAATATGCCAAGATATGTCAAATGTGTCCAATTGCCTTGAACAATTTGAATACATTCTATTTTAATCTTATTGATTATATTGATCTCATTCTACTCCTCAAACAACACTGCCAAAAATATGCCATCCATTTCTGCAAATGAAACCTCTAGGTGAAGGTTAATTACAAGGCTTGTAAATGAAACAACTGAAAAGAGACAATGATCAATTGAAAATAGACCCTAATAGAGTATGACCATTTTTTCTTACAACATAAGGGTTGGAATTATAAGTCACAGATGCCAGTTCCCAGTTCCCCATGCCAGCTGGGGGTACATTTGATCCCATTTTTTCTCATTGGGTTTGAAAACTGCTTAATTATCCTTGTATTCTAATGACTGTGTTTGCAGCAGGGCATTGAGATCTAAATCTTCTCTGTGATGCAGAGATGGGTTCAGTTTACCTCTCTAAACAGATGATTTTTTTCTTCTCATGCAGATCCATATTACACTTTGATACAGTAGGAAAAAACACATTTGCATCCTTCTAATCCAAAAATGCAGTGAAAGTAAGTCTGCAGTGTGTGTGTATAGGAGATTGGGGAGAGAGAAGCAAACTGGCACTTTTTCAGGGACAGTCTAGCTATTTGCTATTCCACAGTTGCTTCAGGAGTCTGCGGTGGCAGCTGGTAGTGCTTCTATGATGGCCAGGCTTCCAGGAAACTGCAGAGAACTAAGACTTAACCTAAAACAATAAACTCAATCCTATTAACAAATTACTACTCCTCCCCCCTTTATACTCATCCCTTTCCAGAAAACATCTGTCTTCTTGGTCTTGCCATTTGCATGCATAAAGTCACCTCTAAAGGTCACAGTTTCCTGAACATTTTTTCTATTCTCTATTTAAAAATGTGCTTTTCCCACCATCATCTGACAACTTGCAGCAGAAGAAGTTGTGGGTATTATTTTGTTTTATTTTCTCTGTACAAAAAAAAATACTCTGCTCACATACTAAGCAATGAAGAACATATGTAACAGATAAGGAGCAAACGTTATTGGGGCAATGCTATGAAATAAGATAATGCCTTTAAAGAAACTTAGCTCTGACAATGATATCCACCTTCCTTCAATTTCCTGTTTTATGCTGGGATAGATTATTTTTGTTTCAAGGTATGTACTAGCTTTTCTTTTCTTTATATTTTGTTTTTTCATTACAAGAATTCTACCTCTACTCATATTGCACATACATATATTTCCAGTTACCTAGCTGCATTTCAAGTCTCAGTGGCCACCACCACTGCGTCCTGGTTCTCGTATCTTTCCTGCTTAAGTACGTATTCTCAACTGAATTGTTTTTCCATTGATAGTATTTCTTTGAGGATTATCTGAAGAAAGAGACCTACAGGTACATTCTTTTAATATTTGTTGTCATTCAAATATGTCTTTTGCTTGACATGTCTAGTACTTTGGTGTGGGGTGTGCTAGTTGAAACACAGTTTGCACCCCTCAGCAGTCTATATTTCTATTTCGTATTAGTCTTTCACCTTCTATTATTTAATATAAGAAGCCCAGTTTAAAAAATTCTTTCTTATTTGTAATCAGTTGTTAGTGCCTGGAAGATGATATTTTAAAAAAAAATGTGAAGATAGGGTTTTACAAAGATATTGCCTCTCTAACTCTCTGTTCATTTCCAATAATACATTTTGATTATAGTAGGCACATGAGAAATATTCAGGATCTATGAATGAATATAGATTGCCTGCCAATGCTACATACTCTGCTAGATAAAATACAGGCATCCTTACACCCCTGCTCATTAAGTTTAGAATATGATAAAGTGGGCAGTTAAGCATTCAATTATAATAAAGAATATAAGAAATACTAAGTTTCAATTGTTTAAGAATTCAGTAAAGTTCTCCTTGTGGAAGTAGATAAAATATTTTTAATGGATCCTACAAAAGTTGTTTGGGCTTTTCAAACAAAACTTTTTCCTTTGTTCAGTGGAATTTTCATGACCACCAAATAAATGTCTGAAGATCTTTTATTTTCTCCTACTTTGAATCCTTGTTTCCTTCATCATTTGTGCACCTGGTTGTTTGGTGACTGCTAAAGCATATAGAGCACAATTTCGCTGAAACTGAGCCTGCATTCATGCCCATCTCCAATCTAGAACAGCTTTGAAGATTTAATCCTGCTCATATGAAGAGCTAGAAAGCTGTCGATTTTAAGAGTGAAAAGGAGTCAGAGATAACTCCTAGACAGAAGAAAGAGTGTATATGAAAGGCTTGGAACAAGAAAGAGATGAGATCATGAGGTACTTGGAGCCATATTACAAGTATGAACTTGAATGCAACCAGGAGGCACTGAATGGAAATGGCGTGATGATGTGAACTGACCTGAAAGATTACTCGAAGAGGCTCAACAGACAGAAGTGATGCTGAGCTAATCCGGTGCTTCCAAGATAAACAGCCATGGAAAATGTATAGGCCTCATTTTTATGAAATGCTTTGTATTAAATCCAAAACAATAGGAATAAGAAAACTGTCTAAAAAGACTCTAATGGCTCTAATGGAGTCACTAATGTTTTGGGAACAAAGATAAATTCTCTCTTGTATTTTTCTCTTTGATTCCTGTGTTGGCTGGCACAACACTTACTAGTTTTTGTTTAAGGTTCAGTTGCTTTTTCACTTTCGTGAGCATCTCTGTAAAAGCAGTCGTGTGGTGTGGGAGGTTGCCTGAGATTTGCGGGGCATCTGCTCATGTCCTCACTGAGATTTCTCTAAAAATAATATAAACCATGAGAACACTGGTCTGAGCAAAACTCTCTTTTTATTCATACCATTTAGCACAGTCGGCTAGATTGAGGGCCATAATCAAAATGCCTTTTATTTGAAGATTTTTGACACTTGAAAAGCTAATATTTTCAGGTATATTTAAAAAATTACATTTATAGTAACTTAAATGTTTATATTTAAATATTTTAAATGTAAATTAATATTAAGATGTATAATTTAAAATATATAGTTGTGGAAGAGAACACTTTTCTGGTTCTCTTTTCAGCATTGGGAAGATCACAGTCATAAACTGTGATAAGACATCTGATTCTGTTCAAGGCAATATATGCTTAGACAGGTGAGAAAGTACATTTAACTGGCATGTAATTTCTGAGGATATGCTTACATGGATTTGTATATCTGCAGGTATATGTCCTCCTGGGTTAGGTTGCAGTTTCCTTCAATAAATAATTCTTCAATACTACCTAAGTTTTGTACTCTCTTCTAAGTGAAGAATGGCTGTTACTTTAGGATTGATTGGTTGGCCAATTGGCATATCTCCTGGTGTTAGTATCATCTAGCATTTCTTCAGTTTTACCAGTCTCTGATTTCACTATATTTTTCTTAATTTAAAAATAATATATCCACTTTTTAAGTCAAAAGAGGTAACTATTTTAGGATGACTTAAAAATAGTTCAAAGTTCTTTGTCCACAAACAACAACACTCTCCAGAGGGAAACAGATTAAACAGTGTATTATAAGTTCTTATAGATGCTCTATAGAGTAGTCCAGAATTATTAATTTTGGTTATTATTAGTATTTGAAATGTTCTTTTGTCAAGTACATAATTAGATTGTATATTGGATGAAATAGGTTCATCTCCTCACAATATAAGGTTGTATCTTTCTTTAATTGTCATATTGTGATAGTTTCAACTTTAGACTTCACCTCTCCTATTCCCCCTTTGATGACGAAACTTTATTGACTACATCTTTGATTAATCATTTTCCAAACTTGTTTGAACAGAGTTGATGCATTCTGCCTCCAAAAGAATACTACCTTCAAAATCTGTGTGTGTGTGAAGGAGAGGGGTTGGTGGCAGGCGGACACTCAACTTTTATTTAATTGTTTTTATCTCCATAATTTTATATTTTCAGTCCAATTATTTCCATATCATAGCCACCCACATTTGTCCATATAAGGCATTTTTCTAAAATTCATGTGATTTTTTCTCCTTTAATCTTTATTTGGTTTTAATATCACAGTAATGTTGTCCACCTAAAATTAATTTGGAAGTATTCTCTTCTTCTCCTGTTTCTCAAAATATTTGCATAAGACTTTTAGTATTTCTTCTCTAAAGAATTCACCATGATAGCCATCCATCTGTGGAAAACAACATTGTTTTCCAATAGAAGTAGAAAAGTGTTTTATTATGAATTTAATTTTTAATAAATGCAGAACTATTCTGATTTACCCTTCTAGAGTCCATTTTGATAATTTGTGTAGTAAAGAATTTCACTCATTTCTTCTAAGTTTCTAATTTATTGCCATTAGAATTTCATAGTAGATTTCATAATATTAAGATTTCATAGTATTCCACCATTATATTTTTTAATATAATGAAGGACAAAATGTTTACAAATATAATACTAAATATACTATAATAATTAATAAATAATAATACAAGAATAAACTCAGTATTTCCAGTACTTACACCTGTAAACCTACTTTTGCTCACCCATGTATATGGATAGGATTTGTGAAGATATCATCTCCTCTGATATTTTTAATTTGTGTTTTTCTCTTTCTTCCTTTGATCAGTGTACTCAGAGATTTATTAATTTTCTCAATAATTTAATAAATGAGATTATAATTTCATTAATTTTCTTGTTTCTTATTTCATTTTTCCTTCATCTTTATTCCCTTTTTCCTACTTATTTGGGCTTAATTTGATTTTTTTAAAGATTTTATTTATTTTATTTTTAGAAAGAGTGAGAGAGTGATAGGAAGAGAAAGAGAGAAACATAAATGTTTGGTTGCCTCTCACACACCCCCAACTGGGGACTTAGCCTGCAACCCAGGCGTGTTCCCTGACTGGGAATTAAACTGGTGACCCTCTGGTTCACAGGCTGGCACTCAATCCACTGAGCCACAGAAGCCAGGGTTAATTTTATTTTTTTGTTTTTCATTTCTTCTTGAATATATTAGCAGTTAAGAAATTCTCTGAGCTTCCACTTATTTGAAATATAATCCATTTTAAAGTTAAATTTTGTCTGACATAGAGTTCTAGATAGACTTCCCCTCCTTTTTCCACTTTAAAGATGTTTTTAAATTTTCTTATGACTTGTTTCTGATATATCATTAAAATTGTTGCCTTATATTTAGCATGGCTTATTCATTAGTTTGTTTTTTTCTTTTTTTTTTTTAAAGTTGACTTTTAGTCCTGGCTGGTGTAGCTCAGTGGAATGAGTGTGGGCTGCAAACCAAAGGGTCACCAGTTTGATTCCCAGTCAGGGCACATGCCTGGGTTTTGGGCCAGGTCCCCAGTGGGGGCCACATAAGAGACAACCACATGTTGATGTTTCTCTCCTTCTCCTTCTCCCTCCCTTTCCCTCTCTCTAAAAACAAATAAATAAAATCTTAAAAAAATAAAGTTGAATTTCAATATGTTAATTATTATATTTCTATTATTTTCTTTCTTTTTATCCTTAACATTTGTCAGACATTTTGATATGTAGGTTTATGCTTTTCCACCCAAAAAGTGCCAGTATTTTTTCAAACATATTCTGCAGTTTTATTTCTAGAATACCAATTGTAATTATATTTTAACTGTTGATATTGCCCAAAATGAAACACTGCTTATTGTTTTCAAAATTTTATTTTTCCGATATGCCAGTTTTATAATTTCTATAAATCTTTATATGTTTAGTTAACTTCTGCAATCTCTAATTTGCTGTCATGCTAATCCAGTAAATTTCTCATATTCCTTATTATAATCTTCAATTCTGAAATTTTCAGTTGGTTTATTCATATTCATTCAATTCCCCTGCTGAGATTGCCATTCTCTTCAATCATTATGTCAATCATTTTGTTTGGATGATTGAATATCTTTACAATAGCTTTTTAAAGTCCTTGTCTACTAATCCCAGCATCTGGGTCATCACATGTTCTATATTACTTGTTTATAATTATCTTTTTTCTGGTTCTTCATAAGAAAAAGTATTTTTCAACTTTATGGCAGACATTTTTGATGACATGTTGAAAGTTATCTGGATCATGTGGTATCCCTTTAAAGAATGTTAAGTTTTTTTTGGAAAAAAGTTAAATAACTGGTAAATTATTTTGTTCTGCCAGGCTTGATTTTATTGTTTGAAAGTACTATTTCTGTTTTGACCTTATTCATAGAATCTGGCCTTTACATAGCAGATAATCTTTATTCCTAAGGCATGGATTTACTCTGGTGCAAATTAATTTGTCCTTGGCCAGGATTCCCAATTGTCCCAGCACTGTATGACCCCTGGTGTTTGTATTCAGCCGGCAGCCCCCACAGCAGTCCCACTCTGCTAACTTCAAACCACAGATCACACTTAGGCAAAGACTCACAAAACCTCCATGTAGACATTTCGTATTCACTTTTGTGCAGCTTTGTCTTCTCTTTCATCTTTAGTGTTCCGCCCTGAAAATTTCTGAGCTCTGCCTTTTCATGTCAGCGAGAACACCATGCTTTGCTTTGCTTCTTCTTCACTGAGCCCTACCTATTCTGGGAAGCGTGTCCATGTAGCAATATGAATGACAGAGGAACTTCAACTTGAATTTTCTCTTCTCTCAAGGATCACACCTTTTGTTCAATATCTAAAAACACTTTCCTCACTTCTTTGGACTAGGATGGCACCAGTTACTCCATCACTGCTGGGATAGGAATTTGAGCTTTCATTACATATTTTGGAAAATTTGTGTCTTTGATGTCATTCTAATAAAAGACACTATACACATAACTGGAATTGATTCTTCAGATTAAATGTTTTTTTTTAATTTTCACTTTTCTTCAAATTGACAATTCTATAAGATATCCAAAGACATTTCTTGGCCTTTTGTTTTACCATTATATTTCATCTAATTTAAATTATAAATAATTGACATGCTATATTTTTAAAGTAAAAATTAAACAATTGTAGTGTTATATATTGCCTTTGAATGTCTTATATCTGTCTACTTCTCTCCATCTGCACTAAAACCACTGTATTTCACAGCACCTTTAAGTGTGACTTTTTCTTTTTACAATAATATTTTCACTGAAGTTGATTTTTCATTCAGGCTTGTTTTTCTCTAATATATTCTTTACATTAAGTTTCAGTGACTCTTTAAAATGTGTGTATAATTATGCCATTTCCCCATTAGAAAATATTCAATAATTATCCATTTTTTCCAAGATAACATTCTAAGGTCCTGTATAGCTTAAGAAAGTATTATAGAGTAATGTTTCTTTAATTCTATTTTGTAAAATAATATCTCTATCTTCACCTTTTGTCATTGATCTATTCCCCATTGACTCACAATATGTGGACTAGGCATACTCGAATACTCGCAGTGCTTCTTAAAGCTCTGTTCTTTCATATTAAACTGTTATTTTTCTACATTATTTTAACTTAGATGTGTTTTACTACTTTCAACACATGTTTACTCATATATCTTTACATTGTATTCTAAAATACTTTAGAACAAGGACAGATCAATACTTGGTATTGTTAGTCAAGTTTTGAACAATTAATATCTATTGGATCATCAAACAATGTTTTTGAAGCTTATTGAATTCATTCAAAAGGTAATGGAGTAAGTAAAAGGTACATGTTTTAAAATATTTACATTTTAACTCAATAAAAAGTACACAAAACTTATAAAATATACGTGCTAGAACATGAAGTTATTAACATTTAAACACTGAATAAAATAGTTTAAAAAGATAATTAAAAAGAAAACTAATACTAACATCCTGGTGAATTTCATTGAAAGATAAAAGTTTGCTTAAATAGTTAAATGTCTTATATTTCTTTTTTTAAGTTGGGCATTCTTTTAAAAAAATTTTATTTATTTATTTCAGACAGAGGGGAAAGGATGTAGAAAGAGAAGGAGAAAAGCATCAATGTGTGGCTGCGTATCATGTGCTCCCTTCTGGGGACCTTGCCTGCAACCCAGGCATGTGCTCTGATTGGGAATTGAACCTGCAACCCTTTGGTTCATAGGCTGGAGCTAAATTTACTGAGCCACACCAGCCAGGGCTAAATACCTTATATTTCTCAGTGAACATTTTTTTTTACCTGTAGAAAATATGAGTACAGAACAAGCAGAGAATCCATAAACATTGCTGCTAACTTACACAGAAGTAAGAGAAAGATTGGTGGATTACTGATCCTTACTTGTAGATAATTACCACATTTTAATATAAGAATATAGTTACAGTAAGACTTATTTATATATAGATAACTATAGATATTACAGTATTTTTCTGAATACATAAGATAATAAATCAGAGCACAAATGTACTTAAAACAAACTTTAAACATGAATTTCTTGACAAATTGAATGTGAAACACAGATGATTTGGAGTGGCAATTCATAAGTGTTTTTTTCACAAGGTGCTCAGAAAAAATATTGTTCAGTTTTAGGTCCAGGGAGTATAGATTATGATGGAAGCAATAGGTGAACTTCAATCAACACTGTCTTTGTTTTCTAGTCTGATATTGTCACAAATGTTTTAAGCAATAAAGACAGAATGATCACATGGATAGATAAGAAATAGTAAGTCCTTAAAATAAACAACCATATGTTCCATTTTTTTTCTCAGGAAGGAAGTATAGTTTCCAGATGAAATGAAGAAAATCTTTAAGGAAGGAGGCCAAGACAGAAAGAAATAAATATATGTGAGTATTTGAAAGCCAACTTTTAAGGAGTTTGATAAAACTATAATGGCAGCATAATAAAAAAAAAGACCAATATACATTATTACACAACATTTTAAATTTGTCATACTGCACAGAGAATAGTACTGTCTTAGTTAGCTCAGGTTACCATAATAAAATAGCATAGACTGGGTGGCTTCAACAAAATAATTTTATATTTTCAGAGTTCTGAAGGCTGAAAGTGAAAGATCAAGGTGTCAACACAATCGGGTTCTGGTGAAATCCCTTTTCATGGATTGTAGGTAGTAGACTTTTTACTGTGCGCTCATATAGTAAAAGAAAAAATGAACCAAGCTTTCTGGTGCCCCTTCTTATAAGGACACTAACCATCAATGGATTGTTTGTCCCTTAGGAGTAAAAACAGAATCTGAAATCAGGGTCCTAGACAAATAAGAAGAATAAGTAATAAGTGGTAAAAACAGAATTCTTAAATGTGAAGTTGTAAAGTATTGTCAGTTATGGCTAGCAGCAAAGTCTTAGGTATAACCATGCACAGTGTGGAGGACAGAGAATGTCATCTCGCTGAAGGAGAGAATATCAAGTCCAGGGTATTAGAAAGATCATCCATGGGGATATTAAAATCATTACAGATCAGGACACACAAAAATATTGGGAAGAATGTCAACAAACTAAGAACGAAAATCTTCAAGAAATAAGGGTAAATGTAGATGACTCTAACAAGATCAGCTAGTGAGTGAAATTAATCTGATAACATTAGCTTCAAATATGGTTTTCATATTATGCCTAATCAATGCTATATTTTATGCTGCGAGTTATCAAACAGCAACTGTCCAGAGATGTATAATGAGAAACATAAAACACCCAGAGACAGTTTATTTTACTTCTTTCCCAGTCCTCAGGGAAAAGAACTAGTTACAATGGATAGAAGTTATAAGGCAAATGTCAGCTCTAAAAATTCAACGTTTTAAACAATGGTGTAGTTTAGAAATAATGAGCTGCAGTCACTGAATGTTCAAGCAAGTCTGTATGACCATCTGTCAAGGATTCTGTAGAGATGATTACTTATTTTCATGGGAAGTCTTTTTACCACTCCAGCATATTACCCTTGTGTGGAAATAGTAAGATAATATCACATATTGATCAAATAACTTTGCCTCCCCCCTTCCTCCCTCCCCTCCTTCCTGCTTTTTAATAATTGCCAGGCTCTGTGCTAGGTCCTGTGATAAATATTTAAATTTAGGTGCAGTAATTCTAGTTCAGTAATTTAGGTATTATCATTTTAGGGAAAGGAAATAAAATGGTGGGTACACACATCTTCGCATCGACTTGTATATGTGACCCATGAAACTATAGTCAAAAATAGCTTCACGGAGGAGAAAATGCTAGAACTTGCTCTATAGAGTGACAACTTTGATGGTCTGAGAAAAGGGGAAGCACATTTAAGGAACTAGAAAAAGCATTTGCATGGATGTAAGTGCCCCGAACAGTAGACACTAGAAAAAGGCAATGTGAACCTTGGTGGGGCAATTCGAGGTTAGAGGAGTGGAGCTGCTAGGGAGAAGTGGAAAGAGATGAGACGAGAGCTTGGCCATGAAGATCCTGGAATTTATATTCTGAAACCCAAGTTTGTATTTTGTTCATTGGTTTGTTGCTTGCTTATTTCTTTTAAAATGCAAATGTGTTTATGTCACCTCTGTAGTGTCACATTAGGGTCCACCAAGGTCTTGTGCCAGTAACCCTCCTATATTCCATATATGTATTTACTCTCTCACATCCTCTTTAGTAAAGTCAAAATGCTCGAGCATCCCCCGTCAGGTTTGTTTAAAGCTGTATGTTCTTTTTTTCCTTTAGAGCCTGGTTAAAAGCTTTCTCTCTATTTGAGAGAATCATCTGTCTCAATGCCCGCCATGAACTTCTGCCTCAATTCTCCTCATTTTCCGATGGGAGATGTATATGCAACCAATTGCACAACTTGTTGTACTCCAAAGCCTTTGGCAGACTCTGAATCATTGGTAGGTCTTCAGTTTATGGACTTCTTTTTTTTGTGGTATATACACATTTCTTCCCATGGCATTGGTATAGCTAACCTTAAGTCTTCCATCTTAGACTACAAGCTCCTTCAGATACACTAGCTCCATACTTTCTTTACCGCTGTGACTCAGGAGAATGAGTAGATGTATGAAGGGATGGGAGTTTGCGTGGAAATACACTTCAGTACAGTGGGAGTATGGACTCTTTTCTCCATGTGCCTGATATTCAGTGGATCAAACAGTGAAGTGAACTGATGAAATTTGTTTAAAAAGTTCTTTTTGGTGAGCCTGGGGGAGATACTTGGAAAGGGGTAAGATTAGAGAACAGCTATCAGGATATGAGTTAAGGGGACATTTTAATGTTTTAAGAAAGAAAACCGTATGGAGGAATAGAGATAACCAAGTGAAATAATTCAATTACAGAGAAATTTAGATGGCATATAATAACTAAGGGAATACACAGGATACAAGAAGGGTTGTGGTGGTGGTGATGATGAAAATGACATGATTCTGGCTGATTAAATAGATGATGGTGTCTTTCATCAAAACGAGTATTGATATTAGTATAGCAGATTTAAGGTTGAGGCAATAAGTCCAGTTTTTATTAGGTTTAAACTAGTTATGTAGAGAGAAAACTGGCTTCAAAATATATCTAGTAATCTCTACATAGGTTTGGACAGGAAATGTAAATTATAGAATCAATTTATAGGGCATAATTTTTAAATAAAGTGAATAAGCTTTCTGTGGGCAAAAGTTTAAGATGAGAAGGTGATAGGGTAGGACATTAGTTTGGAAAGACTCAATCTAAAAGGATCCCCCTTAACCCACAAAAAGTGCTAAGATAGCAAAGTTATAGGACAAAGAGGAGAGGCATTTTACATGGAAGTTAATGGAAAATAAAATTTCCTGAAGCAAGTGATCAAAAATATTAGATGTGGCAGGGAGGTCAAATAAAACAGAGCCTGGGAAGTGTTCATTCGATTTCATCACACACAGGTGATTGCTGCCTATTGTCAGCGACGTGTCAGTCAGGTAGCAGGGCCAGCAACCAAACCACAAAGGCAGAGGGGTAATTGCAAGGAAAAGAAGTTAATAAGGGGATTGTCTCCTCCACAGAGAAATGCACCTATGTTAAGAAAGAGAAGGAAAACATCACAAGGCATTCAGGCTGGTGGAAGAGTATTTCTTAAAATTCTATTAGTCTCAATTGCAGTGATATTTCAGAGTAAGAACATGTTTTGTCGAATGAAACTTTATCCCTCAAATTTTATTAACTATTCAAAGCAAAGTACTCACTCTAAAAATATTCATGCTTAAATAAATAAATATAAAAATATCAATGCTTGACCTGTAAATATTTTGTAGTATCCATCTTTTTGTTTCAGTGTGAGACTACCAGAATTTGTACTCTAACATTTAATCTGAAAGTCAAGGTGATAAAATTGGCTGAAGAAGCACTTAAATGTATTTTATGACACTGAAACAATATTTAAATCCAAAGCATCCCTATTATTCTTTCATCAACAACTAGCTTGGAGTGCTGAATAAGTAACCTATGTCTATGGGAGCTTACTTTTAAGTGTCTAGATACCATTAAGAGATAGGAATTTTGTCTTGGTAACTTAGTAGACAATTTATCATTGGTAGTCACTTCTGTTAAGACTGCAGTCTAATTTTTAAACACTGCTTTCCTCACCTTCAACAAGTTACAATGTCACTGTACGTATTGTCATAAATATTTTATGCTGGAAATTTATCAAGAAGAGAAAAAAAGCAATATGCACAGTTATTCCCTGAGGTATATTCCCTAATAGCTAAATTGTTCTATAATAAAGAAATTATGTAAATTATAGTACATTAACTTGCTAGCATATTATTTTGTCTTTAAAATAATTATGAAAAATTGTAACACAAACATGTTTATATAATGTTTTATTAAAAAGTAGTCTATAGAATGATTTGGTCATTGCTTTTTCAACCATAAATTATGCATATCCTTATTGATAGTACTTGGAAGAAAACATGCAAACATAAAAATAGTTGAAGAGTGAAGACGGTGGCCGGGTAGGTGGAAGCTGAGCCCACTCGCGCGTGGCTCCAGCACGATTTTTAGCTGATCTTCTGACAAGTGACCTGAACACCAATGGAATCTTAGCTGATAGGAATTTTTGAAGCCAAGAGTATAGAGGAAGTTTTGCACTGTCTGAAAAGTGATGTTATGAGTTGAAGGGGAAATACCCTGCACGAAGTGCTGGCAACAAGGGAAAGAACAGGAGAAAACAGCTTGGAAGCTCCTTTCCCTGCCAGAGTGGGGACCCCCAAACCAGCACAGGGAAACTTCTACCCAAATCAGGAGAGACTTGAGAGGATGTATAGAGTCTGGGAGACTCATGCTGCACACACAGAGTGAACAACATGTCCATAGCTTCAGCGTCAACCAGGAGAGTCAAAGAGAGAAATTCTAGCTCCTGGAACTATTGGAGGCAGTGGCAGGCCATATTGAGCCCTGACCAAGAAAGCCCTTTTTGTCTTTTGGGGAAGTGGAGTGCATGGAGAGCAGGACAGTGGCTCAGAGCTGCAATGTGAGTGCCACTTAGGGACTTCTTTAAAGAGGGGAGTGGGGGCATGAGTAAGCAGGGAACTCATGCTCATGTGTGTGTGCATCTACCCTGCCAACACAGAAGACAGACTCAAAGTGCAGTTCATGTCCACTGAACCCAGCTGGCCGGGAAGAGTGGAAAGCTGCACCGTGAATGGATTGAGAGGCTCCACCCAATGCAGGTGGTGAATGACTGCCAGAGGGCTGCTCGCAGAATGGAGGGTTCAGGTCTGAGCCTCCTGCAAGAACAGTGAACCAGGAACTAAATGGGCTAGAGCTGAGCACCTGAGATTCTTTGCAGTCAGACAGGGCCACTCAAGCCATAGGATACAAAAAAAAACTCTGGGAAGAGAAAGGCATAACCACCCCCCACCTGCAGGACTGCAAACTCCACAAATCAGTAAGGTCAGTCTGAAGAACACTCTGTCGGGTGCATATCTGCACAGGAAAGAAAGAGAATCTCCAGAGATACCCTTTATGAACTTTTATTAGATGCTATGCTGGCTCCTCCTGGGGCACTATTCCACTGAAAACAGCAAAGCAGAGAAATTGGAAGTCGGAGCAGTATAGAGGTATTCAGGGCCCTGCTCAGCCTCTGATCCCACACAGAGCTGCCATCAGAGTCAAGCAGAAAAGAGCCGACCCTTTTACAGATTGGCCTCTCACGTGAAACGGTTAATTCATCAGAAACTGCACATTATTGGAAATAATGTGGGACAAAGACATGTGGTGCAGGAGAGGGTGTACCCACATACCATCTTCCCTGAAGTCTGAACAGCACCTCCCAAGGGGTGATCCAGGGATCCCACCCTTCTGATTGCACCAGAGGCCCCTCTCGGGCAGGTGGAAGTGGTATAGCAGTGCTGCTGGACAACCACCGCAGGCCTTGTGCTGATAAAAAGCCAGCAGTGAAGAACAGTGGGGGAAAGCCACACCTGAAGGAGACAGCCATAAACTGTGGATCACTTGTGGCCTCAAACAGGTTGTGTAAAGTCAGACTAGGACACCAGCTGACATCAGGGAGGGATCCCAAAGGAGAACATTAGGCCGACAAACACTGGACTCTGCTGAGATGAGTTCCACCTTGGTCTCTTTCATTATTTGTGGATTTTTGTCTCTTGTATAGCTTTAAACCATTGTTTCTTTGTCTTTAATTTTGTTCCTATTATTTTACTGTATTTTATTTTATTTTATGATGGCATCTTTATTTTTATTATTTTTATTTTAGTTTTAATTCCAGTCCCATATTTTACTCTTCCCTGCTCTTACTCCATTTTGCTTTCATCCTTTTATTTTTATTTTTGTTTTAAATTTATTTTTTTTCCTTTCTATGCTTTGTTTCTATTCCCCACTATTACTATTTCCCTTCCCTCCATCTTCTCAAAACCATCTTTCTTTCCATTAGTCACCTCCATTTGTTTCCCTTTTCTTATAATACACTTATTTTCATTCCACCTTTATTAATATTTGATGAATTGTCATTGATATCAGGGTTGTTGCATTTCTTCAATTTTACCCCTAGTTGTTTACTATTGCTTTTATTTTAAATCTCATATTTTACTGTTCCTCTGTCCTATTCCACGTTACCTTCCTCCAGCCCTTTTCTTATTCCAGTTTGCCCTGTTCCTCCTTATTTTACTTAAAACAAAAAGTCTTTAGTGGCCTTTCTTAGGAAAGAAGAGCTATATGCTATGGAGGTGCTGATATGACTTTTATGCACTTCTACATTTCTTGATCGATCATATTGAGAAATACATCTCAGTAGGACTGATAAGTATTTCTCGATTTACTGAAAGACATCTATCCAAACTCCAGAAACAGAGACTGAACTAAAGTTTGAATGGATGGATGACTTAATTAATTAATTAATTAATTAACTAAAAGAGTCAAAATAAAGGCAGTATCAATGACAGAGTCTGGTCATAGCAAATGGAAGCCTAGTAGTTCCCCACCATCACTTTTCTTCTTGACATGTCTCATTAAGGTCTGATACAAGTTACTTAAGGATTAAGGAAATTTGATGATTCTCTACTAGAGCATAAATTCATATGGAGTCACAAAATCATATATTTTTGAATATAGAAGAAACTATGATGTCATTTAGCTCAATTGTCTCATTTTACAAATGAAGAAGCCATAGCTGTAGAGATCAAATAGCTTCCCAGGATTGTAGATTTAAAAATATGAAGCATGATACTTTTGACCTTCAGCTCAATTATTTCCCTGGCCCTTCTTGCTTATATGCTATTCAGTTTTAATAATGTTCTCTACTGTCAACTCTGCAATAAGAACATGATTTTTATGAGGTAGGCACTTATGGCTATTTTAAAAGGAAGCCCAATTTACAAATGTATGTGCATTATGTTGCAGACTCTACAGCTTTCAGTAGCATATTTTTAAAAGTCTTTCTTATTCCATATTTGGTTCATACGGTAGTATAAGATTGATGGTATGATTTTCTAAGTGGGTATAAAACTTTTAATATATACAGTGGTTCTAAGAAAATGTAGTACCTTTTTTTTCTTCAAAAATTGTTGTTCACAGTGATAAGTGATTAGGAAGGAGAAAAAAATCTCAATTTTTCTAAACCGAGTACTTGCACAAGAGGTCACAGCTAAGGTTACTTTGGGAGTTCTAATTCTGAATTTCCTGAATTTTGTGGGTTTAAATCATAACTTTAATGTTCCATTAATGCAGGGTGTTTCTTTACACTGAATTGTTTTATGTCTTTTATTCTGCACTAATGGACATTGTGTTGATTTCTGTGAATATCAAAGAGACCTGAATATTCTGGTAATACTCTTTTAAGCTCATGAGTTTTTTAAAATGTTTTATTTGAGTTTTACTAAAACAATTTAAAAGCTTTTCTATCAATAGTTTTTTTAATGTCATAGAAAGAGACCAAGCAATATTGTTTTCTGTTTTTACAATGTACCTTCTAAAAACTTTAAATATTTACAATCTGTTTTGTTGTTTAGTAGATTTAAAATATTTTTAAATCATCAGGCCAATATCTTTGTCATTGAAATTTTTAAAAAATCGGGCAGTCCATCATAAAAAATTCAAAACAAAAAATGAATAACAAAAACTTCAATTGAACATGAATGTCAATTACAGTTATATTCACAGTACAGTTCTTTAATTCTAAATTAATTTGTGAATTTTGATGGGAGTAATTATGTTTTAATGTATTTTGTATAATCAATCAGAGTCGTGAATTAGTTGCTTAGTAAACATTTACTGAATTAGAATTCTTGAGTTCCCATACTTATTGTTTATCTCTATTCTATTTATCTGAAAATATGTTTCTTCAATCTAAATCCAAGTGGCACACACAACTTAAAATTAGCTGAGTGATAGTTATAGCACTGAGAATTATTCAGTAACAAATTAAAAGGGAAGAAAGATGAGTCTTGATATTACTGGTAAACCTATTTATGAAAATGGACTCCAGGCTTAGTCAAAACAAGGACTGTTTTGTTTGCCACTCTAGACAGTAGCTATACTGTTATGGTGTTAGAAATTGGCTCCCTAGAACTTAAATCGTGTGTTTGCTATTCCAGCATCAATTCGACCTATTTATAGTATGACAAATCTAAATATCTCCCATATATATTTTACACATTTTTTCTTAAAATGCAAATACTGGAATATTAAGTACATGAATCTTTGAGGCATTAAAATGAACAACAACAGATGGAATAAATGAAATAATTGATGATGTCATATAAAAAACAAAGGAGAAAATTCAGATGGGTAAGCTACAAATATAGGTCAAATACCTCCAGTGGGTGAAATATCGATGACTCTTAATATGCCACTTAAATCTTATATTCAAAAAATGATTATTTTTTTCAGATGTGAAACTTAATATTCAGATAGGTAATATATCTTGGCATAGGGGAAAGTGGGGAAAGGGGGAATCCAGCACATGATAGCATAAAAAACTGAAATGTTTCTATTAAAGATTAATGTATACTTTGATCCACAATTTTATTCCCAAGTATATACTCAACCGAAATGTATAGTACTATTCATCAAAGTTCAAGCTCAAAAATACCCATAGCCTCAGTTAAAATATTCAAACCTGAACATAAATGCAATATATATTTATATATTTTTATTTTACACATATATACATATGTTTTACATATATGTATGTGTAAAGTACATAAATAAAATACATGTATACATGTTAAATTTGGTAGGCTCATACAATAGAATATTATACAATAATGCTAATTAGCTCAATAACTACAATTACATGCAGCAAAAGATAAAGGTCTTACAAGCACAATGTTGCACTAAATAAGGCATATACAATTTTGTGCCATATGATTCTATTTACATAAATTTCTAAAAGAGAGAAAACTAATGTGTGGTTTTGAAGGTATGATATTGATAACTTTGGGAAAGTTCATTACAGCATGTAAGGTTTTGGGTGCTGATAATTTTCTCTTTCTTGATTTGAGTTTTGGTTACATAAATATGACCAATTGTAAAATTTCATTGAAATGTACAATTATGCATTGTTATGCAAATTTACACTAAAATTTCAGTTAACCAAAAAACTGATAAAATGAAAGTAAAATGTGTTTTAGAATCAGAGATTTAGCCCTAAATGGATCTCCACTTTTAGTTTAAATTGGTTTTAAGTTTCAGATGGGGAAATGAGGCTAGACCACCTACCTTATGAAATTGTTTTAAAAATCAAATCAATGAATAAACTACTCATGGCATAAAATAGATAATTAGATAATAAGTATTTTTGTACACAAGTTTTTACTTTTGTACATAAAAATTGGAATGCATACTAGGCACAGAGTTGGAAATCAAATCTACTGGATACATCTGATTCTCAAACCCAGTTTTTTCTTAGATCATATTGCTTGTTTCCTACCATGATTTTTCACTTAAGGAAGTATGACATGTTACAGCAATTCAAGAAAAAAAGTCAACTATTATGAATTGCTTTTAGCTTAAACGTTTTTTAACAACAACATCTAGGATGAAGGAGAGACATATTTCAGATATTAATTCATTTGAACGCTCAGTGGCCTCAAACGACCAGTCATGCCAGTACCAAATGTTCTCACAATTACTTTGATTTTTCAGTTGGTACTTTCATGAGAGCTTAGGATCTGACAACTTGAAATTTAACTAGTTATACAAAACACACAGAAAGAGAGTGACTGAGAGAAGGAAGGGCCTACGCAGGTCCCTTCATGACCTGCCATTCCATCACTGCACGCTGGTAATGCTGAGTTTTTTCTCATAACGGCTTGTATATTTCTCTGCCTTATGACAAAACAGAAAGATATTGACTTTTTAAAAGACACTCTTTCCCTTTTTTGTAAAATGTCAGGTTTCTTGTTTGACTCACCAGGTCTCTTGCAGGTGACTTTTGATTCGCTCTAATTTCTCCTTTACCAACTAATTTATTGAAATTGAATATTTGCCTGCTTTAATTTTTTTCAAGGGTAAATAAACTTCTTTGGCATATCATGGATAAAGGTTAAAGCACACACACATTTGACTAGGTCAATAAGGGATGATAAATCAGGAGATAAATGTAGAACCTGGCATGAGAGTTGCCTCATAGTTTCCAGCAAATTCTGAAGAAATGGAAGAACAGGTAGATACTAACCAGGTGAGATGGTACCTAGGGATGAAGAGTTCCAAAAAAAATGTATTATGATGCCTGATACTCGGGCTGCTACAATAAGGTGTCAGAATCATAATCAGTGTGTGCATTTACAACCCTGAGAATGCATAAATGGCTATACATTCATGAGGGTGAACATTTAACATTTAAGAGATGTATCCATGAGAAACAGAGACACATATGGCCTTGGGATTGTGGTGAAGATCAGAAATAGTGAATAAGAATAAAGTGATGTCTGAGTTGAGTGGATATTCAATTTCAGGAAAAGACATGCCTCGAAGAGGTTTTGTGGCACGGGAATAGTGCCTGGGAGGTGGCACCAGGAGCATTGGAGAAATAGAGACTCTAACTTTTTAGCATGGTGCTGAAAGTAAGACTGTTCTAGGCAACAACAAATGAGGTTTGTCTCTTGCAGTGGTAAAGTTAGCATGTTTGTTTACTTTTTCCTGGACACATAAGAATGACTATTTCTCATGCAAGTCAGATCTAGAATTCTGGACAAAAGAATAAGGCATAGGTTCAGTTGACACTTGTCTCAAATGTTTACTAAAACATAACTCTATTAATTTTTGGAACATATTTTTTTCCAGAAAAGGCAAACCTAGAGAGCAGGGCTGTCAAATTCATTTTCACTGGGGGCCGCATCAGCCTTGCAGTTGCCGTCAAAGGGCCAAATGTAATTTGGGACTGTATAACTGTAACTACTCCTTAACTGTTAAGGAGTTGAAATTATATTTGGCCCTTTGAAGGCAACTGCAAGGCTGATGTGGCCCCTGGTGAGACTGAGTTTGACTCCACTGCTATAGAGTAA
>CM052540.1:176378942-176419444 GCA_028533065.1 Trachops cirrhosus
TTTTTTTTGGAATGATGGGATTTTCTACATCTGCACAGTGGTGATGGTTACACAATTCTAAAATTTTTAATATTATTTACGCAATAGAATACTACACAGCAGAAAATAAAGAAGCAGCTCCTACACTTCACGACAGCATGGATGGAACTGGAGAGCATTATGCTAAGTGAAATAAGCCAGGTGGTGAAAGACAAATACCATGTGATATCACCTATAAGTGGAACCTAATCAACAAAACAAACAAGCAAGCAAAATATAACCTGAGACATTGAAATAAAGAACAAACTGACAGTAACTAGAAGGGAAAGGGGAGAGGGATAATGGAGGGAAATAGAGGAAGAGCCATCAAGGAACATGTATAAAGGACACATGGACAAAGCCAAAGGGGTAGGTTCGAGGGTGGGAGGCAGGGATGGTTAGGGCAGGGGCACATGGTTGGGGGAAAATCGAGACAACTGTACTTGAATAACAGTAAAAATCATTATCAAAGAAAAAATATAAAAAATCATTTAATTGTACAATTACATAGATTTTTATACAATAGTATGTAGATGGACCTCAATAAATTTGCTTTAACACTCTTTAGTATTTAGACTTGTTGGTTAACAGGCTTCACTCTTCACTGTCTTTTCTTTATAATACTCTTTTTTCATTAGCTATTCCTTCATTGTGTGTGATGCATAAAAGTTAATAGAGACCCTCAAGAAAAAAAGTTCCAAACTGGACCTCAGATTTCTTAACATCAATAAGAATTCTTATTTTTTTTCTCTTTCTGTGGAAAGCCAACTAGAAAAATAGATTAAATCAATGTGTGTTTGTTTTAAGCAAAATACAAAAGGTTTCTGGGCTCTTATCAAAACATAAGTCTGTGTTCTGTAATGAAAGTGAGACTATGCAAGGCCTGCAAATCTTCTTTTATAATCCTTCTTTATGTTAAAATAAAACGGGCCTATTTTTAAATATTTCCATAAAAGAATAGGAAGGGTATACCTTTTGTGTGTGAGAGAATTGGGATAGAATGTTATCCTTGACTAACCTTGAAGGAACACAGAAAAGGTCAGAACAACCTTCCTGCCTGCTGACTCCCACACTGAAGGTCTCGGAAATTTATTCCTTGGAAATAAGTTTCATAATACAGGGTGGGTCAAAAGTGTGTGCACATTTGTGAGTTCACAAAAACAGATTTTTTCTTGCATCATTGTTTATTAATTATTGTATTATTTTCCATATGAACAACTGTAAACCTACTTTTGCCCGACCTTGTATATACATGAATGGTTTCTATAACCTGTAAACATTACTCTGTTCAGTTATTGTATTCTTAAGAAGGTTGAAATATGCATTTATATGACATTTTCTTTATCCATTCATCCACCAGTGGACAACTGGGTAACTTCCACATTTTTCTATTGTGAGTAGTGCTACCGTGGACATGGGAGTGGAGATATATCTTAGAGATTCTGATTTTAACTACTTTGGATACATACCTAGAAAAGGGATTGCTAGATTATATGGTAGCTCTACTTTTAAAGTTTTTCAAAAGTGTTTATGCTGTTATAATTTTTCTCATTTTTTTCTCCCTTTCCCATGTCCACTTAGCCCCACCCTCTCTGCTCCCTCAGTCAGTCCCCATATTGTTGTCCATGTCCATCAGTTATGAGTAAATATTCTTTGGTTTATCCTTTCACCATCTTTCATCCTTCCCCCAACTTCCTTCAGGCAGCTGTCTGTTTCACGTATCTATGCTTCTATATCTATTGTGTTTGTTAGTTTATTGTGTTCATTAGATATTACATATAAGTGAGATCACATGGTATTTGTCTTTCAGTGACTGGCTTAATTCACTTCATATTCTCCAGGTCCACCCATTCTGTCACAAAAGGTAAGAGTTTCTTCTTTTTAACTGCATGGTATTCCATCATGTAAATGTACTACAGCTTTTTTGATCCACTCATCTACTGATGGGCACTTAGGCTGTTTCCTGTACTTGGCTACTATAAAAAGCACTGTTATGAACATAAGGCTGTATAAGTTCTTTTGAATTGGTGTTTCATGATTCTTAGGGTATAGTCCCAGCAATGGAATATCTGGGTCAAAAGGCAAATCCATTTTTAATCTTTTGAAGAAATTCCATACTATTTTCCACAGTGGCTCTACCAGTCTGCATTCCCACCAACAGTGCACTAGGGCTCCCTTTTCTCCACATCTTTGCCGGCATTTGTTGTTCGTTGATTTATTCATGATAGCCATTCTGATAGATATGAGGTGATAACTCATTGTGGTTTTAATTTGCATCTCTCTGATGGCTAGTGATGTTGAGCCTTTTTCATATGCCTCTGGGCCTCTGTATGTCCTCCTTGGGGAAGTGTCTGTTTAGGTCATTTGCCCATTTTTTAATTGGATTGTTTGTTTTCCTGTTGTTGAGTCACATGAGTTCTTCATATATTTTTGAGATTAAACCCTTGTACAACCCATGGATATGAACTAAGGGGGGTAATATCGGTGGGGGGGTGCAGGGCAGAGGGGAATAAAGGGCAGAAAAAATGGAACAACTGTAATAGTGTAGTCAATAAAATACTTTTAAAAAGCCTTGTCTGATGTATCATTGGCAAATATGTTTTCCATAATCAGTCCCCTTTCCATTCTGATGATCGTTTCTTTAGCCATGCAGAAGTTTTTTTGGTTTGATGTAGTCACATTTTGTTTTCTTTTTTCTTTCTAATGCCCTAGAAGATACATCCAGAGAAATATTGCTACATGAGATATCTCAAATTTTACTGCCTATATTTTCTTCTAGGATTTTTATCATTCCATGACTTCCATTCAAGTCTTTTATCCATTTTGAGTTTATTCTATTCTTGTATATGCTGTATATTGGTGGTCTAGTTTCTTTTCTTTTTTTCCTGTACCAGTCCAGTTTTCCTAACACCTTCATCAAAGAGACTATCTTTGTTCCATTATGTATTCTTGCCACCTTTGTCAAATATCAATTGATCATAAGTGTGGGTTTATTCCTGGGCTCTCTGTTCCGTTCCATTGATCTCTATGTCTGTTTTCATGTCAGTACCAGACTATTTTTATTACACTGGCTTTATAGTTTGATGTCAAGAGTTGTGATACCTCCAGCTTTGTTCTTCTTTTGCAAGATTGCTGAAGCTATTCAGGTCTTTTTTGGTTCCATATAAATTTTTGGAACATTTGTTCTAGTTATGTGAAATATGCCATTGGGATTTTAATAGGAATTGCGTTAAATGTGTAGATTGCTTTAGGTAGAATGGACATTTTAATGATGTTAATTATTCTAACCCATGAACATGGTATGTTTTCACTTACTTGTGTCTTCCTAATTTCTTTCTTCAGTGTCCTATAGTTTTCTAAGTACAGGTCTTTTATTTCTTTGGTTAAATTTATTCCCAGGTATCTTATTTTTTTTGTTGTTGCAATAGTAAATGGGATTTTTTCTTAGTTTCTCTTTTGATTGCTCATTATTGATGTATAAAAATGCCATTGCTTTCTTGGCATTGATTTTGTATTCTTCCACTTTGACAAATTCATTTATTATTTCAAGAATTTTTTGTGGGAATCTTTAGTGTTTTCTAGATATAATATGTCATCTGTGAATAATGACAGTTTTACTTCCTCTCTAATTTGGATGCCTTTTATTTCTTCTTCTTGTCTGATCAATGTGGCTAGGACTTCCAGGACTGTGTTGAATAACAGTTTGAAAGTGAATCTCCCTGTCTTGTTTCTGATCTTAAGGGGAACTGTTTTAGTTTTTGCCCATTGAGAACGATGTGAACCGTATGTTTTTCACATATGGCATTTATTATGTGGAGGTATGCTCCCTCTATTCCAACTTTGCTGACAGTTTTTATCATAAATGTGTGTTGGATTTTATCAGATGCTTTTTCTGCATCTATTGATATGAACATGTGATTTTTGTTTTTCCTTTTGTTTGTGTAATGTATCATATTATTGATTTACCAATATCTTACCAGCCTTGTATCCCCAGGATAAATTCCACTTGGTCATGCTGTATAATCTTTTTGTACATTTAATGTTTTGGAGAATATCTACACAGTTTTCTATGGTGGGTGCACCATTTTTTAATTCTACCACCAGCACACAGAAATTCCAATATCTCTACATCCTCACCAACATTTCTTATTTCTTCTTTTTTGTTTTTATAGTAGCCACATTAATGGTGTCTAGTATATTTGGTTTGACTTTTCTGTTGATTAGTAAAGTACACCTTTTAATTCATTTGTTGGCCTTTTGTATATCATTTAAAAGAAATGTCTGTTCAAATTCTTGATCTTTTATATTAAAGAGGTTATTTAATTTTTTGATGGTGACTTGTGGTAGTTCTTTATTCTGGATATTAACTCTTTATTAGACACATGATTGGCAAGTACTTTTCTCATTCCACCTGTTACTTTTGAACTGCTAATTGTGTGCTATGATGCACTCAAATTTTTTAACTTTAGTGTAACCATATTTACCTGTTTTTTGCTTTGTTACCTGTGCATTGGGTGTAATATTCATGAAGTCATTGCCAAGATAAAACTCAGGAAGATTTTTTTCCTGTTTCTTCTAGGAGTTGTATACTTTTTGTGTCTTACATTTAGCTCTTTATTCCATTTTAAGTTAATTTCTATATGCGATGTAAGACAATAGCCCAAATTCATTATTTTACATATGGATATTCAGTTTTTCTCACACCAATTATTGAAGAGACTGTTTTTCTGCATTGAATTATTTTGGTCCCCTTGTTGAAAACCGTTTGACCTTATATGCAAGCGTTTATTTCAAGGGTCTTTATGATATTCACTGCTTTCTGTGGCCTTTAACTCCCATGATAAATTTGCCATTGAGTTGGCCATGTGCCTGAAATGGAGGGTCATATCTTGGAAGCAGAGAAAATACTCTCCTGCTAGTACAGAGATGGCCTGAGTTAGCAGGGAATTTCTCTTTTACTACATAGGCTGTGTCTTGGTCTAATGTTTGCAATCTTCATGGTACTGCCAGGTATATTTTTCTTAATTATTTTTCACCAGCCTTAACATTGATACATATTCCTTTAATTGTCTGATATTATTAATGTTCTATATTTGTATGAGTTGACATCTAATTTTGTAGCCCACTAGGTGTTAAATCAAGAAAAGGTAGAGCTTAATTAAGGGGCACTTAAAAATTTCCAGTAGCCCTGGCTGGTGTGGCTCAGTTTTTTGAGCATGGGCTGTGAAACAGAGGGTCACCAGGTCGATTCCCAATCAGGGCACGTGCCTGGGTTGCAGGCCAGGTCCTGAGCGGGGGCCACATGAGAGGCAACCACACATTGATGTTTCTATCCCTCTCTTTCTCTATCCCTTCCTCTCTCTCTAAAAATAAATAAATAAGATCTTTCAAAAAATTTCTACTAAGCATGGGAGTTGTTTAAACATATTTCATTAGAATGCTCTCTTTTTATCGTTCTTTTTAAAATATATAATCTTTATTATATTTTTTCCATTATCATTTAGTCTCCTTATACTCCCCTACCTCCAGCAATCACCACACTGTTGCCCATGTCCACGAGTCCTTTCTTGCTTTTGGCTCAATCACTTCACTCCTGACTTTTCACCCCCCATTAGCTGTCATCTGTTCTCCATCTATGAGTCTGTCTCTTTTTTGCTTGATAGTTAAGTTTGTTCATTAGATTCCATACATGAATGAAATCATACAGTACTCAATTTTCTTTGATTAGCTTATTTTGCTTAAAATAATGTTCTCCAGTTCCATCCATACTATTTCAAAGTGTACAATTTTCTTCTTTTTTTTTTATGGCTGAGTAGGATTTCATTGTGTAAATGACCCATAGTTGTTTCCCACTCATCTATTGATGAATATTTGTGCTGCTTCCATATCTTGGGTATTGTAAAAAATACTGCAATGAACATAGAGGTGCTTATTTTCAAAAGGCCCCACATAGCAACAGGGATTCTGAAAAAGAAAAATAAGGTTGAAGGAATCACATTACCCAATTTCTTACTATACTATAAGGCCATGGTAATCACAACTGCTTGGTACTGGTATAAAACCAGACACATAAATTAATGGAAGAGAATAGAAAGCTCAGAAATAAATCCATACCTTTATACTCAATTAATACCTGACAGTGGAAGCAATCGCATACAATGGGCTAAAGATAGTTTATTCAACAAATGGTGTTGGAAAAATTGGACTAATACATGCAGAAAAAAATGAAACTACACCACACACAAGAATAAATTCAAAATGAATGCAAGACTTAAATGTCAGACCCCAAACCATGGAATACTTTTATTCCATGACTAATAAAAGTTTTCTGCAAACTGTAAATATTAGACTCTATTTAGTTATTTATTATATTTAGTTATTCTTCTTAAGAATATTGAAATTTATATGACTCAGTTCAGTCCAGATCTAGATTGGTATATCAATTAATTTTTAGGAAAATATCATTGTTTGTATCTCCTAATGGAAAGCATCTTTCTGGCTTCATTGTTTTTCTGATCCTTGTAACATTCATTTTGGTATAACTCACTTACTCTTAAATTTTTTTCCCTACAATTTGCTTTTCAATTCTTTTAATTTACTCTTTATTCCATCACTTCTAAAACAGACACATCTGAATCCTTTGCTTTTTTTATTGAAATAGCTCTTTAGTCCTTGGGGTCTGCATATTGAACTACAACTACACCTTATTGTGTATCTGGTGACTTTGTTCAAAGGCAACCACTCTCTTGATGCTATCAAAATCCTGACTACCTAGAAAGGATTTATTATGGGAATAAGTTTGGTCTTGTCTTCTGTATCTGCATACATGAATCCAGTCTTTTTATTCTTACAGTACATAACAAAACAAAATTAATATTAATTTTTGATAAGTCAATTTCAGATTGCCCTTTAAAAAACATCTGCTCTTCAAGGCCCATAAAGACAGAAATGTTACATCTCAAACACAAATAACCATTATTCTCCAAATATCCTTATATTCTTCACACTCTTTACCTAAAGCTGCATGTAAACAGATAAAGAACTAACTAAAAATGAAAGATAATATTTGTTAGATTTTTGCAGTATTTTTATGAAAAATGCTTTTCAGTAAAGTTTTTTACAAATATTTTGTTTCATATGCTAAAATTTTTCACAATTATTTGATAGATCTATAAAATTTAATGCCATGTAGTAAGCAATATGAATAAAAAGTTAATTAACTATAATTCAATGGGATTCTAATTTAATCAAAGCACAAGATAAATTCATAAAAATGTAAGAGAAATGTATGCAAAGTATGAGTAGTAAAACAATAATAAAATCCAATTATCTGTATTATTTTTACTTTGAAATAAAACATGGCCATTTATAACACTGACTGTAATTAACAATCTATGATAAAAATGCTATTCCTGTATCCATTAATCAACAATATTGCATTGTGATTTACAATTACTTTAAGTATTATTAGTCTCTGTAGATTACTGTAACTCATTAACTTAAAGTGAAGTCTCTTGAAGCATCAAGGTTAAACAATAATGTTAAAAATATGTCCTTATTCTCATAATTTTCTCTTTTTTAAAATTTAGGTTTATCTGAATTGCATTTAAGCCTAAAATTAATATTTATAATTCAATGACAGGGCATAGTATGAAGAAATGCAATAAGATTATATGGTTAGTGAGTTTAAATACGTATTTTGATTCATAGTTTAAGGATAGACTTAGAATCTGCATTTTAGTAAACATCTCAGGGAAATCTTATGTAGATGGTCAAAATCTTCATTTTTCAAAATTCTGACCAAGCAGCTCATGAAAAGAAAATTAAAACAAAAGGTATAAATTTTAAACCATTTAATTATCACTCAGCATTTCTAAATAACTGCTGAACAGCTTTAATCTGGGTGTTTTTGTAGTACTTGTTATGTCTGGAATGGAGTCATCCCTGCCCCAAACATTCTTTCTGTCTCTATTTCATATGTTTTTTTTATTAACACCTTTATGCTCACTGTACTCTTTTCCTTTTCATTAATCCTATAGCCAATGCTCCTTTTCAACTGTCCTTAAACTCATTGCCATCTTCCTGAAGTTTACATTAAACTCCAGCAGACCTTTCAACCTTCTGTTCTAATTCACATGCCACAATGGAGTCAGATTATTTTCCTAAAGCCACCCTAATCATGTTCCATTTGCATAAAGCCTTTAAAAGAGCCTTTATTTCATACCAAATAAAGTCCACAAGGATTTTTATGTGAAACCCAGAATTACTGACTTTTCCAATCTTAACTAATCATATTTCTTGCCACACAATCTGTTTTATTTTACCTCAAACTACAAACCAATTAAACTGTTCTCTCTACACTACTTGAATTACTCTGCTCATTCATTTCATGTTTATGAAAGCTCCCTATCAAAACATTTTCTGATTTACCCAGCTGGAAGCAAGTCTTCTTCTCAAATCATATCATAACTTCTCTTCTAGTCCCAATTAACCTTATATTTAATAATTATCATAAATAATGACATATATAAGTCTAACTTTCTAGAGTATGTACTCTAAGTGTGAAGTCTATCTCTACTTCATACTCCCTCAGATCCTATTTAAAGGTCTCTACAAAATAGCAATTAAATTTTTTCAAAAAATAATATCTGCTTTGCATTTCAGATTTTTCTTCTTTTGAATCAGTGTCTACAAGCTAGTATATATTATTTTATCTTAAGGTAATGTATAAAAATGCATTCATTGCATTTAATATTTAATAAACACTTATATAGAATTAACTTTTGCCAATCTTTGAATCATTAAAGCTATTTTATATATATTCCCTGGGAAATTCTTAATGTTATATATGAGATGACTAAATCTATATCAAAATATATTTTCTTTAAAACAATGTTGATTATGTTAATGCAATATAGTAAAGACAGTCATAGAAAAACTTTATATGTAAATTGAAAATATTATTTTTTAATATCAATTATAATATAAGATGTGGAAATTTAAATTTAAATCCACTTCAAAAGTGAACATTTATTTTACAATAAAATTTGGCATATTGTAGGTAATTTTTAGAGATGTTTTCAGTTTATGAACTAGCAGAAGTTATTTGAACTGTTTATGTACACACATCAGTTTTTTGTACCTGGTCATGAAGAATTGTATGATAGTCTATGTGCTGCTAATTTATTTTAAATTTCCATTCCACATGGCTTTTGCTCTCACAAATTTTCTTTAGTAAGAATAAATATGTTATGGAAATGATAAGAATACATATGTTAAGGGAAGTTTTGCAATTTATTGAACAGTTATGGAATTTAATTTGTAAATATATTTTTATTTTAACACTTTATTTATGGAGGATCATCAATGTGAATTATTATCCTATTCATGTTAAGAATACTCTTTCATTCATTTAATGCTTTAATGTATATACAGAATTAGCAAAAATATAAATTATAAAAGAAAAATTATAAAATTGTAAATTTCAAATAAATATCTCAAAATCAAGTATTAGAGATCACTGGTAGGAGGTAGGCAACAAGAAACTGTGCAAAATATTAAAAGAATTTTTCCTCTATAATTATAAGATAGGGCAAAATCAGGTTTACAATTGGGAATACACAGAATTTATTCTTGTATCATTATTAATTATTGTATTATTTTTCACATGAATAAGGATAAACCTACTTTTGTCCCACCCTGTATTTTGCTGTAAAATTAGTTTTAAAAATATTTTATTCAATTAATGCGAGTTTGACTCTTTTATGCTTTAATAGTTTTAATAAATTATTAAAAAATTTTTATAGATATGATGTAGTTAATTAATTGTATGTGCCAGTTTGGAGAGTTTTCTTTAATGGAGCTCATTGCAATATAGATGAGGTATAAAGACATGGGACTGAAAGTGTTCTGAAGGCAAGGACTATAAACAGAGAACAACTGAGGAGCCAGTGTTCATTCCCAGGGCACTGCATCCTTAAGAGGGAAAGCAGTCTATGTGTCCCTCCTTTATGGCTTTATTTGCCTCAGGCAGGTAAAACTTGATACCTTATACATACCTTTGATGCAGATGCTCCATGAAAGTTTTCACAGCTATCTCACTTAACACAGAAAGGAGAAAACCAGGAAATATCCAGGAAAGAAGTTAGAGAAGGAGGAATACAGGTAGATGAGGTGGTTATAGGGATTAATAAAAAAAGTCCAACCTTCCATTTCCTCATTGGGCACATTGCTACCTCTTAGCTGCCTGCAATAATTAAAAATAACACACACATTGATTATAATGCACCATATAATGTTTACAATTATTTATTAAGGTTAATACCTCACAGAAAATCCCTAGGGTGGAAACTGTTATTATTTTTTATATTGCAAACAAGGGAATTGCTGCGCAAGGAAGTTGAGTAGCTGCCCAACCTCACAGCTTGTTGAAAGTAGTGGGAATGAGGGATCAACACAGGTGGCAAGGGGCCAATTCAGGAGGAGAGGAACCAACTCGGTCTAATTCCTAAATCTAGCATCCATGGTTTTTATACTCCTATTTTTGGTGTGGGTTGAATTGTGTCCACTAAAAAGCCATGTTGAAATCCCAACTCAAAATACCTCAGAATGCCACCTTGTTTAGAAATAGGGTCATTACAAGTAGAAGTAGTAAAGTTAAGATGGGGTTATACCGAGGACAGTGGGCCTTTAATCTGATATGACTGGTGTCCTTTATTAGAAGGGGACAGAGAAACAAGGGAGAATGCCATGTAAAGACAAGATCCACAGAGAGAAGATGCCCATGTGACAACAATGCATGCCTAAACTGAAGTGATTACTCTGTAGTCCAAGAAAACCAACAAAGTCTGGTAACAACTAGAGGCTCAGACGCCAGCATGGAATGGCCTCTCCCATCAAATTTTGTGGAAGAAACCAACCCTCTTCACATCTTGGTTTTATACTTCTAGTCTCTAGAACTATGAGAGAACAAATTTCTGTTTTTTAAGCCACCCAGTTTGTGGCATTTACTACAGCAGGCCTAAGAGAGCTAGCACACTCTACAGACAATTTTTTCCCAGTATTTTCTTTTATTTGACTTTCAGCCCTTATTTTGAATTATAACACAAGATCTGCATTAATTCAATGAAAATAACTGACTCTGTACTCAATACAAAGGCAACTTGGGAAATTGTAAGAAATGATGTAACCTTGGAAAAGATAGAGTATTGGTAGAAAATAGTAACAGTTCATAAGGATGTGGGTAAAGAAGACATACAAACTACTGGCATCTGAAGTAGGTTGATATTGAATAATAGAATAGAAAACTTGGACTTTGTTTTATTTTGAAGTGTCATTGAAAGTCTGTGACCAAATGCAGAATGGGACAAGAAGAGTGCTTCAGGAAGATCAATCAAACTACAAAGACTTAGATCCTGTGAAGTAGAAATAACTGAGGGCAGGATGACCATTAGGAGACTCTAATTCTCAAAGGCAGTAGTGCAGGTAAGATAAGACTATTAGTATTTAAGAAGAGCCTTAGAAAGATACTCTGGGAAAAGAAAATTCTGAGGATTTACTCATAATGATTGCATATGCAGAAATAGAGAAGACAAAGATAATTTCATGTTTTAAACCTGAGGAATGAAAATCAAGTTGTGGTATTACAGAGATAGTATGTGACATATATTTTGTTTTATTTTTGTATTTAACGTTGACCTTATTAAGTGTGTATTACTAGTCATGCGACTTAGGTGCAAATAATCTGGAAATGCATAACCTAATTTTGAAAAGAAATAGAAGTAATAGCAACTAATACCCTTTGGCTGGCTGTGCCTTCTGCTCCAGGCAATAAGAACTTTCAGGTGGTGCCTTATCGATCCTTAAATACTTTGGTGGACTGCAACCACTATTATATGTATTTAATAGATGAGGAAAAATGAAGACAAAGAAGGAAAAATAATGTCCCAATCACATGCTATTAGTAAATGAGGAGCCAAGATTAGAACCCAGGTTGTCATACTCCATACTTTGGAGTCATCTTCACTTAAGCGATGATAGTTAAATAAAGTAATTAGATAAGATTCATGGCAGTTAACTTAGATACTCCCGAGGAACAGAATCATAGTGTTCATGAAATGTAAAGTAATACCCTTCAAAGAGAACACTCTCCAGCAAAATCTTCCCTGTCTAGCCTTAAGTGTTTGTCCTTTTGAACTAGAGATTATTTTAGTTGAAATGACCCTCAAATGACTCTAGCATCCATTTTACAACCACTTGATTATTCAGGGGTGGGCACCAGTAGGGGTACAGTTGTGAGTATGTGAAACACTGAGTTAACAAAACTACTGTAATAATCATAACCTGCATATCTTTTTCTGTATGAACAACTGTGCACCTCCTTTGTCAACCCCTGTATATATCTTGATATGTATACTATCATTTCTATTAAGCCATAGTACAAAAGTATATTTATATGATATTAAGAATTTTAAATAGAAAAGATATAAAAGTCTTATACTACAAGGTTAGTCCATAAAGCTCAAATCTCTCCGGAGCTCTGTCCTAAATGTAATAAATGAACAAATAGGGCACAGGCCGTTAAAAAATGTTATTCTTTTCTAGGATGGCTTATAGAAAAGTTTCAGTAAAAAGTAAATAAAATAATAACAGAAATGTGCCAGAAGGGACATAGTGTTCCATGCATGTTATATTTCCCTAGAGATTTTGACTGAATGGATTACCTTTTTTACTTCCCTTAACCAGCTTTGAGGTGAGTGTGGTAGACTGTTAAGTTTCTATATTTAGCCTAAAGCTGAGTGAATTTTGCCGAAGTGTGAAGCAATTTTAAATATGTTCATATAAAAATTTGCTGAATTTTAAAGCACTTTGACATCGTGGTGAATAAAAATTGCTCTAAAGACAATTCAGTATAGATAAATAAACTGCCATGTATGCTCTTGAAAATACCAGATTATGCTACTATTTTTGGCCCACATGGGAAACAGTATTTTTTATTATAGTCATAGTTAAATAATTTGTATAGAAAAAAAAATATTGGGCATTGTAATCAATAGAATTTAAAATGTTTTATCACCATTAACTTATCAACAGAAAACTACCCCTGTAACTATTAACTAAGTGCTTTTGAGCATGCAGCTCTCCAGAAAGCTATGGCAGTCTCCAGTTTACTGAGAGTAAATTGACCCATTTTCTCTACGAGGCTTAGTTTATCACAGATACTTTTAGCTAAGCTAGTTTCTGTAAAAAATACATCATTGTATTCCAGTTTAGAATATTATTTGGTAAAGATTATAGTGAAAATATAGATTATATATAGGAGGAAATATTACTGCTGTGATTCAAAGATGGTTATTTAACTTTCTTTTTAGCAATCCACCAACCTAAAGATATTAAACTGGCAATAATGGTAAGACATGTCCATTACATAAAGGAAATTCTATGTTGAGCAATTAAGTATTTAATGAACAATGGAAATAATAACCTACTTCACTTGTGATTGGATTTGTTAATAACTAGCAATATACTGGAGGACATTATAGTGCAATCTCACTTAAAATGTTCATATCAGTAATGTATTGGGCTTTATTGAAATATAACTGATACACAGGAATTATATACATTTAAGATGCACAAGTTGATGTTTTGGTTTGTATATAGATTTGAAATAAGCACTAAAACCAAGTGAATGAACATATCTATCACCTCATATAGTTACCGTATTTTACCTTTTTGTGGAAAGAAAACTTACAAGATCTCTCCTCTTAGTCAATTTCAGGTACGCAATACAATATTGTTAACTGCAGTTCCAACACTGTACATTGGGTCTTCAGAAGCATGGGAGTACAGATATATCTTCAGTATACTGTATTCTTTTCCCTTAGATACATACTCACAAGTGGAATTGCTACATCGTATGATAGATCTATTTTAAATTGTTTGAGGAAACTCAATACTGTTTTCGATACTGATAACGATGCTGAATACTGATAATGATTGCATCAGTTTACATTCTCATAATAGTGGACGATGGTGCCCTTTTCTCCACATCCTCCCCAGCACATTTTAGGCTCTCAATTATGTTCCAGTGGCCTATTCTTTTTGTCAGTGGCATGTAGTTTTTACTCCTGTACCTTCATAATGCATTTTGAAATCATGAAGTATTATTCCTCCAGGTTTATTCTTATTTCTCAAGACTGCTTGCTTCTTTTGGGTATTTTGTGGTTACATATAAATTTTAGAATTTATTTTTCTGTTTCTGTTAATGTGTTCATTCTGTCTGCACAAATTACTCTAGTATAGGAGGTGACCCTCACCAATCAGATTGGCCAGAGATTCTGGGTGCATCTAAAACATTTGTGTTCATTCAAACCGGTGTCTTTACTGTTAGTGGCCATCCCAGGAGACTAGAGCATGTCAAATTCCATCTGCCCCGAGGGAGGTGAGATAGTAATCCATGCCTCCACAGCACCTAGAAAATTTCAGTTGTTCCATATATGGTCCAATTCCCTTTCTCCTCAGGGAGAAGCCAGGAAGTGGATTTTATCACCTGCTCACTCTTCACTGATGTGGGGAGAGCAGGTGTGGCAAATGCCTACACCCTTGTTCAGACTGCATGATCTTCCAAACCATTGCCTTGCTCTCTGTCACCCCCAGTAGCCTAATAGATGTTGGACTGCATCAGCTCTCAGAGGCAGGTATGGAAGAATCCAGTTCTTTGGGTAGCATCCAGAAAGGTCTGGGAGCTAGAAGTGTAGAACAGCTGCATCTAGGGATAAACTGGAATCTGTTTTTTTTTTTTCCTGGAATGAACCAAGGGGATATCCTTGAGATATGTCCACCTGACTATAAAAAAAAACCCACAGAGTACTAGCAATTGACTGCCCATCAGCTTCCCGGGATGGGTGAGTTGAAACCCAGTCTTTTGGGCATCAGCCAGAGAAGTTGAAGCAGTAGATGTCAGGAAAAAGCTGGGAAGTGGGTGTTATTGTTGCATTAAGTGGGGCATGGGGAAGAGTCACAGAAAGACCCCACAATACCATTTAAAACCATTGTTTTGTTCTCTTTGGAGACTGTTGACTACAAGGCCCTTCATCTTCCAGAGACAGAAGAGCTAGAAAGTAGGTCCTCAGTCAACAGCTGGAAGTGCCAGGATGCTAGATGTGACCTTCCAACTCCTTCCGAAGAGAGGCTAGAATGAGATGGGGAAAGAAACCACAGAGAGTGTTCACATATCCATTTAAACTTTCAAGGAACTAGTGATTGCCTGCCTCATCAACTTCCAAAGGCAGGTTACTCTTATGCCAGATCCTTGCACAGCAACTGGAGTCAGAACATTAGATATGCAGGCTAAAATTCCTTTCAGGAAGCACCTGGGAACTAGCCTTTTTTGCCTTGGCCTTCTGCACTGACTAGAGTAAGAAGCCAAAGGAAATGCTAGTGCACCAATTTAAAACCACTTCTTTGATCCCTGTGGTCCCAGGGCACTAGTGAATGCTGGGCTGCTAGCTCCCTGCTGAGACCAGGGAGCTAGGAGTCAGCACCTTGAGGAGCAGTAAAAAAAAGGTAAGGCACTAGGTGTGTGGACCAAAGACTCTTCTCAGGGAAAAGTTGGAAGTCAGGTGTTCCCTCCTGATTGCCACGGTCTGGGAGAGGGGTTTATGGAAATATTAGGTATCAACTTTCCCTACCTGTTTTGATGTGCATGTTGTATCAGTTAACATGGTATACAAGAGTCTTTGAACTAGTTTCTGAATTTCTTACAGATGGAATTGATCCAGGTGTTGTTGTTTATTCAGTGTGTCCATATTGATAAATTTAATTAAAAAATTATATTTTTATTTCACAGAAAATTTTGAAATTAGCATTTTTACTTTCAATCCAATGTTAAATAGATGATGAGAGTATGTACTCAATAAATTTGTTCATTGACTGAATGAATGAACATGCTTTTCATTTATATTATCTCTGATTTGAACTTTTTGTCCCTTAATAAAAACAAAATTACAAAAAGAGGAAAAAAGTCAAACAATTGGCTATATAATCTCTTAGATTCTCAAAACACCTTCTGTTTATATATCTAAACTCTTAGACTCAGTGTAACTTTCTTGATGTGCATAAAATATATTTGAGTTTTACATAGAAATGTTTTGTTATTCATGTGCTTCTCTTCTATTATTATTTAAAAATGCGAATAGTGCTGTGACTAATGGCATATGAGATACTTATTTTTAATGTAGAAATCATTTCTAAAAGAGAAGCCATCAGGCTTCAAAGGTATTGTGGTCAGTATTTCCTTTACAATTGAAGATCAACAAATACTGAGTAGTGTGAAAATGAAGCAGACAGTTCTTTGGTTTGCCAGCAGAGATTTCAAATTCTGCAATGATCTATGAAGGAATGTCACTGGATATTCTAATTAAAATATTGTTTAAATTAGAAATTGAATTTTGTTTCCCATATTTTTCTTTTTTATTAAGAGAAAGAAAAAGGAGGCAAATGAATAACAACGTTTGCATCTTAGTGGTTCAATATGCAGCCAAAAGCATGGTTTATTAATAGAGTTCTATGAACTTAATAACACTTGAAAATGTTGACAGCTACTGTATATTTATCTGTGATCTCTGTAGCTTCTGCTATATTTGTGGTAAAAGAGTGTGCTTCAGTAAAATGAAATGGACTATGTTATTTGAAACATTAATTCTATTTGCATTTACTTTGAGGAAAATACATATCAGAAATAAAAAATTTTGACTGTGTCCATCTTGAACAGAGCAAATGGTATGAAGATCCTAATTTTAATCTTTTAGAGACCCAACATTTAGAGGATTATGTGCTAGATAATTATAGAGAGAACAATTAGTTATAAAAATAGACTGACAATATTTTTCACTCCATTAAAAAAAATCAAGTAAGTTTTTATTGTGATTCCATTGTACATAGATTTCTGAATTTTCCTTTGCCCCACAGTACTAATTTTGTTTGCACAAGTCAACCATAATATATGATATATAGATACTATAATACATGCTATAATATTATATATTATATATATTCTGCAATCACAAACTTGAGTAGGTAAGAATCTTTTGGATCATTTAATCCAAATAATAACATTTCGTAGGTGAGGGGAAAAAAACCCAAGAATAAAAAGAGATTTTCCTAAGATTATTTAAGTAGCTAGACTAGAACTCAAATTTCCTAGTTTCTTAAATACACATCTAGCCTTTTATTTTTATTATGTTGGTATTTAATGGGCAAATATTAAAAAATACAACTGCTATTCTACTGTGGTAGGTAGGATACACTTACTGATAATATCAAGCAAGTAATTTTGCAGTGTGGAAATAATAAACTACCTGTAAAGTCTCATTTATCTACTTTCATAAAAAATTTCAAAAATTTTTAAATGGGCAAACCAACTAAGCAACCAATACATACAGCTAAATAATACTTTAAATATAATATATACCAAAGAATAAAATATATATTGGCTCTTTATCAAGAAGAGAATATAGTTTTAAAATTATATACATAAAAATTAAATTCGCTTTTAAAAAATTAATTCCTTATGGGTATGTGTATGTGTGTGAAAGTAAGAGGGAGAGAGAGAGAGAGAGAGAGAGAGGAAATATTTAAGACAAGGGATTAGTTCACACAATTAGGAAGACTGAGATGATCCAAGCCTTGCAGTTGGCAAGCTAGAAGCCCAGGAGAATCAAAGTATGAAGGGGGCCTCTCCAAAACCAGAATTATCATCTGAAGGCCAGGCCCCTTGTAGTATAGGCTTTCCCCACTAGGTGAGTGTTCTAGGAACCCATCTATATCAATGTACAAGCTGGCATTGTTGTGAGAGGTTATATTCAGTTTCAGAAATTTTTCTGAAGGCTCTTTCAATGCATTTGCCCATTTCATTATGGGTGATCTATGAGCACATCTGCCCATACTTTTCAGAGTGTTCAGCAGTTTTTGTTCAAAAATGTCATTACACCAGTCCTCCACCCTTCCTATTCATGATTTCACCTCAAGCAACTTTTTTATTTGTTTCCCCAGATGAAAAAAGTCCTCAAAGGGAAATGTTTTGCCAATGTAGAAGTGGTGAAACAAAAAATGGCAGGAGCACTAAAAGGCATGAAAATTGAGTTTAAAAATTGTTTTCAGCAGTGGAAAAAAACATCTTAATAGGTGTATTGCATCAAATAGAGAGCACTTAGAAGGTGACTGAAGTTTAAACATGTAAGCATAAATACACTTGTTTATAAATAAATTCCAGGGGTTTTTTTTTGGGGGGGTGGTCATCCTCCTTGTTTAGTTTTAATCCAAGTCTGATGGTCTGGACATCAGGGAAGCTTATGGTATAAGTTTCAGTCTGAAAGCCCTCAGGCTCAAGATCCAAGAACATGTTTCAGACTGAATCCAAAGGCATGAAAAGACCAACATCTAATCTCATGCAATCAGCAAAAAGAGCTCCCTCTTACCCAGCCACTCACTCTTCAATAAGACCCATCACATTAAGAATGACAATCTATTTTTGTTAGTCTACTGATTCAAATGGTAAATTTTGCCATAAACACCCTCACAGACACACCTAGGGCAATGTTTGACCAAATATCTTGGCACTCTGTGGTCCAGTCAAGTTCATAAAAGAAACCATCATACTAAGCAATCAATAGCAGTGGTTTGAAGTAGGTTGTTGTCATTGGACTATAACTGATGAATGTGGAAAAATGATATTGAAGTCATAAAGGTAGATGGAAGGTCTTACAGAGAATATATAGAGAAAAATGGGCTCATGGCAGAAATCTGAAGACTTTCAATACAACAGTGTAAGAAAGAAGAGGAGAGGGCAGAATGAAGATCAATATGGAGGAAGTCAAATGGCTAAGAGCTGAACAAGGAGAACATTAATTGTAGAGGCCATTCAAGTAAGATTCTTTTCTGTATGAAATGGTTAATGGTTCAAATGCTTGTGTGGGTTTAGCAAAATAAAGACTAATACATATTTCTCAAATTTAACTCCAAGAGAGTCACTGTGGACCTCATCAGGAAGAGTATTAGTAAGGTAATGGAGAAAAAAATCCAGATGAAGTATGTCAAGGTGTGAATGGAATCTGATAAAAATAAAAGTACAAATAAAAATGAAGAGAGTGAGATCATGGTGGTTTTCCAATGTAGTAGTGATGTAAAGATGAGATCACAGACTTTAGTTTGAGAGGAAAGAGACATGGGGTTAAGGGGACCGTTAAATAAGGTGCAACTTTCAGGAAAAGAAATACTGTTTTTGACTGTGTTAGCAGAGAAGCACCAGAATGTTGCTTATGATTGGACCTCAGTTCAACAACTTTGATACTTGAGTTCTAGATAAGAAAGAATTCAGAGTCAAGGCTCAAATACAAGCAGAGGTTTATTTAGAAAGTCATAGAGTTAGAAGAAGTTAGTCATGGAAGAAGCAAGCCAGCTGGGCTGTGTGGGCACAGGAAATAAGTTACAGAGGCAAAAAATAGGCCCTTGGAGATTAGGAAAAAGAAAGGCAGAGAGAACACTCTTGGGGAAAGAAGAGAGGAAAGGGTTGCATGAGAAAGGAGAGAGGGAAAGAGGAGAGAAGGAGAGAGAGAAAGGAGAGACAGAGAGAGAGAGAGAGAGAGAGAGAGAGAGAGAGAGAGAGAGAGCATGAGAGAGTGTGCCTAGAAAAAAACAAGGGGTGGAGAAAGTCATGAGCATGTTGAAGAGGGAGAAAACACATACTGAGGATTTTTATACCTTCCCTAAAGCCAGGGATCTTAGAGGAGGTCCCAGGGGAGAATTTTAATGGAATATTCATCAACTTTCCAAGTATGTCCTTTCAGGGTCATGGTTTTTACTGATAAGTTGGTGTCTGGACAGGGGTCTTTAGTCATTGCAGCTGGTCCTGATGTCAGCCATGGCATCACTTCATCTGGTTTTGCTGCTTTTCTGGGCCTGGAGCTAAAACAACTGAGGCCTAAAAGTTATCTCTAGTTTGACCAAAACTCTGTCCTGTGGTCAACAGCCCCAGGCACTTCCTATTATTTAATGCAGGTCAAAACCTCATTGTCTTGAAAACTTAATGCTTAATGATGTGGTCATGCAAAGGCTTGTGTGGCAAGCATATGAGGCTCTTCCTCCCACCCTTTTGTTCCTGCTCTAAGGGTATCTACCACAGGAATAGAAAAATGCCAGGGGTGGAAAGATCAGGGGAGGGTCTGATCAGCTATATGAAAAGTCAAGGGATCTAAACTATTGACCAGTGATAGGTTAGGGGATGAAAGGTTACCTGAGGATGAAGTCTCACCCTACAACTGTCCTTTGCTAGGCACCTGGGGCTTTCCAACCTGGTTGTCATCTGTAGTAGCCAATTATTCTTACTCTGTTAATATCTAACTGTCTACTGTAATTGCACCTGAAATTTTCAGAATATATTCAATGATGAGTTACATGCTTTAAAAATAAAGGTTTTAGAATCGAAATAAATGAACACATAAACATTTCCAAAAAGTTAGTTTGCATAAATTTTCCACACAATTTCAAATGATGGATTTTTCATTGCTAGGTTTCAAACCCAGAAAGTACAGAATTTATTCCTTAAATAGAAAAAATGTTAATAAAATTCTGCTAATTTCATCCTGTGTCATGTCATTGATGGTTTTCTGTAATCTAACCACAGGACATTTAGTCAGTTTTTATACCTCAGCAAGCTCTGTCAGGTAATTTGCCCAAGATGTTCCCTCTTCCTGAAATAGTTTCCAGAATTCTACCACCTTTATCCTCTCTTATCCAATTAATGCCTACAGGTCTCAGATCAATTATCATTTACTTAAAGATGATTTTCCTGACCTCCCTTACTAAAACAACTTCCTCTAATAAATACATTTATCCCACTGAATGACTCTTCCCTTGGGAATTTCCTGAGTTTTATTTTTAGATTTATTAGGTGGTTCTTTAATTAATGTATATGCAACCCACAAGATCATCATCTTTATTAAAATAAGATCAGTTATATTTTTCTTTTTATTGTATCTACAGCACTGACAAGCTCCTCACAAAAAATGAGATGCTCAATAAGTGTGTTTAGAATGATTGAATACACCAAGCTTACATTTAGCTGAAAATTGGAAATGTGTATGAATTAGCTAGCTAACATAACCTATCAGTCTTCACATATAGTAATGACTGATATTATATTTAAAAGATGAAGATTATTTTTAAATGGTACATAATGTTTTATTATATTTTATTTATCATTATGTTAAATACAATATCAAATTTATTTTGATATTTATTTGGAGAATAACAACTTATAAAAGTTCTATTTTCATATGACCTTTTCTAACACATTTTAGAGCTATTGGACTTTTTTGGACAAAGGCTGAATGAAAATGTCCCAGATGTAATATGACATTATAACCTAAAATACCTAATACATTGTTTCAAGTGGTTTGAATCATCTAATATAAGTTGCAGTATTGAGAATTGTAGAGTAAAAATATTTTACTCCAAATAATGACTATATGTATGTTTCAGAACCAGCCAGTGAATGACATATTTTAGCATTTTCCTGAAAACAGAAAACAAATATATAGCCATTGAATCATAGACTAATAGATTTTCAGGAATACTTATGCCACCAGTGCAATTTACCCTTGAGAGTAAGAATCTCATCTACAGCATCGGAGGTATATATTCATGTATTCTCTTCTGCAATAATTCTAAAGATTTTAGACAGAAGTAAGTTGAGAAAATTTATAATTGCCAAAATGGTCCTCTTTTTATTGATCCAGCATTTCTCCCTTGACAAATTTTTTATTCCAACTCATCTTCCAGGGTAGCTTAAGGAATGTCTAACCATTCTCCATTCCTCAAATATTTGAAGGGCTCTGAATTTTTTGTTTGAATATAAGTTACTGGGTTCCACACAGACCATGGTTATCAAGGTGCTTATAACAAAAGCAGTCATGCCACACCTGTTTTAAATTGTATGTGAGAATTTCAGTTATGTTAATTTCCATCTTATCATTTCACTGTTCTTTTAGCACATTGCTATCTTTTATAACTTTGTTTGTCCTAAAATATTTTTTAAAGTGTATTTTCTGGATTACACTATTATAGTTGCCTAATCCATTTTTCTCTCTCTTTTATACCCTTCCACTATGCACTGCTTTCCCACCAGCATTCCTTCTCCTTAGTTCATGTTCATGGCTCGTACATATAAGCGCCTCCATTTCCTATACTATTCCTAACCCCCCCATCTATTTTGTACCTACCAATTATGCTTCTTATTCCCTGTACCTTCCCCCCATTCTCCCCCTCCCCCACCCTCTAATAACTGTCCACGTGATCTCCATTTCTGTGATTCTGTTCCTGTTCTAGTTGTTTACTTAGTTTGTTTTTGTTTTTTATTTTTATGTTCAGTTGTTGATAGTTGTGAATTTGTTGTCATTTTCCTGTTCATGGTTTTTGATCTTCTTATATTTCTAAGAGAAGTCCCTTTAACATTTCATATAATGTCTTGGTGATGATGAACTCCTTTAACTTTACCTGGGAAGCACTTTATCTTCCTTTACTTTCTAAATGATAGCTTTGCTAGACAGAGTAATCTTGGATGTAGGTCCTTGCCTTTCACAACTTTGAATCCTTTCGAGCACCTTCTTGCTGGTAAAGTTTCTTTTGAGAATTCAGCTGATAGTCTTATGGGAACTCCATTGTAGGGAACTGTCTCCTTTTGCTGATTTTAAGATTTTTCCTTATCATTAATCCTGGGTAATGTAATTATGATGTACCTTGGTGTGTACTTCCTTGGGTCCAATTTCTTGGCCCGCCCTAATGAATACCTAAGTCTCCATCCCTTACAATGTAACAGGTATACTGAGACAAAGCAATATGACCCAAATGAAAGAACAGGTCAAAACTTCAAAAACAAACAAACAAACAACTAAGTGACAAAAAGATAGCCATCCTATCAGATGTAGATTTCAAAACACTGGTAATTAGGGTGCTCACAGAAATGGTTGAGTATGGTTGCCAAATAGAAGAAAAAGTGAAGGTTATGCAAAGTGAAATAAAGGAAAATGTACAGGGAACCAAGAGTGAAAGGAATGAAACAGACTCAAATCAACAGTTTGGAGCAGAAGAAAGAATTAAACATCTAACCAGAACAGATTGAAGATACAGAATGAAGGAATAAGGAAGAAATAACAACCAACTAGAACAGAATGAAGAAACAAAAAAAAATAAGGATAGGTTTAGCAACCTCTGGGAAAACTTTGAACTTTCCAACATCCAAATCATAGGGGTGCCAGAAGGAGAAGAGGAAGAGCAAGAAATTGAAAACTTATTTGAACAAGTAATGAAGGAGAACTTCCCCAATCTGTCAAAGGAAATAGACTTGCAGGAAGTCCAGGAAGCTCAGAGAGTCCCAAAGAAGTTGTTCTACAAATATTCTAAGTAAACTTCCTCCATTTATAACACAATATTGAGAAAAATAAACCAACTAAAACAAAACAGTACTATTAATTACTGATAGCTCTCTCTTCTAGTTTCAGAAACTTGTCTAATTATATAATCTGAAACTATTCTATAAAAAAACTTACATATACTTGATAAAAACTTACCAAATACACTTTTATAGGCAGACATGAGCTTTTAAGGAAAAAAAAAATAGCCAAGGACCACTATGGAGGTAGTGGTGAAAAAGAGAGTAGAAAGCAAAAGCTAAAAACTGTCTTGCTACTTTGTGGGGTGGAAGAGTCTTCAGTTATTTCAGTAATCAAGTAGTCTTGGCCCTAAAAACAGGCCACTTTAAGGGACTGATACTTTGTGAAATGGTGCATTAAGAAAATTTATGTAGAGGCAAAAGATGACAAGCAGGACTGAGTTTCTCCTTTTGGTGTCCTGGAGAAGAACCAAAATCTTCCTACCTGACAACCAATAAGCACAGGTCTTCTGATTTCTGCTTGGGTTTGAACTAACATTATTTGCATGGTGTACTAAACTAAGACATATAAATAACCATTACATAGTCATAGACCACTAATAAAATTGGTGTGTCTGATGAAATAAAAATGATGCTGTATTGGGAAAAATAAAGATAATCAAAAAAAGTTCATATTGTTCTAATAACATTCCACTGAATAGAATCATATTTCCAAGTAACAAAATACATTATAAGAAAAAAATGCATTATTAGAAATAACAAACAGCATTATTAGACTGTCAAAAATATCAAATAGTAGAAAATGAGTATGAAGCAACTCTATTTGAAAACATGGTAGTAAATTACTGTATTAAAATGAGAGTGCTTAATAAATAGAAATTCTAGAAATTAAAAATATATATTCATTAGAATAAAACTCTGAAGGGATGGGACAAAAAGAGCATATACAATTTGAAAAGAGGAAATGTAACCTAGTTTTTGGCATTAAATAAATTATACTAAAAGAAGAACAAATAGATAAAAAGATGGAAACTATGAGAAAAATTAGTGGATAGGAAACATATCATGAGAAGATCTAATCATATATGTCAGTGTAGTTCCAGTGGAAAAAAATATGAGAGAATGTTGGACACAGAAGTTTGGGAAAAAAACACAGGGACTAAAGTGAGAAATCTAAGAGAATGAAGCTTGTGTTAAGCATTTTGGTGCAATAATAGAAGCCAGCAGAGAGATAAATCATTTCTTCAAATTACTGAGAGAAATGCTGTCAAACTAGAACAAAGGGATCATTTATAATGGATTTCTTTAAAGTTTAGATTTTTTAAAATAAGAATATTTCAAATCCAGACCTCTACGAACAATACATTTCTGACCTTGAGTATTAGGAAGAATAAAATTGAACCCTGAGGGAAGTTATTCATTCTGAAAAAAATAAAGGTAAAAAGCAAGTAAGTAAACCTGCTGGGAAATAAAAATCATTGTTATATAAAACAATAATCATGATGAATCACTCAGGGGGAAGTAAAATAAAAGAAAATGGTTCTAAAATACAATATAATAGTTACATGTGGAACGGGAGAAAATGATCTGAAAAAATTATTTCAAGGTGTTTGTACTGTTTGGAAGCTTACTGGAGCTATTTATGATTAATTGGTTGTTAGGCATAAATACTTAAAACATGGGAACATCTAACATAATAAAAGATACAGACCTTTAGCTATCAAATACCAGATTTTAGAAACAAGTAATAAAAAATGATAGAGGAAACAAAATAAAAAGAAAGTAGAGTGGTAGAACAATCTGTCCAGTATGATGTTGCAGGCAAGTGGAAGGTAATATAAAGTATGGAATTATTGGTAAATAATGAAGAACTATTTTTTTCTGAGTGTACTGCAGTTTACAAACAATTCCATACTTTTTCTCACTTAATTCATATAAAATTTCAATTTTATAAAAAAGGTCATTTACTTGTGTTTTGTAGATAAGGCATAAATAATTTTATTTATGTATTTATTTGTGAAATTGACATAAAATCAGAGAAACAAGAAAATTCATCAAATCCGTATCTTCTGCTTCTAGTTCAAGTCTTTCCCATTTGTGACTCACTCTACAAATGACTGATTCAAACCGTTTTCAATTATGGACTATGTTAAAAACCACTTTACAAAACTAATATAAGATATGCTGCCATGTTCCATGCTAACAGCAAGTTCCATTATATTTTTGCCATTCTCCAGATATAATTAATTATTAAAATTTGCAAATTTAAATGTTGACTGCTGCTGCTTTAGTGAGTTATGTACTCTTGTTCAGAAGAGAGCAAAACAGAAAAGTCCCTTTTCAAACTCATTTTTTATCAGTGTGCCTTTTGTCCCAATATTGGTATTTTTCTTTATATTACTTTTTTCTTTGACTATAGATTAAAATAAATAAACAATTCTAAAACAAAACAAAACCTAATTACTAGTATTCCCTATAAGACTTTACTATGGTGTTTTCAATTTTGACTTGTTCCTTTTACCATTCTCTTAATTTTATTTCACATATTAATTTCTGCCTTGTTTTTTTAATACAATGATTTTTTGTATAGTTTGTGTTAAGCAATAAATATATTATGAATATTTCTTTGCAATGACTAATCAAAAAGTCATAAATTTGCATGACATAGTTATAATAAAGGAAATAATAATTTGTGTATTACATATAGAGCTCAAAAGTTCAATTTTCAAGATGTTTTAAAGGCTGGACAGATATTCAGTGTGTCAGTCTGTTACTGTTTAAGGTTAACTCCTGCTGCTACAACTACTACATTTATGATTTTTGTGCTTAATGAAATATTTTGTGCACCGGTATTTTTGTGGGTAAATTGAAATAACTTTCTCATAAAGTTATGGTAAAATTTTCAATTATTTAAATCTTTTAAAATTGTGATAACCCTTTCCTGGGGCCTTCCATAGAAGGCCCATCTGCTGGTGGACCTGACACAAGAGATACACTCCTGTAGACCCTGGCATCAGGCCTACCCACCCCTCTGGGCCCCCAGCAACAAACCACCTTCCTGCAGAACCAAGCAGCAGGCCTACCCACAGCTACCCACAACATCAGACTACCTAGAGTCTCTGATCAAAAGTTTCTTTGTGGTGTATACATACAATAGAATATTATTCACCTTAAGAAGGCAGAAAATCTTATCATTTGTAACAACATAGATGGATCTGGAAGAGATTATGCTAAGTGAAATAAGCTAGCCATAGAAGCACAAACACTACATGATACCACTTATATGAGGAATCTAACCTAGTCTGGGATGAGGGGAAAACAGGAGGGTATTAGTCAAACTGTACAAAGTTTAAGTTGCATAAGTACACTAAGTCTTAGAAATCTATGATATGGCATAGAACCTACAGTTAATGCTACTGTATTGCTTACTTAAAGATTTGCAAAAAAGGTAAATTTCATGTTAGGTGTTCTTATAAGAAAAGAGAAACAATAATAAAAAGGGTAGGAGTAAACCTTTAGAGGTGATAGCTATGTTCATGACATAGATTTTGGTGATGGTTTTATGGGTGTATACTTGTATCTGAACTCATCAATTTGCATATGTTTCATATGTGCAGCCTTTGTATGTCAATCATACTTCAAGAAAGTTGTTTAAAAATTGTGATAACTTTTAGAATATGTATAATAATGAAAATATGATTTTATATACCTGCTTATATTTTTAAATTTTGAGACTCTAGCATAACTAACAATTATTAAATGCTCCCCTAGTTTCAAGCAGCCAGCGCTCTCTGTGCTTTACATGTGTTAAGTCATTTTATCCTCACAACAAGTTTGTGATTTGGTATCATTATTCTAGTTTATAGATGATTACATGACTATATCACATGTATAAGCCTAGGTTTTACTGTGATAACAGATAACCCCTTGATTATATGTAACCTAATATTCAAAATGCGATTTATCTTTCAAGCCACCTGCCTTTCATGGCCTAGGTGTGCGATGTGGCTCTCTACTCCATCTGGCCACTCAGGGAACCTGACTGATCGAAGTGCTCCCATCTTGGAGCTACAGCTTTTGAAACATATAACCCCTTCAGACTCCACAGTGTCAGAGAAGCATGCTGGGGATTTACATGATGATTCTTCTGGCGGCATTCGTGGGTGAAACAAGACCACTTATAACTTCACAAAATCTGTGAAACATGGAGAAAGCGCTGAAAGTTTAAATGAGCACCACTCTTTCTGCAACAAGTAGGAAGTGTCAGAATTTGGACCCTGGCTGTCTGGTTCTTGAGTCTCATTAGCTGAACTGTTGTACTCATTCCAAGAATAATTTTACCAATGAGTGTGTGTGTGCACGCGGTGTCTGAGATGGCTAGTTATTACCCAAAATACATTTACTCTTCTTGAATATTCAAAGAGGCTCTTCTCTCCCATGAAGTATGTGAAGTGGTGTGTGCCACTCTGGGCCAAAGTTTAAGAGGAGCAGGTACAATCTTTCATGCTTTCTCTCCCCTTTAGAGCCCAGGGTGCAGCTTCCAATGAAGCAGTCGGGCAGGGCAGAGCTACAGAACAGAAGCAGCTGTGTTCCTGGGGCCTGTGTCACCACAAGGAGAACAGCCACCTTGAGAGCAGGGGCAGACAAGTTCCCATCTGTTTGGAGAACTTCTTTTTGAGCACTTGTGTTTACATTTAAGCCATTTCCAATTTAGCTATATTTATCTCACATTAAGTTATATACCATATTTTGCTGAAGCATTTGAAATTATTTATATTTGGCTAATGTTAAGATATGAAAATAAAAATGTCATGAAATTTAATCTAATAACATTGCTGTTAAATATTTTAAACAAGTAAATTGACTATTTTCCACTTAAAAGGTGGTATAATTTAATTTCTCCATTTTTTGAAATACTATCTGCTAATGTCATGGCTTTATTGACTATATGAAATATTTTCTTCATTTATTAAATTCAACTCCAGAAGTACATTTTCTTGTTTTTCCCAGGTTTTGTGTGGTCTGAATCAATAAGTACTTCTTACTTTTCCGTGGGATATTAGTTCAGAAGAGCAGTTACTATCAGTACTTCCACTCTAAATGAATTAAAACCAAGAAATTATTAAGCCATAGCTCCTTTCATAATTACTGTTTAGTTGGTAGAGCTCTAACAAGTTTGTTTCATTTTCCCTCAAAATTCTTTTCATCACCCGTATATGTATTAAGTCCATGCTTATATAAGTAGATGCTTTCTTGATGTATATATAGCTATATATTTTTCTTATTATCATTAGATATAATTCTTAGAATAAGATTCATTTGAATAATCTGTGAAGTCCTAATTTCCACACCACACAACTTTGGTTTTATCATGTGATTTATTTCCTGTGTTAAAATTTCATGCTGATTATTATTTATTACTTATAATCTATCATTATTTATACCAAAAGCTGCATTTCTTTTGCATGCCTATAACTATTTTCCTTGGGAGTTACCAGAGAGTATTTTATTTTATTTTTACCAATCATTTTTTGGTGCTACATCTGTTGTCTTCATTTACAGCCAGTTTTCTTCTGGGGTATGTTCTTTCTCCCCCTCATGTTGACGTTAAAGGTCTCATGACTAGAATGAAGATTACCATGCCAAGGAAAGCGCGTATCTTTATGCCATGGAGCTTCCTGTTGTAGCCCTGCCCAGTGTGTGAAAACTGTGATTTGGCATGCTATATGTAGCCAGCTGTTCATATTCCTTACTTCCCATACTTTTTCTAAATTAGACCCTTAACTGGAAGGAAAGAAGAAAACTCAACTTGTGCCTTCTGGTCCTTGAGTCTCATTTCTACATGAAATAAAATAATTTTCATTCCCAGTCAAAAATACAACCTCTGACATAAAAATTTATTTAGTTATTCTTAAACAAATACTCCTTAATTTTTCTCAAAAACATCTTCATTTAGAAAACAATGGCTAAGACTGTTACTTTTATTTTTTATAATTATTTTTCTTAGAAATATACTACAGGAATTAAGCAATTCAAAGTAGCTCTAATATAATTTATCACATAATTTTCCCTTTTTTCAATGTCCATTAAGTTAAATTAAATGAAGCTTCTCAGAAATTTGTTCCACAAACCCAGCTGGCCAGGAAGAGCATCTTCCTGAAGAGAGGCATTTAAAAGTTCTTCCAGAGATCGCATACACAGTCATGGTTGCCCCTTAATCAACTCTGTCTGTAGGCGAGCATTCTCAAAATGGCTACAAAATCTAGCTCTGAAGTAGATTTTAGGAAATGAACTTGCCAAACTAAACCATTTTTACCTCCATAAAACCAGTTTTCATGTCCCTCTACACCATCTGTTCCTCATGAAAATGGAAAATGGGCTTCCCCTTGACCTAGCATCAGTTAGTTCCATTGTTTACACTCAGTTCATTCAAAAATATTAGCACTTCTTCTACCAGAATATACCACTTTATTTGCTTTCTTAATTAAAAATCACCCTTTATCACTACCTTTGTGCTTCACTGTGCCACATCTTTCTTTAATACTTTATGAGATCAATTTATTTATTTGTATGATATTAAATACTTGCTGATTGGGTGACAGTATATGCCCTATTCCTTGCTTTCTGGGGAATATGGACTCAACTTCTAGCAAGCCATATTCAGCAAAAGTCTAATTCATTCTTTTGTTAGAACTGTTACTGTCTAGGTATGCAGCATTATTTTTAAACAATTTTTGTTTGAAAATGGCTGATATTGTTCCATGAAATTCACTTACAGGAAGTTATCCCCCAAATATAACAGGTTGTAATTAAATTTCTAACATTTGTGAATAAACTAAATTATTTTTGAGCTGCATCTAATCTCTTAGAGCTGAGTTTTTCTTAAGCAGTCACACTAGAGTGGAAAAATTGGTAACTCAAATATGATAAAATATACATTTATGAGAATATAAGTAAGGCATTGGGTATTCAGAGGTGTTATTAGCACTTTAATAGAAATTGTCACTAAATTACTCTTAATGACCTTTCAGTAATACATTTAAAATAATTTACTTCAGAAGAAATATATTTTCACTACACTTATTAACTCTCCATAAATGTTTCTTAAATATACGAATAATTTAAAAGAAATTTTAAATGGCATGAAGACAGTATAGAAACATACTTGATTTATATTGAAATGGTCATATCTTGAATGGTGAAAAAAATTGTCGCTCATGGAAAAAGTAAGAGAAGTTTATCATCAGTTTATTCATAACTGTCAGAACTTGGAAGCAACCAAGATATTTTTCAGTAGGTGAATAGATAAATAAACTGTGGCACATCTAGACCAATGATTTTCAGTGGTGTGGCACAAGAATTTTTAAAACATGCAATACCTGACTATTTAGTCAGGGGCAGTGACCTCTTTTTCCCTTAGATTGTCAAATTAAAAAAAAAATGACATCCGCCAACATAACAATAGCTGTCATTGTGAATGAATCAAAATTATACCTATGTTTTGTCAGATCAACACAAAGTATATTTTTGGAGTGCCATAGAATTTTAGTTATTAGTTTATGAGTGCCATGAGATGAAAATGTTGAAATTCGCTATCTAGACAAAAGAAATGTATTCAGCAGTAAGTAGAAATGAAGTAAATGAGCTATCAGCTATGATCAATTATGCAGGAAGTTTAAATGAGTATTAGTAGGTAAAAGAAGCCCATCCGAAAGGCTGCATACTGTATGATTCCAATAGATGACATTCTGGAAAAGGGGAAAGTATGGAGACAGTAACATATCAGTGGTTATCAGGGGCTGGGGGTGTGCGGCGGTAGGGGAGATGAATAGGCTGAACATAGAGGATATTTAGGTTAGTGAAAATATTATGTCTGATATTATCATGTTGTATAAATGCCATTATATTTTTGTCCAAACCCATAGAATGTACAAAAAGAAAGAATTGTAAGGTAAATTATGAACTCTGGGTGATGATGGTGTGCCCATGCAAGTTCATCAATTGTAAAAAATGTATCACTCTGTTGAGTGATATTGGTAATGCAAGAGGTTACACATGCATGGGGGTAGGGAGTATATAGAAAATATTTGAAATTTCTTTTTAATTTTCTTGTGAACCTAATACTGCTCTAAAAATAAAGTCTTAAAGAAAACAAAGAATGTAAAAGAAAGGATGGGAGTTCACACCAGATCCATTTGTTAGAGTACCATTCATACTGGCATGAGAAGTTTAGTAGGCAAGAGAAGAACACAGGGACCTAGGTAGACAATCTCCATGCATGTTGACCAAAATTGCAATTATAGTTTTCAGAATAAAAGTATGTCCAAAAACTGGGAAGAGCTTGATAGCAAAAAGTTTAGGTCAGCTCCTAGGATATCCAGGCTTATGGCCTCCCAGGTGCACAGGAAATGTTGCAGAGTGGGTATGGGAAGGGTGCCAAAACCCTGTCACAGATGAGGGGCAGGTGGAGCGTAGCTCAGGAGCCTGAGTTTTCAGAATGGCACTAAGGTAGCGAACAGGAGTGGGAGTGGAAAATTATGGTGTTTTATTTGCCACTTGGAGAACAGTCCAAGAGATAAATATGACCTTGTTTTAAGTCATTCCACTTGTACTGATTGATTCTAGATGCACTTCAGTTGTTTGAGGTGATTGTTTTCTCTACCAAGCCTATCTCAAATATCTGAACTCCTTGATTTTAATGATTTTATGTATTAATCCTCAAAGTAGTACATACTCAATTCAGAACACTTAATTCAGAAAAAAAACATAACAGGGCTTCCTTATTTTCAAACAATAATTGTTTCCAGAAAAAAAAAGTGGAGAAGAAATATCCTCTTTAAGACAATTTTGTACCCCTTTATTTTGGTTTATTTTCTGTGTATTCTATGCCTTACTAATAAGACTTCTACACTTCAGGGTTCTTTGTATTTACCTGCTTTCACATCTATTCAACTTTCTCTTCAATAATCCTGTGGATGGGAGAACATTGCTATCTTCTGTAAATTGGGCTTTCTTTTTTGAAATAACTTACTTCATAGATTATTGAATAAGTAGAGGGTCATTCTAAATGTCAGTGTATTAAATATGTATTTTATTGAGCACTTTTTTTATGCTATAAGCCACACATTACATCTAATTATAATATATATATTGCTAAATAATGATTATATTTCTCTGATTCCTAGAAGATTTGGGATTAATACAGTGACATCAATAAATATCTTGAAGAGTTCAATGTTGCTATTATGGAAATAAAACCATGTTACTCATGAAAAAATTGAAGTTGGCTCACTTCTACTAATTTCTCAGCAAAGGTGCTAATCTTTTTGCTCCCTTGAATTCCCGGGCATTTGGTGGGTCTGAGATTGCATTCCCGTCCAAGTCAAATGTTCCCTTTCATAGAAACCTATCATACTATAACATTGTCAAACAGAAGTTAATCTCATGTATATTTAGTTTGATTTTGTTTCTGTAATAACATATCATAAATCTAGTGGCTTAGTACAACACACATTTTCCTCTCATAGTTATGGAAGTCACAATTTTACAATCAAGGTGTTGATAAGGCTTTATTATTTCTGAAAATTTCAGGAAAGGATTCATTTCCTTGCATTTTACATCTGCCAGAGACCACATATATTTCTTCATTTGTCATTCCTTTATCCATTTTTAAAGTATACAACTTGAACTTCTGCTTCTATTATTACCTCTTTTTCATTTTTGAACCTGACTCTACTATACCCCTCTTAAGAGATCCTGTGGTTTTGTTCGATTTATCTGAATAATCCAGGATAATTTCCCCCCTCAAAGTCCTTTACATAAGCATAGCTGGAAAGTCCCTTATGCCATATAAGATCACGTGTTTATAGGCTCCACTGATTGGAATAAGAACATTGTTGGAGCCCTTAAATTATTTTGCCACAACATGTAATATGCAATTTTTATCACCAGGGCTTTTTAAAACACAAATTAAATATGTAAAATGGAATACAAGTGAAACTGAAAAATTCACAATGTAAGCTTAAAATAACTTAAAAGCCTCTATAATTCTAGCATACTAGATTATTGTTTTCCTTGAACACTGGTTTAAAATATTTGTAGCAACAACACAATAACCAATGCAATCTGTATTACAAGTGTATTAAATTCTACTTATTCTTGAAGGTAAATGATCCTTTTTACACAAAATAAATATCTAAAAGCTATATTATATAATAAATATATCTATGTTAAAACCGTTTACTAAATAAAAACTTACTTTGTTTTAGTTCACTTTAATCAGAAACATTTTATTATTTTTTCAATCATAGTCAAAAATAATGATTCCCTAATGTGTTTCATTGAATGGTAGAATTATTATTATTAAATGCAAAGTGAAATGATATTTAAACATAATATGTTATTTAGTAAATGAATATCAATCCTGTGCAAATATAAAATACTATGATATATAACTAACTTGGCTATAAAGCCTTAGAATAGAGCTAGGTAGGTGATTTTACTAAAACGTTGTATTGAACAATTAGTCTCAAGAAACCTTCCTCATGACAGATCATTGTTTTTTTAATTGATGAGAGAAAGATTGAGAGAGAAAGAGACATCCGTTTGTTGTTCCTCTTCTCCATGTATTCATTGGTTGATTCTTATATGTGCTCTGAACAAGGACTGAACCTATAACCTTGGCATGTGAGGACCGTGCTCTAACCAACTAAGCTCCTCAGCCAAGGCCAGACTATTCTTTTTGTAATTTCTAGTTCTTTATTTTAGTAGAGTTCTCATGATCTTTAAAGCTATAATAAGGTCCAGCAAACACAGTGTGAATAATTTCCTACATACTTTTTTTCTGAAGTAACATTTATGCATAAAACTTTTGTTCTGTTTCAGTAAGGCACTTTAGCATATGCTGGTTAAATTCTGTCTTCTTGTTACAGCCTAAATCTGTTTTCATTCAGGTTGTTTGCTTTATGCCTCTAAGCTAAAAAAAAGATATTTAAAATCTTGAGAGAAATGATTCACACTCTCTTTGGCACCTAAAGCTACAAGCTTTGCCTTTGCTCACTCCTTGAAATTTGATGAACTAAAAGATTAAGGCGGCCATACCACATGTATAAACCAAATGCTTTTAGCTCTCATACTGACGACACAATTGCCTGTAGCTTCTCAGAGAAAAGTCACTCATCTCTGTTATCCAAACTGTTTTCATAGACTCAAAGTGATGGGAACCTGTTTTAAGAATTCTTTCTTTTGTAATTTTAATTTTTGAGTGAGGCAGAGACGATTTCTTCTATTGATGAAAATTAAAAAGAGCAATTCTCAGTGGCAAGTGTACAACCTAAAGCATGCAGAACTTCTTATTTGCCTTTTTGGGGAACTCCCTAAGACCCAGAAAATGTCATACTGTTTGGTAATGTCAAGGGAAGTGACTCACGAGTCAAGGAGACATCATGACCTACCTCTGTAGATCTAACACAGATCACTCTGAAAAGGAAAAAAAATGTAGTTTGGTTTTCAATATATAAAAGTTACTTCTAAAACTTACTGAACACTGAAAAAATATTTTGATAAGCTCTATGGAAAACATAGAAATTAGAAATAAGGATGCAGCTAAGATTTAGTGGATTGATCCTTTAGCCCGTGAACTTTAAGCATATTATCATATTGAACAACTAATGAACATCACTGCCATGTAGGTGTTATCATGTTATTACTATGAGAAGTAAATCTCAGAGAATTTACATATGCTTCCAAAAGTTGCTACGTGGAATGAAAGTAAAGTTAAGAATATAAAACTAGGGTCTGTAGAAATCTGAAAACTTTGTCAAAACAATATTATAAAATAAAACGATCAGTCTCTGGCATCAGGGGTTAGAATCCTGTTAATATAACTCATAGCCTGAGTGAGCTTGGACAAAGTGTTAAGTTACTTTGAGCTGACAGAAGCTGCTTCATGTGCTTTTTAGGCAGTGTAAGAATGCACAAGACATCTTGGAGGATAAATATACAATAAAACTTAACATTCTTATCCATAGAGGTAGTGTAATTTCTGAGAAGACCCATTCTTGTTCTTAAGGATCTTGCAATTTAGGATTAGAACAAATTTAATTAGCACAATACACAATGGCATCTTATGCAGCAATAAAACAAAAGTGAATAACAAAGACAGAAGAATAAAGCCTTCTGTGAAGACTAAAAAAGACACAGATCAATTCTAGCCTGATAATGGGTGAGAAAACTCTTTGAAAAAGAAATTGACTTGAGATGAACATTCCAAAATTAAAAAAGAAAAGTTCAGCAGGTAATGAAGAAGGTGGGATGGAGGAAAACTCCAGGTCTAAGAAAAAACCTGAGTATAGAACTAGCTTTTAAAATGTTTTGAGAAAATGTGTCATGAGTGAACTGTATGAAAATTCCACCAGTATCTATAAAATAATCAGTGGAAATCAAGTTTGGAAATGTTAATTAGGAGAGTGTGAGAGGAACCTTGATGCGTTTGTGCTATGGCAGACTGCTTAGCATTACACTCAGCATTACATCACAGAAGAAATGCAGTTTGGCATTCGGAATCACATCTAAGGTTCATTGCTTTGAGATTTGTGTTTTATGATTTTAATGCTTATTTGTTGACAAATATAAGATAGTAGCTAATATTAACATGCAAAAATAGCACTTCTTAATTTAACAATATTTTCCCAGACATATGTCACCCAAATTATTTTTATGAGTTTATGGGTGCTTTGATAAGCATTTTGTAAGGGAAATTTTTGCTAATTTATTTATATTTTAGTAAAATTATATATGGCCAAGAAAAACTTAAACTGTGGGACACATTTTTAAAATCATACCTTGATTATCTCCAAGGACTCAGTGGTCCTATATTCTAGCCCTACTCTCTCTCCAACAAGCTCCATGAGTTTGCCTCTGTTAAGAAGGTTCTGGAAGTCTTTGTTCCAATATCTCTAAACAAACTCTGCACTGATGCCCCTGGTCATTTTTGGCCAAATTATTATATGATTGCAGCTACATTAAAGGCAGTTCTGACAAGAATAAGAAAGTTGGAAATTAGATTACACAAATCAGAGAAATTGAGGGGGGAATTAAACTGGGGTGTAAAATTAATTTATTTAAATATAGACACTTTCACCCTGGAAAGGTGATAGCATCAATTTTCCCTTATAAAAGAAGTTGGAAATATTTCATAACTTTCAGGTTAAAAATGTTCTATAGCCCATAAATACTTCCATTATTTGCTAGGAAAAAAATTAAAGAATTTTCCACTTTTGTCAATTTTATGCTTCTTTTTTGTGCTTTGATATAACATATTAAAGCAGTACTCCCCAAACTATAACATACATATAAGTGATCTGGGATCTTTTGGAAATGGAGATTCTGAATTAGTAGGTTGGGCATAACACTGAGATTTTGCATTTCTAACAAGTTCTTAGGTGATGCTTATGCTGCTAGTTAAGGACCAAATTTCATGTAGTAAGATTCTGAAAGACTTCTCAAGATTCAGTGTTTGCTTTGCTCTTGATGGCTTTGTTGCCCTCTTAGTGGTGGCTGCTGTTCATGTTTTCCGAAACTCATAATCATGTTCCATCTGATCCAGTTGTTTGGGCCAAAATACCTGGAATCGTCCCTTATCTTTGGTCTTGTTGGAACCACATTGAGCACTCAGAATACGACCATTTCTACCTGCTAGCAATAATTCTAACAGCACCATATGCTACCATGTTGGTCCAAGTCCTTTCAATTTCTTCTTGAATTATTATGATAGTTTCCTAATGAACTCCATGAGCATACCCTTGCCCTCCACCATCTGTTCTTAATATAAAATACGGGGTGAAACCTCTGAAATCTAAGTCATATCATGTCACTCTTTTGCTGAAAAGTATCACTGCACCCATTTCAGTCAAAATGAAGGTTATTTACCTTACAATGTCTTACAAGTTCATATCAACATATAATCTTATTTTCCACGACCTTTATGAACTTATCTTCTGCTATGTCCTCCCTTACTCTAGCTGCATGGACCTCTTTGGTTTTTCTTGACATGATGGACATAATCCTTTTGCTATTCACATAGCTAGTTTTTCTTTTACCATAAATCTTTTTTAGATATAACTTTCTTAATAAGGTTAATATGACCACTGAATTAAAAGTTGTATCTTCCAGCCAGTCCTGATTCCCCTTACTATTGTTTTTTTCACATTTTTGTTCTTGAAATTCCTCACATTCTACATAATCTATTTATTCAGAATGTTCATTGATTATTAAAAATCCATTTAGTCCAGTAGAATATAAAGTGTTCAAGAGAAGGTGTTTTGCCTTTATTTTATTTATTCTATCCACCACTGAGCAATTCAACAATGCCTGACATAAACTGGGTACTCATCAAGTATATGTTGAATGAAATCAATATATTTATGATATGGGAACCTAAGCAGAAGTTTTCTTGACATCACTGAGGCAGATGTTAGATGTCAACAGTTACTCATGAAAATAATAGAAGGTGAAAATATTGAGATACCTTATGATTCAAAGAAACATGCTTCAAGAGAAGCAATATTGCTTCCATTATTTACTAGGAAAAAATTAAAGAATTTCCACTTTTGTCAATTTTATGCTTCCTTCTTGTGCTTTGATATAACATATTAAGCAGTACTCCCCAAACCGTAACATATATATAAATCACCTGGGACATGGTTTATGTCTATTGCTACATTTAATGTGGTTGGAATTGTGACACAGATCCCATTGATCTACAGATTGCGATGAGTAGTATGGCCATTTTAACAATATTGGTTTTTCCTATCCAAGGAAATGGTCTATCATTCCACTTATTCATGCTCTAATTTTTTTCCATCAAAATATTGTAGTTTTTTTTCTTCATTTACCTTTATTATATTTTTTCACTACCATTTAGTCCCATATATCCCCTTCCCCAAGCAATCACTACACTGTTGTCCATGTCCATGAGTTTTTTTTTCCTTTTTGCTTAATCCCTCCACTCCCTAACTTCCTTTCCCACTAGCTGTCATCTGTTCTCCATCTATGAGTCTGTCTCTGTTTTGCTTGTTAGTTCAGTTTGTTCGTTAGATTCATATATGAGTAAAATCATATGGTATTGTCTTCTTTAACTGGCTTATTTCACTTAGCATAATGTTCTCCAGGTCCATGCTGTCACGAAGGGTAAAATTTTCTTCTTTTTTTATGGCCAATTAGAAATCCATTATGTAAACATTCCATAGTTGCTTTATCCACTCATCTATTAATGGACAGTTGGACTGCTTCCTTATCTTGGGAATTGTAAATATTGCTGCAATGAACACGGGGGTGCTTATGTTCTTTCAAATTAGTGTTTTGGATTCCTTCAGATATATTCCTAGAAGTGGGATCACTGGGTCAAAAGGCAGATTCATTTTAAACTTTTTGAGACATCTCCATACTGCTTTCCACAGTGGTTCTACCAGTCTGCATTCTCACCAACAGTGCACTAAGGTTCCCTTTCTCCACATTCTTGCCAGCACTTGTTGTTTGTTGATTTATTGATAATGGCCATTCTGAGTGGTGTGAGATGGTATCTCATTGTTTTTGTTTACATTTCTCTGTATGATTAGCACAGAGAGCATCTTTTCATATGTCTATTGGCCAGTTGTATGCCTATGTTTGGAGAAGGGTTTATTTGGGTCCTTTGCCCATTTTTTTAATCAATAAGTGTAATTTTTTATTAAAAATGAGGGAACGTCTCCATAGCTTCTTCTGCAAGGTTACGTTGAACAACATTTTTTGAAATGAGTAATCAATTTTTTTACATTCTTTATTTCAATGACTCATCCTACAAGTTTTACAGAAGGAAATAATCTTCTTAATTAAAATGTGGTATTAAAATAACTGTTCAATGTCCTTAGAATTATTATATTAGCTGAAGAGTGAGTTGCTTATGTAAGGGTCAGAAAACCACTCTTTTGGCAACCAGCACATAATTGGATATTTATAACATGATAAAGGGTGAATATGATATAACAAAGGGTCTTCGCCAATTTTTTAATTGAGTTGTTGTTTTTTCTGCTGTTGAGTTTTGTAAGTACTTTATACATTTTGGATAGTAACCCCTTATCAGATGTATTGGTGAATATGTTCTCCCATTCTGTGGGTTGTCTTTTTCTTTTGTTGGTGATTACCTTGGCTGTGCAAACACTTTTTAATTCAATAACGTCCCATTTGTTTCTTTTTCTTTTGTTTCCTTTGCTTGTGGAGATATATCCAATAAAAAATTTCTCTGACTTTTGGATTTAATCAAGTGTAGTATCTGTTCTTATCAGTTCACTGTTATAGTTTTTATTGCACAGATATTTCACATTTTTGTTAAATCTATCCCTAAGTATTCTATTGTTTATGATGTTATTGTGAATGGGGTTTTGGGGGGACCACTCTGTGTGGGATCAGAGACTGTAGCCCCATGACAGCAAGCTTTGAGAGAGGTCAGTAAGTCTCACTGGAAAACCAGGAAATGCAGGCAGCAGCCATGACCCAACACTAACACCAAGGGTTCCCCTGGGAAATCAGGCTTGAAGTATACATTGTATCCTTCGAAGCCCGCTTTGCTTTGGTATAACCCTGTTGATATAAACCAGATGATTAAGTTCAAAGCATAAGGAGTGAACTCCTTGCATCATGAAATATACCTTTACAACCATCTGGCACCAGTAAGTCTCACAGAACCTGACCTATGACAAATCTCTCTGTTTCTTCAATTGTTAGCTATAAGATAATATTTGTTTTCTACAACTGTAGCCTTTTGGACATTGATTGATAAGCAATATATGTGTGCTATTCTGCACATTCTGATCCTAATAAAAGCTGTTTCAGAGAAGGACTTGGGGCATTCCCCACTAGAAGGAATCACCAGCCACTCCCACTGGAACAACAAGATTGTGTCCAGGACAACTTATTCTCATCTGTGGAGGCTAGGAGAGCTCCTTGGGAAGGAGTTCTCCCACATCTGGCTCCCAAACAGGGACTTGAACCCTGGATCCTC
>CM052540.1:176419944-176485321 GCA_028533065.1 Trachops cirrhosus
TCATCTTCAGAAAGTAAATGCAAAATTCAGTTTAAAATGGTTGCAACACATTAAGACTAACTAAAATGGTTTTTAAATTAGAAATGTTTGCCAGTGGCTGCCTGCGTTATTATTTTGTGGAAAGGAACTTATGTTTTCTGTAAGGCATCCTAACAGTTACCTCAATTTCTTTTTCTTTTTTTAAAAGATTTTATTTATTTAGCTTTAGAGAGAGGTGAAGGGAACGAGAAAGAGAGGGAGAGAAACATCAATATGTGGTTGCCTCTGGCATGCCCCCTAATGGGGTCCTGGCCTGCAACCCAGGAATGTGCCCTAACTGGGAACTGAACCTGTGACCCTTTGGTTCACAGGCCAGCACTCAATCCCTTGAGCCACACCAGTCAGGGCATACCTCAGTTTCTTATAGTGGGACTTTCTTGTGACTCCCTTTTGTGGTACTTGGGGGATGTCCATTGCTCAGTTCTAAATGAAAAAAAAACAATTTGATTAAAATTAAAGCTGTTTTTATAGTCATATGTCTACATACTTGTACACAGCTAAAATAAAACTAAAAGTTCACTACGACATTTTATTTTCCTGCAAAATTGAACTTAGGGTATTACAGTTAGCGAGTTTCTTCCAGAACAATTGAAGAATAAGTTTGTTTTTAGGAATAAATGAGAAATGTTTCAATCATAGAGTACTTTATGTAGATTAATTATCATTACATGGCAATTTAAGAAACACAAATTTATATATATATTCAAAATTTTATTTATGATATTTTATCTTTCTAATAAACAAAAAAGACTATCATTGTTATTTTTTTTAAGTTTGTTAGAGTTTAGTAGTTATTGCTGTAGACCAAGTTCAAACCCAAGTTCTGCTGCTTACTTACTTCAGGGTCTTGCACAAATTATTTTCTTCTTTTTTTTCTCTCAGTTTCCCTATTTGTAAAATGCAGGTAATAGTAGCAACAATTAATGGATATTGAATTAAGTGAAGATTAAATACACTCATCCATGTAAAAAACCCAGAAATACACAAGAACATAAATTTTATACTTTATTATTTGTTTCTTTGGCAAACAGTTTTATTAAAGTCAAAAACTAAATAGGACAATGTTGGAATTGTTTAAACAGTAAAAATATAAAACTAGTGAACATTTCTAAAAGTACAGATTCATAATATGTAGTAATGAAAAGCTCCCCTTAAAGTATTGGAGATCAACTTAACTTCAAGGCATCCTTTGAAGATAAAACAATACTAATAAAAATATAAAAATCTTTCCCTTTTTATCTTATCAACAGGCAAAGGTAGTATAATTACAGGAATATGTGGGATTTGGAGCAATTGAAAGGAGTGTAACTTATAGGGAAAATTATATCTTTAAATAAATCTAAAATTCCCATTTTATAAATAGTAACAAGCAAGTAAGCATAATTACAATGTAACCAATTACCCAGGTTCTAAGATTTCTCATATGACTAAAATGTGCTTATTTCATCCATATTTGACAGTCAGCACTACCAGGTTTGAGTTATAAAAAAGTTTTTAAGAAAGAAACTTACATTTAAGCATGTATTCTTTCCAGTTAGACATGTCCATCAGCTTCTTGTTTCACTGCTCAGTGTGCATGAGTTCCTCAGGGTCACCAGACCTCGGAGAACAGGAGCCATTGTAAAAGACTGCAGATGAAATAAATAGGAGCAGACAAACTCAGGTGAAGTAGGGAAATAAGTTAAGAATTTATTTTAAAAACTAATATTCTAAGAAAGGAATAAAACATAAGATGCTATGCAAAGGAAAATTATAGAATTAAAGAAACTCTTAGTAATTAAAAAGTAAGAAACTAAGAAACTGGAACTTCAGTATAAGATGGGAAGAATAAAGATAAGTTTCCTTCCAAGTAAAAAGCAAACAAAAAAAAAAGAGACTATGGGGAGACAAAATATAAGAAAACTGAGGATCAATATGAAATTCAAACATGCACCTTATTGAAATTCCATAGAGAAAAAAACAGTAAAGAAAGGAGGCATTGCAGAAATACTATAACAATTATCCCCAGCATTAACTGCATGAATTTCTATATGTATTAGTGCTCAGCATAATGGATACAAAAAATATCATTATAACATACAATCATTAAATTAAAAGAGATAAAGATGGATATAGATAGGTAGATAGTGAGAGAGAAAAATAGATGAAAAGCTTTAATACTGAGGAAAAAATAGAGAGGGGCGATTAAAACAATTTCACGTATAAAAATCCTGAAGGCAACATTGGCAGTTAGAAGAAAATTAATACTGGGGCATTCTTGCATGTATGGTGGGTCCAGATTTGAGCAAGAAAACGTAAGCTTTACTAGAAGGGGGAAAAGTGCTTGTGGTGAACAGACTAAGGGAAAGAATTTTTAGTTTAGAGTACTATGTTGAGAGGTCATTTGAGGCTATTGGGCAGTGCAAATAATTAGCCATAAGTATATAGAGAAAGAAACATACAAAGAAGAAGCTATTAGTTCTAAGAAAAATGAAGACTTTGTAGAACTAAGTAAACATAAATGTAAACAGTGAATTACTTGACTCAAAGTAAATGATATTTGTATATTCATAATATTGTAGGTGTTAAATGCTGATTTAAACAAAAATTATGGCCCTGGTTGGTATGGCTCAGTGGATTGAATGCCAGTCTGTGAAGCAAGGAGTCCCCGGTTTGATCCCAGTCAGGGCACATGCCTGGGTTGTAGGCCAGGTCCCCAGTGGGGGGTGTGCTAGAGGCAACAGCACATTGATGTTTCTCTCTCTCTTTCTCCCTCACTTCCCTTCTAAAAATAAATAAACAAAAATCTTTAAATAAAAAATTATCATATAACTGCATTGGGTAGAAATAGGGAAAAGGAAAGAGACAGATCTGGTAGTAAATGAGGTGAATAAAATGTAGTTGCAAATTAAGAAATTATGCTTAGTAACATTACATAAATAACAGGATAAGCAAAATCATTACAAAGCAGAGGTAAAAGATTTCAGCCAACATGGCAGAGTAGAGAAACAGTGCCCTTGCCTCCTCCCACAAACACATCAAAATTACAAATAAACTATAGGGCAACAATCAATAAAAACTGCCTGATATCTAGTGGAACAAAAGTCTCATAACTAAGGATATACAGAAAAAGCCACACCAAAACTAGTAAGAGGGTTGGAGAAGCAAATTTTCCTGGTTTCACATCCACATGTAGCAGTAAAAAAATGGGAGAAGTATGTCCTCTGTAGAGGTCCCCCCTGAGGAGTGAGGGATACCAACCCCACACCAGGCCCCCAAACTCAGGGCTCCAGTGCCAGAAGGTAGTCCCCATAACTCCTGGCTGTGAAAGTCAGTGGAGATTGTGGCTGAGTGAAGAGTCCCAGGCATTCCTCTTAAAGGGCCCAAGCATGAACTTACCTGATAAAAGACCCACTTGCTCTGAGCTCCAGCACTGGGACAGCAACTTAAAAGGTACTGGGAACCTCATGGGAGGAACTGAATTTTTCTCCTTCGGGGTGAGGGCTGGACAGGCAACATTCTCTCAGTCAGAAGTGCTGATAGAGGTCATTGTTCCTTTGTCAAACCATCCCTGCCCCTGAGCTGGCAGGCAGATGTCATATCTATCAACCTAGATGACACTGCTTTCCCCATCCAAACTGCAAGCCCACCCAAGCCATTTCCACTGGCTATTCCATACAAATGGCCTGTCTTAGCTCATGTTGCAGACTTTCCTAAAATCTCTCAAAGGTTCACAAACCCTAAATAAGCAGCATTTGGACTCAGCATGCTCCCTACCTCTTGCTAAGCAGCCTCAAGCCTGTCATTAGCAGCAGCCAGCCTCAGTTCCCAGCTTTGTTAGCCTCTCGCAGGCACCTCTGAGCCCATCACAAGAGGTAGCCATCTGCAGATCACTTTGTAACTTATACCAGATGGCCTCAGGCAGAGCAAAGGCAGTGGCTGACCTTGGTGTGCACCTCCCAAGAGGACTCACAAGTAACACATTCAGTGGCCAGCTTCAGACCATACCAGAGTATGACCCAACCACCTCCACAACTTACACCCTAAAAGGGCAGACTTGGCAGGCACCAGAGCCCTTCTAAAGTGAATCCTGCTTTGTTGGGTCAGCCACTGCACAACAGCTCTTCCACTTTGGTCATTACCAGTCCTCACAACCAGTCAGACTGAGGGTCAATCCCTCCCATTGACAAACCAACAACAATCAAAGCTCAACTATAATATGAAAGCATGCACAATCCACATGAGACACACACCTGGAAAACCCATCTCAGGCGACCAGGGGGACTGTGACACTGGGACCCACAGAAAACCTACTGTATAAGGTGACTTCACAAAGATTAGAAGACATAACAGCTCTACTGAACCCATAGAAACAAACACAGGAAGACAGCCAGAATGGGAAGAAAAACAAACACTTCCCAAATAAAAGAACAGAAGGAAACTCCAGAAAAAGAACTGAACAAAATGGAGACAAGCGATCTTCCAGATACAGAGTTCAAAACACTGGTTTTAAGGTTGTGCAATGATCTCAGTGAAAACTTTAGTTAAGACATAGGAACATAAAAAGAAGATAGAAAACGTAAAAAAGAACAAGTCAGAAATGAAGAATACAATAACTGAAATGAAGAATATACTGGGGGGACTCAACAGTAGATTAGATGAAATAGAGGATGCAATAGTGATTTGAAAGATAATGTAGCAGAAAACACCTAATCATAACAGCAAAAAATAAAAAATAAGGATAATTTACGGGATCTCTGGAACAACAAGTGTACCAATATTCACATCACAGGGGTACAAGAAACAGAAGAGATAGAATAATAAATTGAAGACCTATTTGAAGAAATAATGATGGCAAACTTCTTTAACTTAGTGAAGGAAATTGACACATAAGCCCAGAAAGTACAGAGATTCACAAACAAGATGAACCCAGAGAGGTCCATACCAAGATACATCATAATTAAAATGGTAAATGTTAAAGAGAAAGAGAGAATCTTAAAAGCAGCAAGAGAAAAGCAGTTAGTCACCTACAAAGTAGCAAGTAGGTAATTATAAGACTGTCAGCTGATTTTTCAACAGAAACTTTGTGGGTCAGAAGGTAGTGGCATGAATTATTCAGTGATAAAATGCAAGGACCTACTACCAAGACTTTTACATATGCTGTTTAAAAGAGATTTACTTCGGCTCAAAAGGCATACACAGACTGAAAGTAAAGGGATAGGCAAAGTCATTTCATGAAAATGTGAACAAAAGCAAACCAAAAAAAAGCTGGGATAGCAATACTTTTATCACACAAAATAGACTTTAAAATTAAGACTAAGAAAATCCCAAAATGACCCAGCAATTCCACTTCTGGATTTATCCAAAGAAACCTTAATAAATAATTTGAAAAGGCATATATGCACCCATATATTCATTGCAGTATTATTTACAATAGATGAGATATGGAAGCAATCTAAGTGTCTACCAATAGATGAATGGATAAAGAAGAAGTGGTGCATATATACAGTGGAATATGACTCAGCCATTAAAAATAAAATCTTGCCATCTGCAACAACATGGATAGACCTAGAGGATACTGTGTTAAATGAAACAGATCAGACAGAGAAAGACAAATGCCATGTAAATTCACTTTTATGTAACTCTAAATAAAAAAAAATTATAAACCAATAAACAAAACAGAAACAAACTGAGAGATACAGAGAACATTTTGATGATTTCTGAATGGGAGGGGATTGGGAAGATGGGTGAAAAAGGGGGAGGGATGAAGAAGTGTCAATTGGTAGTTACAAAATATTCATATAAAGAACATCATAAAGAATATAGTCCATAATATTGCAACTACATATATGGTCTCAGATGGGCACTAGATTTATTGGGTGAACACATCATAAGATATATAAATATGTAATTACTACCTTGCACACCTGAAACTGATATAACAGTTTATGTCAACTGTAATTGAAAAATAAAAAGATTCTTTAAGGAAATGGAGGTAAAACCAGGTGAAAGAAAAACTATAATATAAAAGTAATAAAATAATCAGGATTTGAGGATAGAAGGATATTTTACTAACATCTTAGATTTTTTTTTAATTTTAAACCTCGGTGGATGTCTTCATTAAAAAATAAAATTATTTAAAATCATGATTTTTTCCTTCATAATTGGCTGTTTTAAAAAGCAGACATCCCGTTCTACAATAATTCCAAGCAGGGCACTGTTGAACTTGCTTTCTATTCTGGGTCTTATTTAATTATCCCCTCTATGGGATATGGAATAAGTGAACACTAGCAGATTCTCCAAATGTGCCTAAGAAACTGAGCAGACAGCCATTGCCTTGACAGGAGGGATAAAGAACGAAGGCAAATCACTTCCAAGTTGTCAGAATCCTGAATTAGAAATGGAACAGATTTTTAAAATATGAGCCAAGGAACTTCATGGATTTTTAGCCTGGGGTTGATAGATCAGAGTGGCCAGTTTCCACTTATTTCCAACATTGTTTTTTACTATGTCCAGAGGAGAAAAAGATTCAACACTTAGTTATGAATATTTTCTAAACTGTATTTTGAAGTTTATATACTATAGCAGAGGTCAGCAAACTGTAGTTGGCCAAATCTTTCCTGTGGGTTATTTGTATATGGCCATTTAAATTTTCAAAAGGTCAAAAAATTTCAGAAGAGAAATATTTTATAATAAATGAAAAGTATTTGCAATTCAAGTCCAAGGTCCATAATTAATGTTTCATTGGTACACAGATATGTCCAGTGATTTATGTTGTGTTTCTGGCAGCTTTTGTACTCCAATAGCAAGCACACTTGAGCAGTTACCAAACACAAACAAACAAAAACCAACAAAAACCAAAAAGAAACAAACAAACAAAAATCCTTGCCCTGGCTGGTGCCAGTCTGCGAACCTAGGGGTTGCGGGTTACATTCCCAGTCAGGGCACATGCCTGGGTTGCAGATCAGGTCTCCAGTAGGGGGAGCAGGAGAGGCAACCATACATTGATGTTTCTCTCCCTCTTTCTCTCCCTTCCTTCCCCTCTGTCTAAAAATAATTACATAAAATCTTTAAAAAAAAAACCTTGTAAGACCTGAAAAGCCTAAAATATGAACTATTTGATCCTTTATCAACTTACCCACCCTTGCACTGTAAGAAAATGTACCCCATAAAATATATAACTTTTGATCTCTTTCATACATAATCCATGAGAGAAATCTGAGTAGTTTTAATTAACAGTGAAATTACTGACCAAGTTATGGAAATTGATTGCAACCAGCCTTCACTCTTAGTTTAAGCTCTTACTGCCATTTGATAAGTTGAATCAATACATACAGACAAAACCTACTCAAAACCAAATTTGGGGGATAGTTAAAATTTCATTCTTTCTAGGCCAACTCAGCTCTCCCCAAACTGTGGTTATATATGCATTGGCAGCTTTAGAATGCTCCCGTGTACCAGAGAGAAGTTCTTTAGGACATGGAGAGGAGCAATTTGATAAGCAATGTCAAAAACCTACCCCTTGGTTTATGTGCATCTCCTGTGCAATTTGTCACAGTGAAATTAGTTTATGTTATTTTCTACCAAATGGGTAAAGTAACTATTCAGTTGGCAACTCAAAATAAGCAAACAGGAATGTAACTTGGAAAGAATCTCATGGAATGGTAACAAAAATGTGAGTCTTAGAGACCTTGGACTTTTTAGTGCCCACTCTCTAATCATTTGAAAGATGGCAGAGCAGTCAGATAATCCAGACTAAAGCAACATTGTAACAAAGTGTTCCGCTGGGGTGAGCAAGGCTCATGATTGAAGTTTATTTATTTATTTTTTTTCTGGTTTAAAATTGTACACTAGTTTTCTTATATTCAACTATTTTGAGTAGGCCCTGATAAGAAACCTTTCAGATTATCACAACCATTCAGTAGACTCATAGCAGACCTTTAAAAAAGCAGTCATTTTTAACTCTAACCTCAGCATCCCGTTCTTCATACATATAAAAGGAAACTGAGAAGACAAGCCACCAGGAGATTCTGACAATCCTGCACAAAATAGATGTACATCAAAATAGAAATAAACATGTTAGAGGATGGCTGCTTGAAACTTGTTGCAAGAAGCTTGAATCAACAGTCTGGAACTGGCTTTCTGTGATGAACGTCTGCTGGGTGTTTCCAAACTGTTTTTCCTCAACAATCCGTAGGTAGCGCCTAGTGCAGGATGCCTCACAGGGAGTAACTGCACAGCTAGCATTACTTCCAACCACACAGCCCAGTGATCCCAGGCCATTGCCCCAACCACCACACTCAGTATTTATAGATCTAGAGACATTTGGAAAACAAAACTTCATAAAGGAAATATACAGTGCTTGACAGGGAGACAGACACATGTGTGCACGCATATACATATTTTGGTTTGCTCCTTCATTCAACAAATGTACTTTGAGTTCTGCTATGTACAAGGTGACATAACAATTTAAAACTGAAGGCACATCTATTGGGTACTGTCACAATTAGAGAGGCACTATTGGTACAGGTAAGAAAGTCTTTTGACAGCTTTTATATTGAGGACTCTGCTGTCTTCAGGGTTTTCAGTTCTGTGGCCACGTTTCCTGGTTGTAATGACAAAGAAAAATTATGAAGAGAAAATATAACTCAAGGAAAAAGATTTAGTATACTTGAAATAATTAAACATTCTAAGGAAAAGAAGACAAAGATTTTAGTTATATGTATAGAACTGTGAGTAGACAGTTATTGGGGATAGTTTTTGAAAATATCTCATAGCAGGCAAAAAAATTTATTTTTATATTTGTAGGGCAAATAAAGCTAATACAGTCTTAAATATTACAGTCTATTTTTTCAGATTTTTTAATAAACTCTTGGGTTTTGATCACTTTGAAATGTAAAGGACTGAGTTAATTTTAGATATCTAACATCATATTATATTCCTATCAGTAGCTCCATGAGGTTCAAACATTTTTACATGCATCCATATGGTTATATATTGTTCCATCAACACACAGAACAATAACTTCATTATAGTTTACTTCTATAATCATTTTAAAGAAAGCTCACCCATATTTTTAAATTTTAATATGTATCTGACAGCCATGATCGGTGTGGCTCAGTTCGTTGGCTGTCACCCTGCAAAACGAAAGGTCGCCGGTCTGATTCCCTGCCCAGGCATATGCCTGCGTTCCATCCCCAAACAGCACGTATGAGAGGCAACCGATTGATGTTTTCCCCTCACATCCGTTTTTCTCTCCCTCTCTTTCTATGTCCCTTCTTCTCTTTAAAAGTAAACACATAAAATATTTTAAAACCTCTATGTGACAAGAATATTGTGATGCTTGATTTTTACGATATTGATTTGTCTAAATCCTGTTAATGATTTTCTTAATTTTAACGTTTAGAATCTTTTAGTTTTTGATCTGAGTTGTGTAGCCAAACTTATTTCTGGGTTCCTAAAATAAGTGAGTCTTTTTTTCTCTTAAGAGATGTTCAATGTATAGAATATGAAATGTGATTTTTGAGATTTAATTATGTTTTATGTGCTTGAATATTTCTATATTGCTTTGTATTTCCTATGTTGATAAATCTTACTTTTGCCTTTTACAACTTGTTATAAAGTTTGTTTTCTAATAAAATGGCTGACATAAATTGATACCAATTATATTTATTAACTTTCTATGTCCAGAATGAAACTGACCTTCAATGAAATAGGAAAACGCATTTCATATTTTTCTACCCTTCTTCCTTTTTCAAGCCCCTCCAAAGTCATTCTCTTTTCAGGGCAAAGTGTTGGCTTTTACTTAAAAGTAAAGCCCATGAATGTTAATTAATGTTTATTACTTTATTTAAAAAATCATTCTGTTTTGAAATCATAATGTAATTTTTTTAAGATTGTGTATATTTATTTTCAGAGAAAGGAGAAGGGACAGAGAAAGAGAAGGAAACATTGATGTGTGAGAGAAACATCAGTTGGTTGCCTCTTGCATGCCCCCAGAGAGGAACCTGGCCCCCAGCCCATGCATAGTGCCTGACAAGGGATTGCACCAGCGACCTCTTGGTTCACAGGCTGACGCTCCACCCACTGAGCCACACCAGCCAGGGCCATAATGTAAATGAAAAAAAATAGTTCTATGCCTGAATTTGCTGACTTCTCTAAATTGCTTCACCATTTATAATTTTATTATTGAGGTGCATATAGCTATTGACTAGGTTAACTTTCTAAATGACGTTTTTAGGAATCAAAGGTATTCCTTAAATCATTTTAAATTCATGTATCTGTTTTCTTTTGTTTTGAATGATAACTTGCCTTCGAATGGAACTAATGAATCTCAATCTTTCCTTCTCCAGAAATCTGCAGACCCTGCTCCTTTGAGACCTCCAAGGAAGAGGTTGAAGGGTGATAACTTTATGTTTTGATTTACAGGTTGCCAGATTCTTGTGAAATGACCTCTGGATTGCTTTAGATTCTAAACTTTTATTTTCATAACTTTGTCTATTTATTATATCTCTGTTATTTAAAAAGTTTCTCTATGATCTATCTATCTATCATCTACCTATCCTTTTTTCTCTTTGCATTTCCCAGAATGTGTTATACTTACGGTTTCATTTAAATCAGTCAGGAAAAGTTATTTAAAATTTGGAATTTTTGCTCTAATTGTTGCTTTTCTGAATCAGGAAAACAAAAAAAATCTCTTTTCCATTGGTTGCACCCTCAAATTAGAATTTTGTTTTTTTATGTGTTTAATTCATTGCATTCTCCTCAAAGATTTGCAAGGCTTTTCTCAAACAGGGTCTCAATGTCTGTGTTTTGTATTAGTGTTTCAATTCTGCTCCTTACTGTTCTTGACCGTGCTTGAGGGCTGTCCAATAGCATCTTTATCTTCATTCCTTTTATAAACTCTCTTTTTATTCCATTGTATTTTACCTTATCGCTTCTTTTTCTTAAGTGTTTTCTGGGGAAGAATTCCTGAGAGAATGAGTCACGTTCGTCTTCAGTTTAATCTTATTTCTGTGCCAATGCATCCAGCACGTGTTATTCGTCTCTATACTTTCTGACATTTCCCTTTTGCTATTATTTTTATTGCTACATTTAAAAAGGGACTATGTAAGATTCATTTGGTTGCTTTTATCCTGTAGTTTATTCATCTTTGAAGAGATGAGTTCTATCTGTGACTAATCTTCTATCAAAGACACTGTGATTGGAATTGCATTTTTTTTCTTCTTCTTGTTTATATGGGCTTTTTTTATAATTATAAGAGAAATTGGTAATGGGTGGTCTCAGGTGAGACATTTTATATATTATAGTCAAACTTGGAATTCCTTGGATTTAGAGTAAAAATTGGGGATAAAAAAGTAACATGGTGGAAAAATACATTTTAGAATGATCATCTCTGTATTTACCTGTTTCATGCAATTACATAAATAAGATCAAAACATACTCTTGTCCAGTTTGTGGATGTCCTTTTAATATAAAGGGTGAACCCCCCAAAATGGATTATCTTCTGGAGGGCAGGCCCCATATAGTACAGGCTTCCCTTGTTAGGTGAGTGTTCTAGGAACACATCTGTGTCAGTACTAGCTGGTGTTGTTGTGAGAGGCTGTGTTTGGCTTTGAGAACACAGTCAACACTGTGGTGTGTTCCACAGTTTTTGACCGAACATGACATGACCCCCATGTCCCACCCTATTTAATTACCTGATCTCCCCAGAGTGACTTATATTGCTGTTGTTTCGCTGGATGAAATAAGTCCCCAAAGTGAAATGTTTTTCCAGTGTGGAAAAGGTGAAACAAAAAACAGCAGAAGCACTAGCAGGCATCAAAATTATCGAGTCCAAAAACTGTTTTCATCAAATGCAGAGTATTTTGAAGGTGACTGAAATTTAAACATGCAAGAATACACAATTTTTTTAATAAATAAATTCCATTTTTAGTTGGGGTGGCACCCTCATAATTTCACCTAATTTTTGACAGAGAAGCATGCTCTAAAGAGTAATGAATTATAGACTGAAGAGATTGTGGAGTTTCAGAAAGAAAACCTCTGATGAGATCACATTTTATCTGACCTTTTAATAGTAGATATTGGGATTCACATTTTTGGTTCATGAATATCTGTGAAATGCAGTCTTTATTATATAGACTTTTCAGGCCAGTGGATCATTATAGTTGAGAAAATTAAAAATGTATACATCAAACATAATGGTCTTAGGTTTCATAGCCATTTGTATTTGAGCCAAAATACTGTATCTGGTTCTTAATTTGGAAATTTTATCAGGGATATTAGTCTTTATAGCTGCTCTAAGAAATTGTCAAACATCTATTGTCATCTAAAGACACAGATTTACTATTTTAGCCCTTAAAATGGAAAATAAAACACGATAACTTGACTGAATTGTAAAAAAGATATTTAAAATAAGTAAATCACAATTTTATTTGGTTTTGCTGATGTAATTATAAATAAATGAAAATACAGAGATACTTGGTGGAAATAAAGTTAAAAAGTTCATTTTCTGGGACAAAAGCAAGAGGATTTTCCTCTGGCAGGGTGAACATAGTAATGCCCTTCTCTAAATATGTCCAAGTCCTGATACCCAAAATCTGTAAATATGTTACCTTACATGGTAAGAGGATTCACAGGATTGATTAAATTAAAGACTTTGGGATTATCCTGGATTATCCAGGTGGGCCCTGTTTAATTGCATAGGTCTTTAAGTTGAAGACTTCTTCCTAGATGTAGTTAGAAAATGTGGCTATGGAAAGATAGAGATTTGACACTGCTGTCTTTACAGATGCTATGAATCAAGGAATGTGGGACACCTGTAGTAGCTAGAAAAGGCAAGGGAAGTGATTCTCTCCTAGAGCCTCCTGAAAGGAACACAATCCTGCCAACCTTGATTTGACCCCAGTGAGGCCTGTGACCAACTTTTGGGCTAGAGAACCATATCATAATAAATTTGTGTCTTTCAAAGTTAGTGTGTGCTGTAATTTTTATAGCAGCTATAGAAAACTAATACGCCTGATAGAACTTCCAAATGAAGAATCAGATACAGTACTTCTGCTCAAACACAGAGATTAAAAGACATAAAATGTTACCTTGTAGGTATTCCACATCTCTGCCTTTTCTAACTCCTGCTCTGTCCAGAGTTACTTTCTTCAGGAGGTTTTGGGGTAAGAAAGTTCGTACCCACACTTGTTGGGAAGTCAGAAATGGCAGGCCAGTCTTCATGCAGGTGATTCCTGGGGAGAGGGAAAATCTAGCTGAGCAGGATCACATATTCAGTCATAGGGCTTTTCTTAGGGCTGCCACATATAAGGGGCTTATATGGGAAGAGACACATCCATGCAGTGAGATTATTATCAATATTTGGCAATGTGTCTCAGCACCTGCTTTTTTCTTCCATAAGATTTGTTATGCAGATGCAAACATAGCTCATCTTTAAGCTTCATTCTTCCATGGTAGGAGGCTAAATGTGAGGCATGTTTTTTAAGGTGCATTTTGGCAGGATAGTTTTTTTCTGCCTCGTTCATACTATTGATAGCAATAGAGCATTATGCCCATAGTCTTGAAGTTTGGCCCTGCCTCCAACCCTTACTCCATCAAACCACATGATAGACTTAGTGTGTACTTCAGATTCTGGGCTACATCCTATGACATCCACTTTAAAAACTATATATTGGACCTAAAATCCTTTTTATTTCACTTTCTTACGTTGTATTGCAAATAACAGATGCTGTTTAATGTTGATAATGTAATCAGTCTCTGTATTTCCTTGTAAATAGTGATTCCTTATTTTCTGTTTTTGTTTTTAAGTGAGTCTCAGTTAAAAGCACTTTTAAGAATGATATTTAAAACCACCATCTATTGCAGAAATTCAAGGAAGTTTGTCAAATTGTGTTTCAAAGTGAAAAAGCAGCACCCTCTGTACTGAGAGTCAGGATTTCCCAATTTATCTGAATCTCTCTATACCTGAATCACTAACACGGAGAAAGGTGGGAATATCTGAACTAATTGATAGTTGGAAATCATTAAATAATATGTAACTGGGTCAACATAATAACCAGGGTTACCAGAAATCTAGGTAGGAAAATAAAATTGAAGAGAGAAGAAGTGATGCAAATGTCACATATCTTCTTTATGGTGTCCTGAAGGTTGATCAAGAGTCAGATGGTCTCTTATACATATAATTATGTAATAAACAACTGAATATTTTGGTATTTTCATGCTTCTTAACATTTTACTTTTAGTCACGCTAAGCATGCAAGTTAATATATTTTAGATGTTTTAAACATAAAAAATATTCTAAAACAGTATGCAGAACACTAATGTTCTGCAAATAAAATTATGTTGTATATGCTTATATGTAAAAATAAAACATCTAATGTAGTATACCTGGTATATCTTCTGAAACAGATTTTATTATTGCCACTGACAACTTAATAAAATTCCAATATAGATTCAAATGAAATAAATATTGTATTAGGAAAACAAACCTACCTAAAACAATAGCTGCATTCTAAAAGATTATTTTCATCAGGTTTCACTGGTGATAACATGGAACCTGTTGTGGGGAGCATGTCTGTTTCAAATCCCATCCTAGTGTATAGATTGACACCAGACTGTCCAATACAAACAAGAAATGAACGATTTCTGGGTTCTTAATTGTTCCATTATAACAGGACTCTTGTGAAATAGATAGGAGATGCATTTGCATGACAGACAGCTGAAGATATATTGTGAATATATACCTTCAAAATGTGAATATATATCACAAAATGTGAATAAAAGCTCCAGTAATAGCTGATATGTGATGGAAAAGGCTGGTGCTTCATCGTTGCCTTTTTTAAACCATCGCTTTTTGTTTTCATTCTTATTGTCTGTAGATTTTTTGAAATTATAATTCCTATTGGCATAATTTAAATATATATACATAATATTCATGAATATATTACACTATATTATTGAATTTAACCTCTTGTACATTTTATTTTTTGACATGTAGCTATGCTGTGCTTTTCCTATTTGCCCACACTATGATGGTTAGACACGGCATTTGAGAATTATGACAGAGACAAGAACCTGACTTCCAAAATTTTAAAACCAGGCTTAAGATTTTATTATAATTACTTTTTATAAAAGAGTACATACATTTAAAAGAAGTAGCACTCTTAATGAAAGGCTAAGAGAGACGTTCTCAACCTCTTCTGTTTTAGGATGTATCCGTATTCAAAACGTACTGAAGGCCCCACAGCAATGTTTCATGGCTTATGTTTTTTAATAATTGCCATACGAGGAATTAACACAGGGATTAACAACACTGATTGATTGATTTTTAAAAAGCAAGATTAACCTTGCTTTTTAACATGCTAACATAAATAATACACCTTTCTAAAAATATTCAACCAAAAATAATTGGCAAGTAGTATTTTTTCACATATTTGCAAATCTCGTACATATTCGGTTTATTAGAAAACAGTTGTATTCTCAAGAATATATTCATCTGCACTTAACATGTTATAAGATGCTGTTTTGTTTGAAATATGTAGAGAAAATTCAGTTTCACACAACAATGTAGTTGGAAAAGGGAGGAGTGTTTTCATAATGCTGAAGATAATAAGTTTGAGACAAAATTACAGAGGCTGCTCACTCATGAGCTTGCAGCCCTGAGAGAACTGATCTATGGTCGTGTTCCTTTCAGTAGCGTTCAAAGGTGTTTCAAGGCAGAGTCAGGCACATGCAGGAAATGGAAGAAATCCTGAGTCTGACTGACACGATTTATGAGCATGTTACAGTAGAAGCTTTGGAAAGTGGTGAAGGCTTTCTAGTTGGTGTTAGGAAAGGTGAAGTGGAAAGGCGAACAAATTGAAGAGATCTCAAAGTGAAGAGCTCTCTATGACCAAGAATTTTCTGGAACAAGTTGCAGTGGAGAGACACCTGTTTTGAATCAAGTACCTGATGTTCTTATGGTGGGCATTTCTCGATAATACATTTAGGTGACGGCAGATATTTTTCAAAGATATTACACCTAAGTTCCACAGGAGGCAGTTTCTTAAAGGCTGATTGCAATCTGTGATCTGAAATCATATCAGTAAACTTTTCTTCCTCTGGTATGTTAAAATCCATCGGTCTGTCTTGCTTTGGTTGGGTCTTTCAGCTGCACATGATTCTGTAATGCTGTATATTTGTCAGACGGAAATACAGGTTCACTGAACTATACAAGTCTTCTAAACTAAGGTACATTTAATTATAAAATGTGTATATTTAAATGCATCCATTTATATAATCACCGACCTCATCAGCAAAGCCTCAAAATACTGAAGTCTGTCAAGCTTATAGTCATAGATACATGTTTTCCAAAATTTTAATTTTCACAAAACCTCAAATTTTATTACTGGTAACAAATAGTCTTCGTTATTTTCCTTGGAGTGACATACTCATTTTCTAGAAAATGACTGCAAAATACCTGAATCTAAATTACAATAGTAAGACTGTAAACAATTCTTTGAATTGCTGTTTGAAGAGAAAAAAAAATCTGCTAGTTCTTCTTGCAACTCAGGCACACAGTGCTTTTCTTCAAAACAACAATAACCACCAGTTTTCAATAGGCAGAAGAAGTTCTCAAAAACTTCTTACTTTCTCACAAATAATATTAAAAAGACATATTCAAAGGTCACGGGTAATAATATTAATCATTTTTTAATGCTTCAACAATAACATATTTTTTCTTCTTCTGATTTTGTGAATGTGGATAATACAAAGACTGGTAGTATATAATTTGGTCTTCACTTCCTTGGTTTGTGTGAGGGCACCGCAGTTTTATCCACTACTGCTTTTGCAGGACAGTCCAAATATCAACACACTAAAAAAGGCAACTGACAACTTAAGATCACTGTGGACATAGCTTCATCTGAAAGACTGTACTGCTAGCATCTCAGCACACCAAAGGTTCATTGGACAACTCTCAAGGACTGTTCTGCTACTGGAAATGACAGCTGGGGCTTAGCCTTGGTTCCATATCTCTCTCAACATGTGGGAAACAAAATAAATCTTGAAGTTAGTAATAGGAGTTATATTAAAGGCAAAGGATTATATAACTGCTAGTTTTTAGTAGTAATGTAGATTACTTATTATGGAGGATTATATTTCAATTGACACAGGAACTTTATGTGTATTATAACTACAATGAAACCTTAAAACTAATTGGTTTTGGTAAATAGGCCAGATTTCCATTTTACTTTATATTTTTACATAAATTTGGAATAGTCCTATTATGTTTGAGAATTATACAAACATGTGATTACTTGCTCCTCAAAAATGGAGCTCAAAATTGTTCTTCAATGCCTCTTTTGCATTCTGGTTACAGACATGAGGTCTAGGCTTCATCAATCAGATTCACTCAAATGCAGATTCATTTCAAACTGAAGCACCTTGGGAAGGTACCTGTGTGTGAATGAACTTGGTCAGTAAAGGTAACTGTAGATGTCTGTGAAGTATGAACAAAGCATTGGCTGCACGGTTGGTTCCCTGATGTAACGGCAGTGATGTGGATACTGGTAGCACCACAGACGACCAATAGGCTGAAATCCTGGCGGCAGTGCACACTCGTGGCCACCATGGTGCTGGTTGTGATTTCGTCTTTATGCACATCTGTCTCTGGTTTTGGGTGTTCTTTCTGAATGTTTATACTTGAACATATTCTGGCAGTCATTTCCAACATTCTTTAAAACTATGTTTAAGTTTTAAATATGTAAAATCAAATTCCTCTTTCAACTAAGAATCCTGTCTAAAACAGATAATGCTTTGTGTTGGATCAGACTTATATAAGGTATACTATGTGGAACACTTGACAATATGTCTCTTTAGTGATAATAAAACCTTATCATTGATGTAAAGAAATATGCGTATCTTACTATTTTCTGTGGACAGGTTTCACGGGTCCAGGTCATATAAAAAACAAAATTGCTTTCCAGGCATGTATTTCTAAAAGTGTCATTAAGCACACTCGCTTAATTTAAAACTTCAATCTCGTCTGTCAAGACAGACGTGTCTCAGTGTGGTATTTTAATGTACATTTTCCCTAAGTCTCAGCGTAGTATTTTAATGCACATTTAGTAAAAAGTGTTTAATAGTTTAGGTTTGGCTAACCTCACAAGAGGAATCTGTCTAAAAGTAAAAGGTTGTTAGGAACTCCGTGAAAGCTACAAGTACTATTGTTTATTTGTCTGATGTTTTAAGAGTTTTCAAATGATGAAAATATATGAATACTTGATAAATAGCACCGTAGTGTGTGTCAAGCATTGTCTGCCTGGACTAACAAGGTATTTATTGGACTGAGACTGACAGCTGTTTTATTAAAGAGCTGCCTCAATACACAGAGATTACCGTTCAAAAGTATGAGCCCACAGTTCTGATGTAGTAGAACCTTGTTCTTTTTTAAATTTTCCTTGTACATAAAATCATTAATTAATTTTATTGATCTAACAAATAGTTTTAGAGCACTTTTTAAGTGTCTGGAATCACAGTCCTTGTTATCCTGGAGGCTGTGGGAAAAGGGGCTCCCAATACCACTAATTGAATTGCTAAATCCTCTCTCTTGTTTCTTTCCATTTTTCCCTTCTTTGGGGAAATTGGAGTGCACTTTGAAGTATAATTTTGAAGTTCTTTCAAGTTTTGTTAAGAGAATTTTTGTTCTAATCACATGGATTTTGGGGGGGCTAATAAAAGTATTAAAGAGAGTGGGTTTAAATCTCACGGGCAGTTCATTGCTATTCCTTCACTCTAAAAAGATAGTCACTAGGTCTATAAAATGAAACAATAAGAGACTGCATGAAATTTAAAAAGAATGATTGAATAAGATCTTGAGAGCTGAAACTGCATTAGTATTAATTATTGCTGCTTTTAGTAAATTCCTTTGTGGGATTATTTAAATATATTAGCAAAAGATATAGTGATACATTCTAAATACATTGGAAATAACATTTTTGCCATAGAATGTGCCTTCCTGAAACTTTGGACAGGACTACCACCTTATTTTGCCTAGTATAGGAGAGAAAGCTCTATATGTAACTCTTTAAAAGTGCATTTAAAAAGGGGGATTTTCTCTACTTTCTCCCTTTGCATGTGTATGTCTGTCACCTGTGTGGAAGATGACAGTAGCAGATAAAGCTACTGGAGTTTTCTAAAAATAAAACGCACTGCAGAAAAGCTCCTCGATCTTACTGGGAGTGCCAAAATATCAGTACATCCGTAGGCAAGGGGATAAGAAGGGTATGAAAATTCCATTTCCTTAAACTCCACACTTCCCTGAAACAATGTGGAGAAGAGAGCAGTACTGCCAAATAAGACCTTCACTTGAAATGCCAAAGTCTCTCAAAAGCAGTTTCTCAAAGATGGTATTTTAGGGCAAAAGATCAGCAAGCCTTTGCTTCCTAGTGTTTCTTTATCCTATTTTATAGCCACTAAAGCTGAAAATAATAAATTTGGAAATTGGACTCGAACATATAAAGTAGGGTATTTTTTAAATGACAATATCAGGCATAAATCACCTTTCTTGTGTTTTCCCTCTAACACTTTTAGGCATCTATCAATTTATACATTCTAATTCAAGCCTGTTCTTCTATAAAGCCATCATCAGCCCAGCAGAAAAACACTTTCTTTATCACAGGAATTCCAGGAGCATTTATTTGTGGCAATTCTCACATAGCTGCTTCAGAGAATCCTGATTTAGTGGGGGAATGATTTGAAGTCCAGGCCTCTGTCTACCAGGATGAATTAGCAGGATTGTGGGAAGGTTTTCACAAAATTTAATCTAAGGTAAAACATCTGACCCAACACTTAGAATTAAATCTTTTCCAACATGTTTTCATTCATGACATCACATTTAACTCAATAGCCATTGCCTGTGGGTCCTCTCCAATCTCACTTTTTGAGTCTAACACAAATATTGCACCCTCCAGCTCATGCTTCCTGTGGTTCCAGGTTGTTTTTAGAGGATTTTGGGAATTATGTGCCTGCTCACACAGTTTTGCACTGGAGAAGCATTGTTCTTATTGGAGAAAGATATGTCAGTGGTATTTCCAAACTACTATGATACATTGGTCAATCACTGAATTCTTTATGCCAAAGTGACATGCAAGTCAAAGCTTCATTAATGAATGGGTTTGTGTGTATACTTAATTTTTATATACATATAAAAATATATATTAATTTATATATGCAAATGTTATGTATGCACATATACATATAATTTTATATCACTATAAAGAAAATTTAATTTTATGGGATTTAAGGAACACGATAATCCTATGTGTCAAGTTTAAATAAATTCCAAATCACTACAAATGGTTTCCATATTTGTGGTATTAGTTGTTCAATACCCCCAAATTTCTCATGTTTGACAGTTACACTGGCCTCCTCTATCTTACTGCATACTCTGAGCAAAGTTTTCCCTGGTGTTTGACACTGGTCTGCAATGTTTGGTTTATGGCCTGACTTCCTACTACACAGAGTCTACAGCATTTATTTCTATTTCCTTGCAACTAGAATGCAATCATACATATGATTTTTAATTTATGTTTATACCAAGTTTAATAAAAGTAACAGTTTTTTTATACAAGTGCTTAAATATTAATTTACTAATTATGACATGTGTAAAGTAAAATGAGAAAGACATAGAAAAAAGAAGAGGAGAAGGAGAGGGAAGGAGGGGGGAAGGGGGAAGAAACTCCTATAGAGATCTATTATGCCATAAAATGTTGATTTATTGTTAAATTCTACCCAGTATTTGTCTTTTGTTTGTGACATCATCAGATTTTTGCCTTTACTACCAGGAAACTGTGATGTGGGTTCATCTTGAGCATTTGGCACAGCTCTGGTGAGTCACGCATAAAGGACCTCACCCTGAGACTGTGTAGTGTTTTCATCGCACTCACAGGGGAGCTCAAGTATGATAAGCTACCTTTATGGATATTTAATCATAACTCACACTTATTCACATTTTAAGAATTAAACCTATTCCTTTAAAGAACTGTTATCACAATTATAAAACTGAACTGATGTGGATCAACACAGGTTATTAATATCCTTAAACTGGAACTCTCTCCAAAATATGTTCATCGCTGCTTTCCCTGAAGAATTAAGAAGAACCTTTAATTCTTCTGTTTACCATTGCCTTCTGAACTTCTCTGTGGTTTTACGTTTGAACAACCGATGGCAAATGTAAACAACAACAGCAACAACAAAACCCCAAACCGAACAAACGAAAAAGACCAGTGCTCTCTCACCCAGGTCGAGTATGCTCCTCCTCTTGTATCTATGTCCCTTAGTGGCAGCCCCTTCACCCCCTAAATCCCTCTCACAACCCAGATATCAATTCTCCTTCTTGGCTATGACCCACCTCTCGGCGCCCTTTATATCTCCTTCATCTTAATCACTCCTTTCCTATCTAAGCAGCTGCTAGGCACCTCCTTTCCAGATGAAAATTATTATGGTCACATTTTTCTTCATTACCACTGCCAGTGTTCTTATTTAAGGCTGAGTTATTTACTTAAAATAGTAAATATTAATTCTGAAGAAATGAGTCATTGTACTGAAAAATTTAATGCAGTAATAGGCTTCTCTTTTCTATTATATGGTTGTGTTGCCTAGCATATTTCCTTGTTAGAATAAATAATCCTCCATTTTTAAGTTCTCCATATTTGAAACACATAGCTAACAATAATTTGAGTATCCTAATTGTTATCATCATCATCACTGACTGTAAGATGCTTGTAGCTTTCCTTTTCTACTTTATCAGCAGAAACTGTATGAAGAAGGTCTTGTATGAACCTCAGCATGGAAAACAGATAAAGGCTTGACAAATCGGGGCAGAGGATACAGGTGTTACACTGCTGTGATTTCCTTTTTCCACATGAAAGTGTCCACTGAGGGGCCACCATAAGATATTAGGTCTCTGAGGAGTTTGTTTCAGAATCTACTATTGTAAATAACTGACATTTTGCTAAAAGAGTTGCAGGCAAGCTATAAAACTATTTAGAAGTTACATAGAAATTGCTGAGAAAACTAGCTACAAAACAATGGATTATTGTTATTTGTAGTAGTTGTGTCCTATAAATTACCCTCAAACACTGAATGATCCAATTCTGAACCATTCTTCTGGGGGAAATACAGAATTAGGTTTATGTGAGCATCTGGCCACAACATTTTCATCAACTAGTCAATACATAACTTTATTGTATGTGTGTTCATCTTTAAAAACAACTTATTTAGTATATATTGTGGGCTCATTAACATTGAACTCACAGCTAACAACAGTGGATATAGTGGCCGAAAAAATCTTATCTAAGGCACATATGTTCTTTGTGTGCTCATCAGAGCCTTCTGACACTTAGGGACGCTAGATAGTACTTTATCACTCTGCTCAGGGGCCATTTTAAACAATGGCATTACCTACAAAATGTGAAAAAAGAATAAAAATGTGGTAGTAAGTAGACCATGAAAAGGACACTTGTTTACTATGAGAGCTGACTCAAGAAGACAGAGATTTGCTTGTTCACTTCCAGCAAGAAACAGGTGCACCAGGTGACTCGGTTTCTTTTTGCTCATGTGTGCATGTCCTCAAATGATGGAGAGAGCACCATGATCATTGTTTTCACTGTTTGGGGGTTCTAAGTTCATTTTATTGAGTAGGCAAGTTTGTAAATATGAAATCAGTGAATAATAGTAGACTACAACAATTTCATATATCAGGAATGAAGAACAACATATTTGATGTGGATGTATCTTCTAAGTTGACCCCACCTTCCTGAATATCATCCTGCTCCTTAAGAGATTGTAAACATATCTATTTGTAAAGCAAGTAGAAATAGCTCCATGCATGTTGTCTCATTAGCATCACCTTGAAGCTTTTCTTTTCAACAATAGTTATTAATTAATGATGTAGAATTAACTGTGTTCTTTGTAAAATGTGGGAGATACAAAAATTAACTCACTAGAATCTAAATAACAGAAATTAGAACATCAATGATATAATTTTTATTGTAGTTTAAGATTCTAGGTATAACTTAGATAAATTTGTTTCTTCACTGTACTTCACGGACCAAATAACTTTCCCAAACTTTAGAACTTTAAAACAGAATTTTTGGTAGCTACATGTGTTACCTATTATAAATGAACTATTTATGTAAGCAATCAACTGCTTTTAAATATTTAAATACTTCCTACATTTTACTGTCTCAAAGTATTGTGATTTATCATTTTGAGGCCACATGTTTAGTATATTATGTCCTTAAGGTACAGTCCTAAAGGTAGAATTTATACTTATTTCCTTTCAGTAAAACAAAGGGATTAAGATCCCTTCAGTAAAACAAAACCCATGCCACCTGGTTCAATAATGGGCATCTGAAACGAGAAACTAGTTATATGTCTACTTTCAATAATCTGTTTGAAAGACAAATGGGTCAGTGAGGTAAAACTCAGAAATGAGCAACAGTTTAAAGCTGTTAGTCCCACTTGGGCTCTGAAAGACAACAGAAGAGATAGTGCTACTGTCACCCAATAATTGAGAATGGCTGCGGGCAGGAGCTGGAATCCCAGCTGGGACGGTGCAATGGGATTTCAAGCCACACATCTTCAGCCAGGAATCAGGGGTGCCCAACCCATGGCCTGCGGGCTGCATGCTGCCCAGGGTGGCTGTGAATGTGGCCCAACACAAAATCGTAAATTTACTTAAAACATTATGAGATTTTTTTGTGATTACGTGTGGCAATGTATTTAATGTATTGCCTAAGAGAACTCTTCTTTCTTTGTGCCCCAGAGATGCCAAAACGTTGAACACTCCTGAGAGAGGTAGAAACACCCTTGCTAGTTTCTTTTCCTACCTGAAATCTCCCATCACTGTTTCTCCGGGGTTCAACCTTCCTTGTGTAAGGTGGGGGTGGGGCCATTGGAATTTATCTGTCCCATTTAATCTTATCACAGGTTTACTCAAAAGCATGATTAAACCAATTCATAAAATCCCTTAAGTAGTATATGAGAGCTTATTTCTCCATGTACTTACATTACTTGTAAATATTATTTTGTGATTTAGTTTCCAAATTGGTAGACAAAAGGTAATCTCATTTCTATTTTAATAATATTTGGTGATTACTATTCTGTTTTAATAATTTCTTTATTTTTTCTATTATCTCTCCTAGTTAAGTGTTTTTAGCTATCTTTGTATGGGCTCTGAGAATTTCTTATTACATTTGTTCCTACATTGCTCTTATGAGTAGGAAATTGCATTCCATGTTTATTTTCCAGTGACTATCATTTTTTTAAATTGCATTTTAAATTTGAAAGCCATAGACTTTCATAATATTTGTAAAAAATACTTCAATTATCTTCTATGCTTCCTTTACCTACAATTACACATTTTACCTATACTTGGAAGTTTACTTTATATTTTATGAAAAAATTGGCAACTTGCAGAAATCATCTTCTTATATTCTTGTGTTGCTTTTTGTAATTTACTTTTATTTATGTATTTATTTATTTATTGAATTTATTAGTGTGACATTGGTTAATAAAATTGTGCAGATTTCAGGTATTCAGTCCTATAATATATCCTCTGTATTGTGTATTGTGTGTTTACAACCCCAAGCTGAGTTTCCTTTCATCAACATTCATCTCCCTTTTCTTTTACAGACCTGCAGAACAATGGTCATATTCTGAAAATTTAACATGTTCAGAATTATCTATTTTAATGGATAATGGAATACAAATCAGCCTCAAGTCATGGGCACAAGTAGTGATGGCAATGTGTTCCTCTAGATATTTGTCGGTGAGTCATATTATTTGAGTGGTTGTTAATAATTCTTGCTGTATTTGCATCAATGAAATAGGCATGGCAAAACAGACTATACATGGCCTTAAGGAAAAAATTATGTGACTCTCTTAAATTTTAGACTGAGAGGCTGCTTAATGTATTTGTTTTGGCCTGGATTAGGCAACAGAGTTCCTCATTATTCCAAAATATTTTGCAGATTACTACAAGGATGCCTCCCTCTCCTATGTCATTATGGGATACACTTCACTGAGCTGCTCTCTACACCCTGCTTGAACTTCTAGATCTTATTCCAGGAAAGTATTTGCATATAGGCATTCTACTGGTTAAACTTGGGCTTCAAACACATAGCTCCAGGCTGCTGTGTCCTTTCTCTACACCTGACTCAATCCTACCTAATGGCTTAAGAATCAAATTGTTTCAGAAGGGAAGGAAATAAAGAAACGAAAAGAGACTAAAAAAGACAAGTTATCCATTTACACTAAAAATATAAAAGTATAACAATGTGCTCTTCTCATTGCCACCCATGGTTATATGTAGGGACACAGGAAAGTTCTCTTTCCCCTGCCTTCTAGTCACCAGCTTTCTGAGCATCAGATAATGTCTCAACACCATATACACATACCCTAAATTTCTCAGGTGTTTTCTCACTCTGTGAGTACCCAGAATGCTTCAGAGAATTTCTCTATGCTTCTCTTGATTTAGAGAACTGAAAGTGTGGAATGCTTCAGGAGGATAACTCTCAGCTCTCCATATTTCTTAGTCTTGGGTAGCTGAAAACACGAAGTGCCTAAGGTTGATTTCTTTCAAGTCCCCTGATGTTCCCTCACTCCTTGGCCTACTATTCAGGTCCTCAGTGAAGGACCATGGGAAAGAGTGAGTGGATAAAGAGTTATTCACTCTGTAGGTGGAGCTTCTCAGAAACTTAACCTATTCCACCAACCTATAAGCAGCCATTCCACATATCACCATTCCAATTTATGAAAGGTATTCCCAGCTTCTCTGTACCAGAGAATGTGGCAGATTCTTCCTTTTTCTGCAGCTTAACCAAGAAAAAAATAATTCTACTATGTTTACAGTCTCCCTTTTCTTTGAAGAATTTTCCACTATCTAGAATTTAGTTTATTTTGGTTTCGTTGCATCTTTGTTTCTTCGATATGTTAAAAACAACATATTTGCTATTTTATTGGGCCAGTATTGGTGATTAGAGTCAGAGCAACAATCTTGTATTTTCTACAGCTTACAAAAGAAAAAAAAAACCTTTTCATGATTTTTTAAATGTATTTCCTTAACTAGAACTTGATCTATAACTGTTAGCCAAACTAGAGAGCTTTTTGGCAGAGGCTTTCCCCTAATGCCCAGCACTGGTGTTGCCTTTTCTTTGCACAGTAACCCACTTGATTCTCTACTTCCCATTGAGTATGTTCATTTGATTCACACTTGCATGCTCCAAGCATTTTCTCTCATACTACACTATTCTCCGTCCTACAAAACATTTACTCCATTTTCTAAAATGTTCTTTATACTAATCTTATTGCATATGTTCAAATTCTGTATATCATTCCAAAAACCATTCAAATGACAATTTCTCCAACCAGACTTCCCTGAGCGCGCACTCTCTCTGTGTCACAGACACTCACGCACAAACACACGCACAATTTGCTTGCATTCCATTTTTATTAAAGTATTTTTTTCAGGTCTAATATATACATGATATAAAATCTGCCTTTCAAAAAGTGTTACATTTACCAGCTCTTTTTCCCTTACTAGATCTTATATTTATTAGGATCAAAATCTGCCATCTCTATTATTCTATTATCAAATATGCCTTGGATATAATATGAATAAAATAATTTATTAAATGAATACATGAAACAATTTTTGAATAAACCTATAATTTACCTTTTTACTGATTTTTATGAGCTGTTCACTATCACTTTTTAAACTTCTGTTTGCTACATATGTATATATTTATTTGTCATTGTTTCCTGTCCACCTTTATTATATTTTCTTCAAGAATGAATAATACTTTATTTTTTTGTATTTTTCACAATGTGGGCCATAATAAGTGTTCTGGAAATAGCAGAAGATCAAAATATAGTATATATGATGTGATGTTTTAACTTAATAATAATCTATATTTATGGATATTCATTATATGGGAGTGGGCAAAAGTAGGTTTATAGTTGTTAGCAGTTGAAAGACAGAGTTTATTCTTGTATTATTATTTATTAATTATCACAAATCTATTTTTCCCAACCCCTGTATTCATCTATCCAAAGTTATGTGGAGCATTAATAATACTATCTGTAAATTAATTACTTTTAACACATGCAAACTAAAAATACATACAGTTGCTACACTTACAGAAAGTATATTTGTGAAATAAAAACTAGGACTACAAGTTTTGGTAGAGAACATAGTCTTGTCCTACAAAAATACACTTTCTCACTTACAAATAATTACTATTAATCAAAATGATAAACAGATACATCATAAGGGTAGATTTAGAAGTATTATCAACACTAATTCATTGTGTTTCTTAGACTGTATTTGGGTACTATAATTTTCATACTTCCGTTTTTCATTTTTAAGTAAAAACATAGCTAACTTTCAGTAGTATGCATTAACTAATATTAAAAAAGCATTTTAAAAACAATTCTATAAAATTTTGTGACACATATACCTAAAATACAATATTTCATAGACCAACACAGATAGATAACTCATAATTTTCCCTACACATCAATGTTTCTTCAGATGTCAGGTTGTATGTGAAATATTCGCGTAGTATAGATTTTACACCTATGCTTCAAAAAGTGTGTGAACGTTTTATTTTTGCAAATTAAGGTCTATTTAATATGTGGGATTATTAAATCTCACTAATAATATTTAAATTAATAAAATTTATATGCTTTTATTTGTTGTTAGCTTTTATACATTATTTTTACTGGCTCTTCTTTGTATAAGTTATTGTGTAACTTTTTTTTGGAGATCACATCCAAAAAACAGATTCCTAGAAGTGAACATATGTTTTAAAAAATGTGGTTTCTTTTAAAGGTTCTTTTTTTTGAAAAGATTTTATTTATTTATTTTTAGAGAAGGGAAGGAAGGGAGAGAGGGAGGGAAACATCCATGTGTGGTTGCCTGTCATGAATCGTTTTAAATAGAGATTCCTAATTTTCTTATGTAACTCGTCTTCAGGAGGTGCAAAACATAGGTTCATTAAAATAATTAAAATATTTTTTTCCTTTAATGGAAAACAGTTATTTTGACTAAAATGAATATCTATCATCTTTCCATTCTAGTCTGTTGAACACTGTATGCTTTGAGAGGTGACATAATTAGGCAAACAGGCTTTTATCTGTGTATTGTAGTTTGTAAATTACATATCATATAGCTTAATGTCTTTTTCATGTAATATTCTTCTATTCAGAGAGTTGCTGATGATATTGATTTTGCTGCTACTTGAGAAAAACATCAAAAGAAGTCTTGACCTTAAATACTTATACTAAAGTTCTATACTCTTGAATAGACTCTGACCAAAGCACCTTTTTCTTTAAAAGTGTTATTGACGAACTGAAGAATACTTACTATCTTTAGAACATTCTCCTCAAACATCTTATCAGCAGGAATTTGCTCAAACCTTGTTCATTTAAAATAGTTGCCTTATTTAATTCTCATCTCTCCATATACATTAGGAATTATACATTATTTTGACTGATGCCCAGTTGTCGGTGATGTTTCCTGGAAAATAAAAATATTGACATATACAAATTACCATTAAACAAAAAAGCAAATGAAGGTATGCTAATTAGGAAAATTAGGATTAAGCATAATGTAACTCTGGTCTTTCCTGTTAAAAATTATACTGTATACACTTGTTTACTGCATTAACACACAATCTCAATCCTAGCAGTCTTAAATTTATCCATGTGGTACCTGGTTAGCCAAAAAGTCCATTTAGTTTTTTCCCTAAAAAATAGACACATTTTTCATTTTCTCTAATAACTTTATTGATTTTGATATTTTGAGTACATTGGCTATCTCCCACTATTGGCTCCTAGTGGGTAGAGGCCAAGGGTGCTGCTAAACTTTTACAATGCATAAGACAACCCCACAGCAAAGAAATATTTGGCCAAAATGTCAACATTACCAAGAAACTTCACAAACCACTTTGGATGCTTTCAATCAGTCACAACACCTTCTCTATACACTGCACAAATCTATTTTTTTTTTTTTGCATTTCAGTTGCATTTTTACCTTTCTTGAAATAATATACCAAAATGTTGCATATCTTCTTCCATCTTCAATATTAAAATGGCCGCGCAAAAATTCACCAACTTTGATTTTTTTTAATGTACATTCATATGACAGCTGTCGCAATATGATCTAACAAATTTTTTTTGAACGAAGTTAAATACAACTAAGCACTACTAGAGCCATCAAACTAAACAAACTTTGACTAACCCGATAGCATAAAATTGCCACCTTATTTTGTATGTATTCTATATTCTGTAAGTAAAGAATAGTTTGATCATTGTACACCATTTTTGAGGGGAAAAGAATGTATGGCAGATACTGTATGTGACATGAAAATCCTACAATATTTAATACCTGGCCTTTTACAGAAAAAGTTTTCCAACACTGGTAGAGAACATATATGAGGCTTTTAACCTACCCATCAGAGTATTGTAACTTTATTACTTAATCTTTGCACCAAAAGTGAAATATTAACAGAAACATTTAAGTAGACTTATCTAAATTGAGTTAAATTCCAAAACAAATTTACCTGTGGAGGAATGACAAAACAATCTGAGGAGCAACTGTGTGTGCAAAGCCAGTCAAACACTTAGCCCCTGCAGGTTCACAGACAGACTGATGCATCAACGAATGGAACAAGGTTTATGGCTAGATAGCAAAAAATGACACGCGCATCCTGAGACATAGAATGAAACTCAAAAAAACCCAAAACAAAACAACTGTCTGTGTATATGATGTGGGCTTAATGCTATGGGTTAGTAAAGAAAAGAAACTAGGCTTCATAGGTAAAGTAGCAGAAAACACTAGACAAACTATTACTTATGAGGATAAACTGGATTCCATATCTGACTCACACCACATCAAATCATAATCTTGTGGGTGACTTGAGGAGGAAGCTAGCACTCTTTTGCATGAAATTTCACAGTTCCGTGTATTTAATTCAAGCCAACAGAGTGAACCTATAGAAGGAGGAACCACTGTTGTGTGGGTGCTACCCATGACAGAGTGGTGAGCTGGTGGATCCACAGTCATACAGGTTCTGGTGCATACCCTAACACTGATAAAACAAAAACAGCTGTTTTTTACCGCCTTCCAGATCCAGATCGAATTGAAATTTATCATGTAACCAATCTCGACTTGGAACGACAAAGGGAAGAGAGCTCTAGGAAATTTAATTTTAGCTTCAATAGGTTGACAGTGCAATCTCACTACACTGTACACTTGGAAAATTTAAAGTCAAATTGCAGACTGTCAGGGATAAGAAATCTCAAGATTTGCCAGAGACACATGACAGACAATTTAAAAATGTATGAATACTAGCTTGACAGCAGAGACATCATCATAAACAAATGATGTCAGTAGGTAATGGAATAATATCTTAATGGAGGTGAAAAAATTATTTTCTTGGAATCTCATTTCAATCAAGCTATCAAGAGTAAATCATAAAATAAACATATTTCCAGATATTCAAATGCAAAGATAATTTGAATATAAAATAGAACTCCAGTAAAAAAAAATAGCATTTGTTAATTGAAAGATGGCTTCCAAATAGTATAATTACAAAACCAGCAATCCAACAAGAAATGAGTTACCTAATGTTATATTATCAAATCATAAATATAGAGAGAGCAAAGAAGTGACAAAATTAAATTTCCACAAAAGCTGTTTAGACAGATTGGCATCTCATTTCTTTGGCTCTTGGTTTGTCTCATATTCCATAAATATAAACAGGATTTTGATGGTGTATCAGCAATACTACAAATTTGAGGACGAAACCACACGATGAACATGGAGAGACTGCAATACAGGAGGAGCCTGGTCCCCCTGACATGCTTGAGTTGCTGCCCTGTTACATGTAGACTAAAACTTTTATGGGAAAAATAGTCTGTTTTTGTTCCTATTACCCAGGTTTTTTGTTGCTTAAATCCATTTTTTTTGTTTTAAGTTTATTCATTATTGTATTTTTCCATTACCAGTTACCCTCCTTATAAGATCAAATTCATCATAGTCATTATAGTCAAACCTTGGAGGAGAAGCCTAATTGTACCTAAAGTAAACAATCACAGAGACAAAAAACAAACACACAAACAAGCAAAAAAACTGCCACATTATTATCCACAATTGCAACATGTTATGGTAAAATTAAAGAGAGAGACCAGATAATAATTGGCTGGAGTGTGATCCTAAAGGTTTCATTTATGTTAAGATGAAAGGAAAAATTTAAGAGCTGGGAATGGATGTAGAGAAAAGAAATATTGTGCTTTCAAGATGTTTGAGAAAGAGATTACTGGGTTATAAACCTGGCAAGTGGTTTATAAAAAGATTTACATCTCAAAGGACAGATAAGGGATTTGGGCTTACAAATTCTCTATGTAAATATTCAGAAAAGAAAGGAAGGAAGATCAGGGGCCTAGAGTCTGAAGAAACTTATCTGAAGTGTAGTTAATCTAAGGGAAATGTAAGGTCATCTTGGTCAATAGCACGTGCAGGTTTAGAGGCAAGACAACACCCTTAAGGAGAATGCTTAGCCAGATTAAATAGCCCTGGATTTGTGGAGGTTAACTCCAGCAATAAATTCAAATATATACATGCCTAAGCCCTAGCAGTTGTGTGTCCCTGATTGAACTGTAACTGAGAGAGAGTACTCAGACAGAGGGAACAAACAATAGAAATAAAATCTACATAGATGTAAATTGCATATAGTGGTATATGGAGAGAAATACGTGACAAGGTGTAAGAATGTGTTAAGAAGCATTTGAGCTGGACACTTGCCTGCTCTGCATCTCTAAAGCAGAAACACAGTCTTGGAGGGGAGGTAGAAGGATACTTAAGGCTTGACTTTGTGTTTGAGACAGCAGCTTTAAACTCGGTTCATCACATTCCTGCAAGCGGGGTACCACTCCCAGGCATGTGGACCATAGGAGCAGTTCCAGGGTGGAGCGCCGGGATGCTGCATGGGCAGCAGACAGGCAGCGATTCTCTAAGCGAGCAGGAATACAAACAGCTATTGAGCCTAATATCATAGAAAAACAAAATCGCAGAGTGTGGACATCCTGGAAGAAGCTTAGAGCATATAAGAAGGTTGGCAGAAGAAACTGTTGTACTTAAAAGACAACTGCACTGATGTTTAACAAAGGAAATGAACAAAAGGGTAACCGTTCCACATGTGTGACTAGAAGAGGGCAGATTAAAAACAAGAAATTAGAGTACATGTTGTCCTCAGAATTTCAACTCAAATATATTAGGAAAAATTCTACCCTATTCTGAATTTTAGTGTTAGGAGAGTACCATTGTGTTTGTTTTTCATACTAATAAAGTTAATTACCAGCCACTCCATTACTAATCTCTGAATTATTCAAACCTTGTACAGTAAATAGAAGCCCTATTAAATTGTACTTTCTCTGCTGCTCCAGCCTTCTTGTACAATTGCTGGGAAAATTGATAAAACACAAGAATGGAATTTTGGCGACCAAAAATTACCCATGGGAAGATTTTTGTTGTTCCAACCTGTTTTTACAGAGCCTAAATTATATATATATATATATATATATATATATATATGAAGAAAATATATATACTTTTAACATTGTAGTTAGTAGAACTCAAGTTTCACTGTTATTTTTTTAAATCAGTTTTATTGATGTATAACTTACATTCAGTAAAGCTTGTCATTTTTCAAGTTCAGTTCCATGAATTCTTTAAAATGTGCATGCAGTTCTTAGATACCACCAGAAGCTCCTATCCTTATAGATTGTTTCCTGTTTGTTTTGTTACACTTTTTAAAATAAGATAAAAGTTATATTTACATACAATAAAGCCACCTATTTGAGAGTACTATTTGATTAATTTTGGTTTAGTTTTTAGTGTCTGTGGACTGTGCAGGAAGCTTTAGGCCAGTCACAAGCTGGCTGACTTTAGAGAAATGTAGCGTATGGTGGCTCAGTCTACAGACCAAAGGCTCTTCCTGCACATGTTTAGCATAAAAGCTGAGACACGTGCAACTTGCATTTCAGAGAAGACCACAGGGTAATGAATAAGCTGAGTCACAAAGAACGTAAGTGACCTCACCAGTTGGTAGCAAGTCACCAAGACTACAGTCATCAAGCTAACTTCAGGAATTTGATCCCAAGGTCCGTATTGGTGGCTATACCCATTTCTGGTGCATAGTGTATATAGGCAAGCAAAGTCATGGTCAGGAGAGTTTTTAGTAGGTGAGACTAGCCTCTGAATATAAGTTCCTGAAGTTTAGCAAGAAAACACAACTTCTCCTAAGCATGCATGTCAGAGGCAAATGTTTGATTCTAGAAGGCAGAGGCTTTATGTGCTTCAGGAGTGAGGTCTGGAGGCTGAACAAAGTGAACTGCTTCTCAGTTTCCAGTCGGCAAGATTTTTGATGTGATAATGTGTCCTGTTGAGGTTTCAGCTCTACATTGTTAGTGCTAGGCTAGTGAAAATATTTAGATTACCTCTCATGAGCCGTGTCTTCCATTCAGGACTCTTCATGCAGAAAAGTGCGGGCACTAACTGACCTTGAGATTGATTGTAACTTCGGCATCTGCTAAAATACCATCTTCTAGTGTATGAGCTAAAGGTGACTCTTCAATGCTTAGGTAAAAATGACAAACCTTTCCTAAGAGGCAGGTTTCTTAATGCTAAGGAATTCCACTGCCACACAGGACTAAAAAAAAAAACAGTTAAAAAAATAGGAGCAATGCTATGTTACTTCCTAGAATTCATACACAATCAATCCAGTACTGGCATGTTAGAAACAGGGCTCAGAGGGAAATGGAAATTATAAGATTAAGCTTGATGGAGAAATCCCTAGAGGTAATGTACGTGTATCATGTGAATATTAATTTTGAACTAGTGTTTCTCCCGACTGAATTTAAAATCCACAGAATGTGAATTCAGGACTGCGTGTACACTGACTGCTAATTTGGTGAGCCAAAAGCCATGATTGTCTCATTTTCCCCTCATCCCCTCATGTTCAGGTGATTTTATTCAAAGCCATAGGCAATATTCAGTACTAGCTCCTGGCAACACAATTGCATCTGTGAGAGCTGGATTGGGTCCTGTGTGCCCGTGGATTACTAGATGTAGAGGGTAGAAGACAAGGGTTGTAAGGCTCTTTCTTGTTATTCTTAGGATACTTTGAAAGAGACATTTATCAGAAAAGGACATGGAAATAAAATACTTTCTGAGGCCCTAAAGGAAATATACATACTAATCTTTTGGATACTTTGAAAGAGAAGTGTATCAGAGACAGACATGGAAAGAAACAGTCCCTGAAGTCCCTGAAGGAAGTACTCCTATTTCTGTGAGCATTAGCCCTGTGTATGGATGCCAAAGAAGCCAGTTTCTGCCTTGACACTGAGAACCCCTAGACTTTAGATACAACAAAATGCAAAGGTGGGGAAGGCAGACCGTGGATTTTTACTTCTTTAGAATGGTAATCTCACCATTACACCAGAGAAACAGAGTGTGAGCTTTTTTTCTGTTTTGTGATTTAACTTTAAAGAGAATTTACATTTAGAATTAAATTTCACCATGGTATGTAATATTAGGGCAAGATACATATTCTCAAACAAACATATCTATTTATTGGCATTTTTATCACTTGGTTAGCTCTACCCATCTGGGTTTTAGACTACCATAATATTTCCATTAGTGAAGAATTTTGAGCTTTCATGGCAAATGTAGCTAGATGCAATTTGAACAGTAGATTATTAAGTGAATTTTCAGCCTTGGCAAAACAGTGCCTTTGAAGTTAATGTGATCACTGTACTATTCTTATATTTCACAAACTTTTGGGAGTAAACATCTAGGGGTATCACACATTGTTCAAGGAATGTGGTCAAAAGTGCAAGATCTTGGTGCAGAAGAGCTGTTCTCACAAATAGGGACTCAGGTCTGCCTGCCTACTATACTAGCCATCTCCACCCCCAGGCAGCTTAGCCGTGTGTCTACTCAGCCCAAAGGCTGGTGGGTTAAGAAAATGGAGAGTTGGCAAAAATAATCGAGAAACATTTTCTCTCCCTCCCACCCCCAGTTTCCATGAGGAGGATGTTATTTTTTAAACACCTGCCCTCTCAATTCAGTCATTCTTAGAGAAATAATGAATTAGTGGCTTACACATTCAAGTATACCTTAGTAAACTCAGGTTACCCCTTCATTCCTTTGAATATGGGGGTAGAGCATTCTGAATGATTTTGATTTGAGTGAAAGAATTTTCCCATTGCCCTTTCACCAAAAATTGTCACTGGGTGCATACATGTGCCTGATTCTGGAAGTGCGTATTATGAAACAAACTTGCCCAGATATGTGTAATGAACACAAATTTGGCAGTTATTAGTTATTGATGTAAAGTGTGTACTTAATCTAGGACTCCTTTGTTCTATTTTCTCAATATGGAAGACAGTACTCTTTATTAAAGGCCTTTAGTGATCCTAATAAGCATCAGTCTGCTTTGACATGTAACATAAATATTACTTCCTTCTTTATAGAAGTAATCACATGAGTGAGGAAGAAGGTAAATAAAGTAATAGAGTAAATATGAGGTATTTTAAAACATTAACTCATTACCTACTTAAGATAGATCTTTTTAAACTAATGTATTCAAACTTCTTTGTAATGAGATATTAAACCAAGCCTTTTCCTTTCCTCAGTTTTGCTAAATAATATAAGCAATGAGAGAGAAAAAAATTAGTACTTACTTTGAAATGGGAAGTGTTATACATGCCTGATTCTATTTATTTATTTTCTTAAGATTTTATTTATTTTTAGAGACTGTGTAAGGGAAGGAGAAAGAAAGGGAGAGATCATTGTATGGTTGCCCCTTGCATGCCACCCCCCCCCAGTGGGGACCTGGCCCACGACCCAGACATGTGCCCTGACTGGGAATCCAACCGGCAGCCCTTTGGTTCTCAGTCTGGTGTTCAATCCACTGAGCCATGCCAGCCAGGGACATGCCTGATTTTAATGAAGTCTAAAAATGGATTCCTGATATAAAGCTCTTGTAAAGTTAAGGAAAGTACTTACAAGATAAACAGGATTCTTGAGGACAACCAGTGAAGAAAGTATAATTGGAAAAACTATAATGAATCTCTCCAACATTAGATGTTCTGCACACAACTATACTTTTTTTATAAATGTTGTGATTTGCTAAATCATGAAAAGGCCAACGATGAACAAATAAAGAGGCGTGATGGAGATAAAGACCGAGAGAACTAAACAAATGAGTAAGAAACCAAACAACTTTAGGGACAAATAAATAAACACATTAAAAGTATTGAATAAATTCTAAACTAGCCAATGTTAATAAACTCTAGTCATGACATAAAAACATCCCATGGGGTTCTAACATTCAGTCTGCATATGCTGAACTCTAAGTCTAAGAAGAATGCACATGGGCAAGCAATTGTCAGAGCACTAAAGGCTTCAAAGAAAGATATTGATTCGACAGGATTAAGATGGGAGAAAACCAAATGAGAAGTAAATCAAATCTTAAAATAATTAATTTCATGCTTTGCATCCCTTCAGTGCAAAAAATAAAATGAAATACAGAACAAGAATATAAGAAGCAGAAATTTAAATTTAGGTAATGACCAAACATTTAGAACAGATCTCAAATTTATAAGGTTTGTATTGTTTCTTAATGTTAAAATTAACTTCCTTTAAGAACTTCGAGTTAGGATTAAAGCACAATATAATAATTGTGTTGTTTAATTTTTTCTTTACTTAAAAGCATTGACAAGTTTAACTCTAAATTTACATGATTTTTCTTATCTATTCATGATAAAGATGTAATTTGAAGATGGCAGAAATGTAGAAGCAAAACTTCCACCATTCTACTGAAAAATAAAAAGATGAGTGAAATTTAACATCGATCACCAATTTAGAAGATAATTTACAAATTTTAAAATTCAGGTGTGAATGAGTGAAATAGCAGATGCAGTTAACATTTTGCTCATCCTTATAAAGCAATTGTAAAAAAGACTATAAGCAGAAACTTTAAAATTTTTTCTACTTATTATCATTTAAAAATACTGTTGTTCAGTTACAGTTGTCCCCATTTTCCCCATTACTCTCTCCTGCCTCCCCAACCTGTTTTTTTAAATTTTTTAATTTAATTTAATTTTAATTGTTGTTCAAGTACAGTTTTCTGTCTTTTACTCCCATCCTAGCCCACCCCCCAGCCCCCAAACCTGTTTTTAGATCAAAGTAGTTATTATGTAGATGCAAGGTTACTAATCTTGTATGGGATTTCTGAGAAAATAGCACACAGAAGCTATGATAGAATCATTACTTCTCACTTACCCAAACCAAAGATCACTACTTTGCACATTTTAAAGAAAGTAAAGAAAATTTTGCTATTTGTAAGTTAAATCTAAGGATTCTATTCCTACCTATCCACACGCAACCTACTAACACAAGCATAATTATGATCTACCAAGTGTATTTTCTCTACAAACAGTTGAGGAATTCTAAGGCTGTAATACATAAGAAGTAAAAATTTTTATATTCAGGAAGAGGATTAATCTGCTGTATCAAATTAATCATTGCCAATTATTAGTATAATTTATATTTAAGTAACTGACTCTTTGTGCATTAATTTCCATGGGTATTGTCAAGTACTTTTATTCTTGTGGAATGACCTGCATATAAACTTTTAGTTTTAGTATAAGGCCCAGGCATAGACTTACAGTCACAAATTTCCAGAGTTAAACATAACTCAAATGTAAACATAATATTTTCAGTTTATTTACATAATCTTTAGCTGCCCTGGTAAAATGATTTATAATATTAACTATCCAATTATATCTATAGAATTCAAAAATCTCTTTCAGACTTAGGCAACACATTACAAGTTTCAATAGTTTGGGCAACTATTTCCTGAAGAAAATTACTAAAATCCCAAACATAATAGTTATCCTTAAACAAACAAACGTATGGGTACAGAGAACAGACTGATGGTTGCCAGAGGGGAAGGTGTTCAGGGACTGGGATGAAGGGATGAAGGGATGAAGATGAAGGGGTGAAGAAGTACCAACTGATAGTTACAAAACAGTCACCAGGATGTAAAACATGGTCCAGGGAGTACAGTCAATAATAGTGTAATAACTATGTATGGTGCCTTTACACCTTGTAAAGTATAAGGTTGTCTAACCACTATGGTGTACCCCTGAAACTAATACAAAATAATACTGAATGCAAACTGTAATTGAAAAATAAAAAAAAATAAAAGTAATCCTTAACTGCTTCAGATATAATCATTTATTTCATTAATGTTGGGTAATAACCTTGGGTTTAAAGTGCTTATTTCCTATTAACATTTGATTCTAAAAAATTATATTTTAAAATTACATATCTTTCTAGGGAATCAATCTAAGTGCATCTACCTTTAATAAAATTTTATTTAAGAACAGTTTTATATGAATTATATGCCAGAATATTAGGCAAATTATAAAATTATATAAAGGTTAATATAAAAATATTCAGTAACTTAAGTTTCTAATAAAAATGTTAAAGCCACTGTTAGTATAATTTTATTGCAAGGTAGTTTGTAAGAAATTTTACTGTGTAAACTACCTTTGGAGAATTAAGGGAAAAATAATTTTTCTTAGTGGATAATCAGATCACCTCAGTGGATTTTATATTATATGTACACATCCATAATTTGGAATAAGCAGAAAAAATATTTGATCTTTTCCATTAAAGGTGAGAGAGGAGAGAACAAAGGATGCTCAGGAGAGGACAACGTTTGGAACACATATGTTCCAATGTTACAGTAACTGTAGTAAATATATGTATATATATTAAGTACACATTCACTAATGAAGGACAGGTTCTCAGACTGAATTTTAATATTAAGTATTACATTGTTTATAAGAAACTTAACTAAAAACTAAGATATAGAAATGTTAAAAATAGAAGGAAGAAAAATTGCACACATCAACTGTGTAACAAAAGAATCCCAAAGGTAAGAGCAGCATTTGTGTTGGAGACTTACTACATCTCTCTCAAATTCCAATAGCATTGATGATTTTCATGCATAAGTTATTGAGCATGAATTTCACAAGGAAATTTTATGCAGAGTAAAACAATTCTTTCAGATGGAATGTCCTTTTTTTATAAATTATATGTGAAAGAGATCATAAATCAAGTTCAATAAATTCCAATGAAATAGTACCATCCCGGTTATTATATTCTGGTAACAGTCAATTCAAAGTACTCACTGGTAGCTACAAAATAGTCACAGGGTATAAAGTAAATGCAGGGAATATAGTCAGTGATGTCAGAAGAACTATGGTGTCGGCGGGTACCTGAAATGTCAGGGGGATTCCTGTGTGAAGTATATGATTGTCTAACCACTGCAGTGTACAGCTGAAACCAATACAGAATAATATTGAATGTAAACTATCAATGAAAATTACAATTTAAAAAAATTGGAAAATATCAACAAAAATTGTAGGATGTATATGACTGTAAACAAAACCATATGTTTTAAGTAAGAATTGAGTTAAAATTCATTAGGGAAATTATAAAGCATAAATGACATAAAAGTGTCCTCATTACTTAAATTCTTACAAATTTTAATACAGGCCTTTGAATTATAAGATTTTGATTATACAAATATATAGTAAATAGTATTCAATTTAAATTGACTTTTATTTGACAAAGGTGATATATATGTGACAAATATATAGTTACTAATTTTCTTTTCCAGTATTATTCTACATGGGAACAAATAACCTTGAGAATCTTAAGTTTTAGTTAATATTCACATATATTAAAATTAATATGTTTAGTGTATAATTCAATGAGTTAAGATAAATGTAATCAAAATACAATTAAGATTTACATATTTTCATTATTGTTCAATTACACTTGTCCCCAATTCCTCCCCATGACTCTCCCGTCCCCCCTACCTCCACCTCCCACATTCAATTCTTCACCCCTTTGGTTTTGCCCATGGGTCCTTTATAGGTGTTCCTTGACACACTTCTCCCTTTTTCCCATCATCCCCTTTCTTCCACCCCTTTGGCTACTGTCAGTTTGCTCTTTATTTCCATGTCTCTGGTTATATTTTGCTCTCTTGTTTGTTTTGTTGATTAGGTACCACTTATAGATGAGATCACATGGTATTTGTCTTTCACCACCTAGCTTACTTTACTTAGCATAATATTCTCCTGTTCATCCATGTCAGCCCAGAAGGAACTGTCCTTTACATACATTTCCAGTCAATTCCCACCATCATAAGTAACCTCAGGTCTATTGTTTTTATAAAGATAAGGGTTTTTTTTTAATCCTCAGGTGAGGATATGCTTTTACTGATTTTAGGAAGAGAGGGAGAGAGACAGAGAGAGAGAAACATTGATCAGTGCCTTTTGTAGGTGCTCCAATCAAGGATTGGACCTGCAACCTAGATATGTGCCCTGACTAGGAATCTAACTCGCTAACTTTTGGCGTGTGGGGTGATGCTCCAAACAACTGAGCAACACAGCTGGGGTTCAGGTCTTTTTTATTTATTTTTTATTTTTTTTACAACATGGTATGATTTTTATCTCTTGCTCATCTCAAAAGAAATGTGGTCATATAGTACGTACTCTTGTGTTTGACTCTTTTCACTTGACATAGTTGTATATATCATAGTGCATTCTATTTAATCCTGGATATTATTACATTGTATAGAAAAATAATAATTTTATGTAAGGCCTAATAGTAGACATATGTCTTCTTTTACAGTTTTTCCAATTTTAAATAAAACTCTTATACACAGTTGCATTTTAGCATTTTCACCAGTATACTTTCATTTTCTACTTTTCTTTTGCTCGGCAGTTGGGTTGTTTCCCATTCTTGGTTGTAGGAATACCTCTACCACAATCACTTTTATAGAAGTTTTACAGTTGACAGTTTTGTTCTGAGCTAAATACCAGGTATTGGCATACTGGATCATAAAACAGGTCCATCCTTAGTTTTATTTAGAAAAAAGACATTGCAAGGCTCTTTTACAGTGTGCTAACCATTGTATGCACCTACTGTTAGCAAACCGAATTGGGGTTCAGCCGCCCACCACCATCAAAAGGCAAGCTGCAGAGGCAGAGGCTGGTGAGAAATGAAAAATGTTTCATTAAAAAGCTGAACAGTCTGGGAGGAGAATGAAGAAATATCCATCTCAAAGCTCATCTCCTCCACAAAACCTAAACAAAACCTAGGAGTCCTCAACAAGACTAAAACAAAAAGTAAGGCTCAGAATCCCTGCTCCTTTTTGAAGTACTGTACTTTGGAGTCCAAGCTGGCATCTAAGCAGCTATCCAGGTAGCTTAGCTTGTGCCCAGGTGCTGTCTTGCTTGTGGCTCATCCCCGGAGGCTGTGTGTGGAGCTGGTGCTGCCATTGGCCATGTGGCTTCTAGGACCACAAAGTCCTGAGCTCCCAGGCTGGAGAGTTTGCCAATGAACCAGGGAATGCTCCACTGGGTCAGCAGGAGAGGGAGACTCCTTTCTGGAGGCCATGGGCCCTGTGACTGCTAAAGTCACATGGCCCATGAAGAGGACAGGCCATTATACTGTCAAGTGCCAGTTCCAAGCAGCCAGCCATGAACAAGAGACAGATTTTTTTTTGCACTGTTCTGTTTATATTAGTTTTGGATGTGGGATGGACCAGGTTCTTACACAGAATGACCAAATAACTTAATAAAGTTTTGTGAGTTTTTGGTGGGTCTGCCTCCCAACCTAGCCCTTCTTTCCCCTGGCTAGAGTGACAGGCTTTAGATCCAGACCTCCTCCTGTGCTATTTTAACTTCTGTTGCATCTGCGCCTGCCTTCCCCTTGTCCCAACCCCAATCTGGTACCAGAAGGGGGTAGGAGGGCTTTCCCCCTCTTACCCAGATATCTTACCAGCTTTGCATGTGCTCAGTGGGCTTCCTCCTGCTGCCATGGTGCCTGGGGGTAGGGAAGTGTGCACTCAATTACCCTGGCTGTCCCTCTTTTCCCAGTCCCAAGCCCCCTCCCAGTGGTCTGGAGATCTATCTACCTGAATCACTGCTAGAAAGATGTGAAGTGTTATTCATTCTCTGGAATTTCAGAGTTACCTGATCGGTATTTTTTATTTCAGCTTCTTAGTGTGTAATGATATCTCACTGTAGTTGCACTTCCTTTGTGATTACTGATGTTGCATTCTTTTTTATTTTCTTATTGACAGTCTTTTATTTCTCTTATGAAATGACAATTTTTTGGCCCAGCTGGGATATTTATATTTTACTATTTTTAAATTTTATTTTATTTTTGTAATTTCATCCTCACCCAAGGACATGCTTACTGATTTTAGAAGGAGAGAAAGGGAGGGAGAGACAAGGGGAGGGGAACATCAGTGTGGCAAAAACCATCAATCTGAGAGAGAAATATTGATTGGTTGCCTTTCATGTGTGCTCCAGATGGGGACCTGCCTGCAACCTAGCCAGATGCCTTGACCAGGAACTGAACCCAGAAATTTTATTTTTAATAATAGATTTCTGAGAGTCCATTATAATTTTTATACAGTAGTTCCTACTCAGATATGTTGTATTTTCTCTAACTCTATGACTGATACTTCATTTTATTAAAGGGGTCTTTTTGATGATCAGACATGTTAATATTAATGAAGTCATTTTTGCAAATTCCTTTGTAGTTAATGATTCAAGTATTCTTATTGAAATTCTTTGTTACCATAAAATATTCTTTAATGTGTTCTACAAGTTTCATAGTTTCAGTGTTTAGGTTTAGAGATATGATCCATCTTTAATTTTAGCATCTGGAATATGGTAGGATTTGAGGTTTATTTATTTTCTCTTTATCCAAACACTACTGACCTGTTTTGTCATCTTTGTCTAAAATAAATGTAGGAGTATCTCTAATTTGTCTTTCCTGTTTCATTGATCTATTTGATTTTCTTTACACATACCACACTCTAGTGGCTAGTGTGGCTTTATAGCAATTCTTAGTGTTATGTTTACTCATCATTTCAAAATGAGTTAGCTATTCTAGTTTATTTAACCTTTTATATAAATATTATAACCAACTTGTCTATTTATGCAAAAAATAATTTTGGATTTTTATTGTGAATTCATGAAATCTAATCTATTGACAAATTTGTTGAGAATTGATATCTAAACAACATTGAATTTTCCACTTCTTTAGCCCATTCCATCTGTTTATTTATTTCTGTCTTCCTAAATATCTACTTTCAGTAATTTAAGGTGTCCTGGTAATGTATTTACATGCCTTTTCCATAGTGTAGTGTTAAATATTTAAATTTTGGGATTCAAAATTTATTTTTAAAGTAATTTCTATCTGGAAATCATTTCTAAGTTTTGCTTCCAGTATCTAAAATGTAATTGTTTTTGTAAATTGACTTTATACCGTGCAAGTTTGTTAAATTAACTTATTGGTTCTGGTAGATTTTGCAGATTACAAAGAACTTTCTTTGAAAACAATCATCTCATCTTTCTAAAGGGAAGTTATACATCTTTCTAACTCTTCTGACTGATTTTTTTTTTTTTTTTTTTTTTTGCTTTATGGGAATGGCTTAAACCTCTGGTGTGGTACTGTATAAAACCAGTTTTAGTGAAAAGCTTTGCTTTCTTTCTTATTCTAGGACTAAAAAGTTTATTATTTGACCAAACACAATGTTAAGTGTTGGTTTTATGTAGACAACCTTTTCAAAACTGAGGAATTTTTTCTAGTTTCTCAGCCTTTATATCAAGAATATTTTTCATTTTTGTCAAATGCTGCTTTTGTAAGTATTGTGGTAATCTGTAATTTGTGATTACTTAATATTATATGTATATGTAGTCAGATTTCATTTATTTTTCATTGACTGTATTGGGGTGGCATTGATTAATAAAATGATATTGGTTTCAGGGGTAGAATTGCATAGCACATCATCTATATGTTGTACTGTGTGCTCACCACTCTATTTTTTTTTCAGTGATCTTTTATTTTTTTATTTTAGATTATTCAGTACAGTTTCTATCTTTTATTCCCATTCCAGCCCACCCACCCATCCCTCCCCACCTCCCTTCCACTTCCAAGCCCCGTAGTTTTGTCCATGTGTCCTCCATACTTGTTCCTGTAAACCCTTCCCTTCTCCCCTGAAATTCCCTCCCCTCTCCCCTCTGGTCACTGACATCCCACCCTCCATGCTCACCACTCTAAATCAGATTTCTTTCCATCACCATTGTCCCCTTCTTTATGCTCTCCTACCTCCCCCACCCCCATTCCCTCGGTAATTCATATGCTCTTGTCTCTCTATGAGGTTTTTTTTTAGCTTAATCCCTTCACTTTTTTATCCAGTCCCCAACTGGAATTTTGTTAACATGGTTATTTACATGGTTTTTAAAGTACACTCACCTCCTGCCTGCTGGCTAGAATGAAGTTGGTCATAATGTATTACCAATTTGTTGGATTTGATTTGCTAATATTTTGTCAATTTTTCTATTTTCATAAGGTATACTTATCTTTAATCTCATTTTTCTAAAGATAATTTTATCTAAGTATAACCATTTTCTAAATAAACATAAATATAAATAATAATATAAATATATAAATGGTCTGGGGCCATGGTGACCTTATAAAAATATTGAGGATATTCTATTCTTGTCTATTGTTTTCTGAAGGAATTTATGAGATTGATATTAATTTTGTTCCTTAAATATAATAAAATTCACCAGTGAAGCCATCAGGGACTGAAGTTGTTGAAGTTTTGTCATTACAAATTTAAATAATTAAATGCCTTTGGGGTCTGCAGCTTTTCAATCATTTCTCTTATGTCAATAGTGCTGGCTTATGTCTTGTAAAACTTCTTTTTTTGATAAAATGTCAAATTTGTGTCATAAATTTTATTATACTATTCTGTTGTTATATTTGCAATGACTCTATCAGTAAGGATATCCACTCTTTTATTCTCAATATTGAAATTGTTTATCATCACTTCTGTAACTAAGACCAGTCTTACCACGGGATTATAGGTTTTATTAAACTTTTCAAAAAATAAACTTTTCCTTTGTTAATATTCTTTTTCTTAATTCTATTTTATAAATATTCACTCTTATTTATTCTTTTCTTACTTCTACTTATCTTTGGTTTAATTTGCATATTTCACCTTGTCTTCCAAAGGTGAAGACTTAGGTCACTAACTTTTAAACCTATTTTTTTTTACCAATTCATTCTAATTTTTTTAATGTTTTAGTAGCTTTTAGAAGAAGATGGAAAAGTCTAATAATAGTAACTCTGTCAGGACTATAGGAGGAAAATGTTTGTTTTCTAAGTTTATATATATATCATTTTTATATATATCTTACAAATATATTATTCATATTACTATATTATTTTTATAACTATTACAAATTATTTTCAAGTGCCAAAAATCTTACTGAAAATTTAATTATGAAATATTTTAATAATCTTAATATTTACTTTTAAGAGACATAGCCATACACCTGACTGAAATATTCTTCTATTAACCTGGGGTTTTGATTTATGTAGGTTGAATAAAATGTGGATTTATTCAATTAGTAAAAGAGTACTTTGAATGTTCTATATTATTTATGGGAACTTTGGTGAAATACTTGTTGTATAAGTAATTTCAGCTAAGGGATGTTCTAAATTAAAAACACATCACAATCTATAATGCTTCACAATTCTTTCTGCTGGTAAAAGACTTTGCTGTTAACTAGATAAATCTTCCCACCAACTGAACAAGTTCTGTACTTTAAATGGAAGTGTTAGTAATAAAACCATATCATCATATAGAGTACCAAACAAAAATAACACTTCTCAGCTAGAATCTTGAAAAATTTAAATGAATTTTAAAAGTAATCTAAATTTCTTTAAGGAAAGAGTATTTTATGTAGGAACACAAAGTATGACTAATCCAGACATGCCCAACTCTAATTAAGAAAATTTGTCACTGGTAACCTGATTCCTTTTCTTATAATTGCCATTGCATAAAAATGCCTGATCCACATAAATGTTTGATTAGTAAAACATTTTATTACTTTCAATAATGCATATCATAATTGTCTCTGTATGTAGAAGATAGTGTTTTGGGCGAGTACTATAGTTATATGGTGAAATGTTAATTAAAACGGAAGTAGTATACTGTTTGTTCCAAGTCCAATTACTTAATTATAAAATTAAAACAATATAAAGCTAAATAATTTGCCACTTCTACTCTCACTGGTGTTATAAAATTATATCCGAATGATTTCCAAAATGATTAGCATGGCTCTAACTGTCACGAACTGCAGGTTGCCAGGTTATTGAATCTCGAAACAGCTCATAACTATTTTTTAAAATTCACCCTTGTGGCTGCCATTGCACAGTGCAACATAGCAATATAAGAAGGCACATAGTTTGGAACATTAGAATGGAAAAGATTATTGCCTTTCTTCCTCTCATTCAAAACTGTTATTTTAATGGCACATATTTCCGAGATTTATTTATTTGGATTTGCTTCAGAATTGACCTTATCAGCTCATAAAGTTTTCACCATATAACAGAAATATTAGTTCAGATTTAACTGCTTTCAATCACTTTGTAGGACAGTGTTTATAAGGAGCTGAATTTAAACAAACATCTTTTCTTCTACCCAAAGCAGTGTGATTCTTCTGATTAATTAAATTATATTGTAAAATGTTGCTAAGTGATATCCATTTCAATAGTAAAATAATTATATGGTATGGTTGACGGTATCAAGACAAAAGTCCTATTCAGAATTCTGGCCAAGATGGAGGCATAGATAGATACACTTACCTCGTCGCACTACCAAAAGGACAACAACAAATTTAAAAACAAAAAATAACCAAAAAATAACTGGGTGGAGAGAGAGGACTAGCAGCAAGGTGGCAGCTGGAGGACCAATCGCACGGCAGTGGCTGGTGGAGCAGGTGGCCCCACATTTGTGAGTGGATAAACCAGCAAGCACAGGTGGGGAGCAAGACAGACCACTCGACCCATCATTCCAGCCCAGGGAAATAAAGCCTCAAAATCTCTGGCAGTAAAAATCCATGGGGGTTGCTGTAGTGGGAGAAACTCCCAACCTCATAGGAGAGTTCGTTGGAAAGACCCACAAGGTCCTAGAACATACACAAACACCCCCACCAGAATCAGCACCAGAAGGCCTCAATTTGCTTGTGGGTATCAGGGGAAGTGATTGAAAGCTGGCAGAGAGCTGAGCAACGGGCATTGCTCCCCTTTCGAGCCCCTCCCCCACATACAGCACCACCAGGGCAGGCAATCTGTGTTGCCTGTGTTGTGCATACCTGAGTCTCTACCCCTTACAAGGTAACAAGTGTGCCTAGACAAAAAATATATGGCCCTAATGAAAGGACAGATCAAAGCTCCAAAAACAGAATTAAGCTATGAAGAGATAGCAAACCTATCAGCTGCAGAGTTCAAAACAATGGTAATCAGGATGCTTACAGAAATGGTTGAATATGGTCACAAAATGGAGGAAAAAGTGAAGGCTATGCAAAGTGAAATAAAGGAAAATATACAAGGAACCAACAATGACGGGAAAGAAACCAGGATCCAAATCAACAGTTTGGAGCAGAAGGAAGAAAGAAACATTCAGCCAGACAGAATGAAGAGACAAGAATTCAAAAAAAATGAGGAGAGACTTAGGAACCTCCAGGACAACATTTAAATATTCCAACATCTGCATCATAGGAGTGCCAGAAGAAGAGGGAGAGCAAGAAATTGAAAACTTATTTGAAAAAATAATGGAGAACTTTTCTAATCTGACAAAGGAAATAGACTTCCAGGAAGTCCAGGAAGCTCAGAGAGTACCAAAGTTAGACCTAAGGAAGCACACACCAAAGCACATCATAATTACATTACCCAAGATTAAAGATAAGGAGAGATTCTTAAAAGCACCAAGAGAAAAAGAGGCAGTTACCTACAAAGGGGTTCCCTTAAGATTACCAACTGATTTCTCAAAAAAGACTTTGCAGGCAAGAAGGGGCTGGAAAAAAGTATTCAAAGTAATGAAAGGCAAGGACCTACATCCAAGATTACTCTATCCAGCAAAACTATCATTTAGAATGTAAGGGCAGATAAAGTGCTTCCCAGATAAGGTAAAGTTAAAGAAGTTCGTCATCTCCAAGCCCATATTGTATGAAATGTTAAGGGATTTATCTAAGAAAAAATAAGAAGATGAAAAGTACAAGCAGTAAAAGGACAACAAACTCACAACTATCAACAACTAAATGTAAAAACAAAAATAAAAACAAACAACTAGAATAGGAACAGAATCACAAAAATGGAGATCACATGGAAGGTTATCAGTAGGGAGGGGTAGGAGGGAGAATGAGGGAAAGGTACAGGGAATAAAAAGCATAAATGGTAGGTACAAAATAGATAGGGGGAGGTTGAGAATAGTATATGAAACAGAGAAGGTAAAGAACTTACATGTGTGAACCATGGACATGAACTAAGGGGGGAGAATGTGGGTGGGAGTGGGGGTACAAGGCAGAGGGAAATAAAAGGGAGGAAATGGGGCAACTGTAATAGCATAACCAATAAAATATATTTAAAATTTTTTTTAAAAAGCCCTAATCCCCTGGTGTAGCTCAGTGGATTGAGCGCTAGCCTGGAAACCAAAGGGTCACTGGTTTGACTCCCAGTCCAGGGCACATGTCTGGCTTGCAGGCCAGGTCCTGTTAGGGGGTGTGTAAGAAGTAACCACACACTGCCATTTCTCTCCCTCTCTTTCTCCTTCTCTTCCCCTCTGTCTAAAAATATAAATAAATAAAATCTTTAAAACATTTTTAAAAAAGAAACTAGACCTATTCAATTACATAGGTAATTCAAACTTTTAGCTTATTCAATGTAATGGAGAAACAACAAAAAATCCCACAAACAATTAATTTAAACATGCTTGTCTTATATCTGTTACATCATCATGTACTACTACCATACCTTTAAAAATGGAGGCTGGTTCACATAAAATTCCATTGAATAGATAAAATGGACTATCAATGACTTTAAAATATGGTGTCATAATGCAAGCTCTAGAATAATATAGTGATTACTGTTGTTGTTGCCTATTATTTCACACCCTGAGGTTAGACTAGTTATCAGCAATATGGAGTGGCCATGGTACACATCCAGCTGGACAGTATACACTTTATGGAGCATGGATTGCTGTAGTACCAAGCTTTCAAGATGACTCCCAATAATACCCACACCCTGATATTGTATAACTATGCAGTTTTCTTCCCCTTTGTACCAGGGTTGGTCTGCGTGAACAAGAGGATATAACAGAAAATGATAGCATGCCCCTTTTGATTTAAAAACTATGGATTCTATCTTGGGCTCATTCTGGCTCTTCTGTTGTCATTTGGATCACTCCCTGGACAAAACCCTATTGTGAGCAGCTCTCTGGAAAGATCAATGTGGCAAGAAATGAAAATCCTGCCAACAGTCACGTGACTGAGCTTAGAAGTGGATTCTCCAGCCACAGCTGAGTATTGAGATGAGTGCCATCACAGTCTGCAGCTTTGTTTCAGTCTAGTGAGACACCCTGAACTAGATAACCCAGCTAAGGCATGCTCAAATTTCTGATCCTCAGATAATGCGTGAGGTAATAAATGTTCGTTGCTTTAAGCTACTAAATTGTGAAACAATTTGTTATATGGTAATACATACCCATATTGTAAGAAAAAAGCCAATAGAGTTTATGTACCATCATATATTGCTTAAAGACAAGAGTCATTCTGAGAAATGCAGTGTTAGGCGGTTTCCTCATTATAGGAACATCACGGCATGCACTCACACAAACCGATGGTATTTCATGCATCTTGGCTGCGCGATACACCCTGTTACTCCTAGGCTTCAAATCTATAGTGCCCGTTACTGTACTGAATACTATAAGTAACCATAACACAATGGCAAGTGTTTGTGCATCTAACCATATTCAAATGTAGAAAAAGTACAGTAAAAGTGCAGCATAAAATAGAGAAAAATGGTAAAGCTGTTTAGGGCACTTACCGTGACTAGACCTTGCAGTACTGGTAGTTGCTCTGGGCAAGTCAGTGTGTGGGTGAATGTGAAGGCCTGGGACATGTCTGTTCACTATTGTAGATGCTAAAAAACACTAGAAACTTAGGCTATTCTAAATTTATACAAAATGTTTTTCTTTTCTTTCTTCAACAATAAAGTAACCTTAGTTTACTGAAGGTTTTTTTTTTACTTTTAAATATTTATTTTTTTAACTTTTTGAGTCTTTTGTAATAACACATCACTTAGGACAAAAACACTTTGAAAAGCTGTACAAACATAATTGCTTTCTTTATATCTCTATTGCATACATTTTTTTATTTTTAAAAATTTCAGTGTTTTTAAACTTTTGAACTTTTTTTTGTTAAAAATGAAGACACACATGCACACAATAGCCTAAGCCTACGCAGAGTCAGGGTCATCAACATCACTCTCTTCCGCCTCTGTGCCTTGTCCCCATGGAAGGTCTGCAGGGTCAATAACATGCACGGAGCTGCCATCTCCTATTACAACAAATTCCCTTCTTGCAAACTGTTTGAAGGGCCTGCCTGAGCCTCTTCAAGAAGTGTCATTCTTTTCAGAAATATGCCAATGGCAGTTTGCTTTTTGTTAATTATCGACTTATTGTAAGCAGATAATGCAGCATGGACATTCTTCTTTATTAATGAAAACCTTTTGGTGTTGGGCCAATGTTTTAAACTTTTTAAGGAGATAGTTGAGGTCTGCAAAAACTTCTGCTAAACCCTTCGATTCTCTTGCGCGCTCTTCTTTTTTTTTCTGCAGTTTCCCTTTCTCTTGCTTTTTCTTTGGCTATGCATTCCACTTCCAGTTCCAACTTCTCCTCATTAGTTAGTTCCTCAAGAACAACTTGTAGAAGATCCTTAACTTGTAGAAGATCCTTAATGTCATCCTTACCCAGATTAAATTAGATTGTCATCTCAACCATGGCCTTGTTGATTGTTGCATGCTCCTCATTCTTGGAAAATCCTTTGAAGTCATGGAAAAACTTCTTGAGTATCTTCTTCCAGAAGCCATTTATACACTCCTTGGTGACACCACCTTAAACCCAAGCAAAGTTCTTGTTGTTGTCAGGAGTGCTGTAATCCTTCTAGAATTCATCAGTGTCTTTCTCACATCTAGTCATAGTCGGGGCCAAGGTCCTCCTCAGGTAGTAAGCCTTAAGAGCTGCTTTAAACTCTTTGGTCCATTGATTGGATAAAAGAAGTATTGTTTATAGACAGAAGCACCACTTTGATTTCATGGTGAAGATTAACATTAAAAGGTGATGACTTGGAACAAGATCAACAATAAAAGGTGATATATTGAAGCATTATCAACAATAAGCAAAATTGTGAAAAGTTTGTTCTCTAGACGTTAGTTCGTTTTGCTGGCATCACAATTCTGGAGGGCATCTTGGAAGAGGAGCTGGGTCATCCATGACTTCTCATCATTCCTGTAATACACTGGCAGTATATGATGATATTCTTGAGGGCCCTGGGGTTTTCATTGTGCTAGATCATAATAGGTAGACTGTAAAATTGCCCCTGAACATGACTGGTCTGCCCTTTAAAAGCATTTAAGCTGACATTGACTTGGCCTCCTTATGGATGAGACTCCTTCCAGGAATTTTCAGAGTAGGGCAATTTCATTCATATTGAGTATTTGATCTGGCTAATAATTTTTCCCATAATCAGGTTGTTTGGATATCCAAAGATTCTTCAGCTGCCTTCCCGTCAGCACTCACAGATTCACACTCACTTTCACATCAAGTAGTGAATAATGATTTTTAGATTGTTTAAATCATCGAGAGCTAGCAGTAAATTTAATACCTCAGTAAGGTCAGGGTTTGCCTTTCAACAACACAAACTTTTTGCTTTGGCTTTGCTAGTTATGCTGCTGGGAGGAAAATACCTTTGTCTGGTTTTCAATTCAGGTCATTAATAGTTTCTCCCTGTATACATTTGAAGCCCTTCTCAGATTTCTGTTAGCCTTTGTTCCCTTCAGTGAAGTAGATCCTTTAACATCTTATCACCACTTTGTTCTTGTTCTTCAAGGTCACAGCTGCGGTGGAATGGGGCATGTTTTGACTGGTGAGCAATTACCATCACTGATTTTCTGCCTTCGTAATCCTCAATCGCTTTTAATTTTGTTTTCAGGTCAATCACTCAATATGGCCTCTTACTGACAACATTAACAGTGGATTTCATATGCTTAGGGGCAGTGATGAACAAAACAGCATAAGATTAAATCAAGCATAAAAGAAAATGATGCAAAGAAAAGATGGGATTATAGGAAAGGTATGAGGCTGCTGCCAGAGTAACACAGCATACTGTTTTACAGCAAACATTTAAAAAAAAATAAATTAAAAGACTACACACAACTTTCAGTATTTCATACATTTGAGTGATTGGGTCTTAAGGTACTTAACTCAGGTGTTTTGTGATATTTATTGGCCTTTATATGTTAAAGATAATTGAACTAACCAAAAACATACTCTATGATGTACATAATTTTTAAATTTATTTCCCCTTCAGTTGCCATGATTCAATACATGTTTTCTGTAGAACATTTATGGCAAACTTTCTTAAATATAATTATTATTAAAATAAAATCTGAAAATATGTTGTAAATTGTTGAGCATAATATTGATTCTGTATATAGAGGTGACATCTTATTGAAATATTTAAATTGTTGCATATATTGAATAATATCCTCAATTATCTCATTTGTACAAAAAAATCTCATTTGTTTCTACAATAGATAAATCTTGAGTGTTGATTAGATTTTTTAAAAAAGTTAATGTTTGAACATAGAACCAATCTTTTGCAATTGTATAGGTTTCAATGTAATCAATAACAATTATACTGGGCTATACTTAATTTTATCTCAAAATTCATTTTGTGTATTTTCTGTATAACCTGAGCTTACACATTTAAACATATTTTCTCCTTTTCAGACCATGTTGAATTAAATATCTTTTTAAATGAAAAGTTTTACTTTGTCCGTATGATTCAGAGCCATTCGGATGGGCATCAACAGTTTGAATGATGTGACACAATAATTTCCGAGCTATTGAAGGGACCAGGATAAGAGCAATGCTTCCTCTAATGCATTCTTTTTATAATCTTATAGAAAGAGAATTCAGAAAACCATTTTTTTGGTAACTTCATTTAAAAAACAGTAAAAAAATTAAAAACACTACACACTATAATAACAATAAAATGTAGAGCATAGTAAAAGCATATACCAGTAACATAGTCATTCATTGTCATTATCTAGTGTTATGTATGTCTGTGCACAATTGTCTGTGCTGTACTTTTACAGTAGGCTTCTTTACTCCAGCATCACCACAAACACATTAGGAATGCCTTGCGATATGATGTTTAATTTACCACCATGGCAACATCAGTGTGCAATAGGAATTTTTAGCTCCTTTATAACCATATTGGGCCACCCTCAGATCCGTAGTCCAAAGTTAATAGAAATGTCATTATGTGGCACATGCTTGCAATTCAGTATACATTTTAATGTTTATGAATCAAACTAACATTTATTCCTTTTCCTTGATGCCCCATATTCAGAAACTCAGGCACTGCTATCATTACAGTGTTGTAGCTAACCCCACAAGTTTTACACTTGAGGATATTTCTGGCATATTATATTTTTAGAAACATATTGGATAATAATGGGAAAATATTAACATAAATGACATTAGTAACACTTAAGTAATATTAGATTTTAAAATGTTCTCCTATTAGTCCAATAACCACCAGTGCGCATTGACATCATATCCTCTGATGATACAACATAGGCCATTGCCAAAATATTTGGTTGCTTTCTTGACACTTCTTTTCATGACTGTTTATGAAGTTATTGAGGTTTAAGTAGAAAGGCTTATATGAGCATTACGTTAATCCTATTATCTATTCTATGCTATGATCTGAGAGTTTTTAGGGTTTTTTCAAGTTAAAATTATTCTCACACACTCATCTAACATGTGGAAACAAAGTTAATGTACTTGACTTACAAGTGTTGACTATGTACATGGGGGAAAATACACTAATATGAGAAAAACAAAATAAATATTCTATAATTGTTTTCCTTATAATTTAAGATTAGTTTCATTCTTTCAGCATGATTTTATTTCTGATTATCTTATCAAGTGCTATAATTAATATATAAAATATTAAGTTACACCATTATTATTTCTGTAGAAAATATTGACATCTGCCCTGACTGCTGTGGCTCAGTAGATTGAGTTCCAACTTGTGAACCGAAAGGTTGTGGGTTTGATTCCCAGTCAGGGCAGATGCCTGGATTGCAGACCAGGTCCCCACTAGGGGTCACACAAGTTGTTTTTCTCCCTCTCTCTGCCCCTCCTTCTCTCTCTAAAAGTAAATAAGTAAAATCTTAAATAAAGAAAATATTGACATCTATGTTTAAGGCAATGTTGGCAATTGTTATTGTTAAAATTCAAGAAAATTAGATTGCATTATTTTAACTTAGAATTTGTTAACTAATTTCACTTTTGTTTTTTCTTGGCCTCAGATCCAATGAGAACGATGGTTGGAGTTCTCACTCATTTTGTTCAGCTTTTTCACTTTTTATAAAATGATAGATTAAAGGGAAAGGTTTTCTCTAGAGGTAAGATACCTTAAACATTGCAGAGAAACCGGTAACATATGATTAAATGACTTGATGATTTCAAATTTATTGTTCTCTGGTCATTAAAATGTCAATTCTAAGAGCTTATTCTAGAATCCAATTTTGAACCAGTTTGTCAGAGTAGTTTAAGTTACTGTATATACTTACAATAATATAAGTTTTCTTGAAGAAATAACATTTATTTACTTAACCTGGACTTTTATCAGAATATGAATAATTGGTATTTTACCATATGTGTCTCACATTGAATATTAATGAATAAAACTGAGGAGCTATTATGGTTATTTCTTTTTTAAATAATGACATTTACATTTTATTTTACTTAAAACTTTCTAAATGGATGTTTTGCTTTATCAGTAGAAATTCTGCTACATATATTAAATTTTGCTCTAGCTTCTGCTCAATAAATACAAATCTCAAATCAAGAGAGGCTGATTTAGTGAATTTGTACTCTGCTTATAATACTTTGATTTAAGCTCAAGAGGGAGTTAATTCTGAATTATTTAGTTAACAGTTATTCATTTTATTATATGTTTTCAGGTTCTTACTGGGAAAGTTTATATTTGAAACATAGGTTTTAATATTAAAACTTATTTTTAATAACATCTTTATTTTAGAATAGTTTTAGACTTACAAAAAGTATTTGCAAGATAGTACTGAAAATATCTACATGTCTCACTGATGTTCTCCTATTATTAACATCTTTGTATATACATACATATGTATACATGTATATGCATATCTATTTATATGCATATGTATATGTTCCCTTAGATGATAATTTCTCATCTTTACTTTCTTCTCCCTACCCTTTTCTGATGACCTTGACTCAGTTTTGAGGAGGACTGTTCAAACATTTAGCAAAATGCTCCTCAGTTGGGATTATCTGTATTGTTCATGGTTAGACTGGAGTTATGCATATCTGGGAGGTGATATTATAATTTTTATTATTATTATAAAATTATCCAACTCTATCATGTTTGATGATATAATATACAGTATAAATTACAGAATATAAGCATCTCTGATAGTCACTGATAGACAAGTGTTACATTGAAGTCATTTATTTAGTCACTCACTCATTTATTTTATAAAATGCTGTTTTTATAAAGAATATGGTGCTATACCTAGAGCTGTAAACAGGCTGTTATATCCATAGTGACATTTAATCCAAGACTGTTCATTTTAATGTAAAGGGCTTTGCTGATAATTGGTAACACAAAGGCCTCATTAACCAGTACATTAGGACTTTCTGATTCACTTCTCTAGATTTCAGGCTTAAGAGGCCATTACATTCTTAATGACCCTAACCAATGGAGGCAGTAGATTTCCTCTCAAAGGAGAGTACTAGACTAGAGTTGTTCTCTTTGATTTATATGCTGAGTGGATGTAGTTCATTATAAAGTTTTGATGATAAGTCCAGAAAACTACTGCAGATACTGCTTGTGCTTTGGCAATGATTCCTGAAGAAAGGCCCAACACAATTTCAACTGTCAACCTCCATGAGAAAGATCTATCTGCCACTACTTTCTGTATTTCAAAAAGAAAAAAAAATATTATGGTGATAAGAAATAAAAATGGAGCTTTCCCACATGCCTGTGGATAGAGAAAGGTAAATATCCAGAGGTAGATTACTCATCATATATATTAGCCACTGTCTCAGTCCCTCTGTTCTTAGGCAAGCTCAAGAATGGGGATCCAGAGAAGTGTGTCCAAATTTGTTTGCTCCACAAACTTGATTTGATTGCCTTCTAAATGCCAAAAAATATTATTTGATCATTTCCTCATTTAATGTGAACACATGGCTAATTGATGCAACCAGCAGGAACAAAACTTAAAAGGACTCTTTGTAGTTTGACAACAAACTAGGAAACTAAATTTCCCTTATGCTGTTTTACTCAACCATCTTGGTTTTTTTACTGTTTCTCTGTTTCATTTTAAAACAACATTTATATTTTTTTTTATCTATCCTTTATGGTTTTTATAACTCTTCTTTATTAAAAAGACTTAAAAGCAGCATTATTAAGACCCTGGATAGCAAATACCGTTATTGCATGTTATTATAAAGCAATTAAAAGACTCTTGTCAAAAATTATAGGACAATAAAAATTTGTTTTAACTTTTGTAATTCGTGGGCATTGAGTAGTTTTGTGCTACATATATTTTCTTTGAATACCTTATTTTAGATAATCCAAAATATTTCATACTGCTCAGTGTTAAAAGAAAGAAAAGGACAAAATTCTTGTGATAATTTGATGAAATTTTTAATTAAAAGAAAGATTGATATATTTCTAAAGAATATTTGGATTCTAACTGAAATAAACATATGCTAGTAAAACACTGAGTATATCTACAGAATGCACTCTTTATATTAGTAATATCCAAAACATTCTTCTTACCCAAAAGATGTAAGGATACATAATTTTTCTACTATTTTTCTCTTTTATTATTCTAGCTCTTCTATTATGGCCAGCACAGTCTTCATTATCTTAGACATCTTGCAATTTGATTATCCTCAATTCAATGAATTACCCACTGTATTCAATATGACATGCGTGCTACATTTAGATTTGTCTATATCTATATTTAGTCTGATTATCTTGTAATACATAAGTTTTCATCACCTTTCACGAAACACACCTTTTATTACTGAGTCACAGTTTATTATGGATAATTATGAGAAATAAACTATTAAAATAACATTCGTGGTGTTCTACAGTATGACTTCAGTCGTTTGCTTAGATGAAGAACCCAGGTTCTGCACAATTTGGCTCAGATCTCCCTCTCCATTCATGTATCACATTATTGCGCCTCATCAGGGTTCCGTTTATGCCTCCTTGAATATGTGTGTTTCTTCGCCTTCTTTGTTTTCCTCAGCACGTCTTGTTTTTGATATGTTCTCCTTCTTCTTTTTTTGCTCCTTCTATTGCTCCTTCTATCAGGTCTATTTCTTCCCTTAAGGTTTAATTTAAATCACATCCCGCTTAGTAGACTATAATCAATTAACGAACCTTCACGGATTATTTTCTCATTTAAATTTCTTGTTACTCAAAGGCTATGTTGTTTATTTTTGAGTTAATAAATATTTTCAGAGCTGAGTATTTATATACACATTTATTTTATGTCTTCTTTTCAGAAAAAATATTGTAAAGCATTGTTATAGAAAATGGCATATATATACATATACATACATACATACATATATATATATACACACATATATATATATATATATATATATATATATATATATATATATACTTGAATCCTTACCCTTTATTATAGGTTTTTGGCCAATGAGAGTTTCTTGATAACTTAGTTTTGTCTTATTAAATTGTTCAGTGGATCCTATATGAGATGTATATAGGGAGAAATAAATAAGCTTAATAAATAATATATAAAACTGAAACCCCTGTAGATTATTAGTATTTTTATTCATTCTTTCATTTCAATGTCATACAATGAGAAGGGGGAAAGATGTGTGAATATAACATATCCCCTATGCCAGTAAAAGGAAGAGCAGATTTGGATTACATAGACTGTGGTTCATATTATTAGAACAAAAAAAAAATCACCTAGAAAAAAATTTAACCTGTATGTCTGAGAATTTAAAGACACATGTGGACATTTTTCACATAAATCAAACAAACAGTCCTAAAATTGTTATGAAGCCACGAAAGACCCCAATTAGCCAAAGTAATCTTGAGGAAAAAAAAACAGAAACCTGAAGGTATCATGCTACCTGATATTAAACTATAATGCAAAGCTACAGTAGTCAAAAGAGTATTTTACTGGCATAAAAACAGATACATAGGTCAATGAAAGAACAGGGGGGCCAGAAATAAGCACACACATTTATAGTCAATTGATTAATGACAAAAGGACCCAGAAAAACAATGGGGAAAGGACAATATCTTTAATAAACAGTGCTGGGAAAGTGGACAGACACATGCAAAAGAATGAAATTGGACCACTCACTATCTTAAGCTACACAGAAAAATAACACAAAATGGATTAAATACTGGAATGTAACACCTAAAAACATAAATCTTTTATGAGAAAACATAGGTAGTAAGCTCCATGACATCAATTTTGATGATACTTTCTGTTTGGCACTAGAAGCAATGGCAACAAAAGTAGAAAGAAGGGGAAGGGTCAAGTTGAGGAACATGTATAAAAGACACATGGACAAATACAATGGGGTGGGGGGGATTGAATATGGGAAGGGGGTGGATAGGGCAAGGGAGAGTAATGGGGAAAAAATGATAGCTGTAATGGAACAATAATAAAAAATATTTTATTAACTAAAAAAAGAAAGGTATGTAGCCAAGAAGTGGAGAAAAAGAAGTATTATATAGGTGTTGGATAGTGAATCAAATGATCTTTTTTATGGATTTTTTGTAATGTTTGTAGTATTTGTCAGGTTTTTACATGTTATGACTTACTGTTGCTCTTTTTTACTCATATTCACTTTTTATCTAAAAAAACAAAAACAAATGAAACAAACAAACAAAAAGCCTAGTGAGTAGGACTATATAAATCGAAAAAGCTCCTGAATAACAAGGGAAACCATCAACGAATGAACAGACAACCTATCAAATTGGATAAAATAATTATTAATAATATATCTAATAAAGGGTTAATGTACAAAATTGATAATGAACTCATATCACTCAATGGCAAAAAATCTAATGAAAAATTGGCAGAGGATTTGAATAGTCATTTTTCAAAAGAAGACATACAGGTGGCCAAAAAGCACATAAAAAGGAGCTCAGCATCACTAATCATCAGGGAAATCTAAATCAACACTTTAATGAGGTATCACCTCACATCTGGTAGAACGACTTTTTTCAAAATGACACAAAAATAAGTGTTGGCGAGGATTTTGCACTGTCAGTGGGAATGTAAATTGAGGCAGCCACTATGGAAGAGGTCATGGAAATTCCTCAAAAAAAGGGGAAAAGAACTACCATATTGCACATCAGTTCCACTTCTGAATATTTATCTGAAGAAAATAAAAATATTAACTTGAAATGATATATGCACCCCCATGTTCATTGTGTTTATTGGTAATTACCAAGATATGAAAACAATTGTCCTTTGACCAAAATGGATAAAGAAACTGTGTTTATATATTTATACATATATGTAATGTTATATGAATTACATGTAACATATTATTCATCCAACAAAAAGTATATCTTGCCATTTTGCATTATTCTGTATGAAATAATACAAAGTGCAAATACAATATGATCTCACTTACATGTGGAATTTAAACACAAACAAACTAACCAACAAAAAAGCAAACTCATAGATGCAAAGGACAGATTGGTATTTGCTGGAGACTTGGTTGCGGAGCAAACTCTATGTAGGCACCAAAAAGTGCAAATTTTTAATTATTAAATGAATATATCCTGGTGAATATTGTATTGAAGTTAATGATACTGTGCTGAATATTTGAAAGTCACTAATAAGGTACATCTTAAAGTTCTTATGATAGGATAAATTTTATAATTATTTGCAGTGATGAATGTTAATTTGACTTATTGTACTGATCATTCACCAATATATAAAAATAACAAATCATTATGTTATGTAGTTAAAACTAACATAATTATGTCAATTATATTTCAATAAAAATAACTTACCAAATATAATAATGATTTTCAATTTAAATAATTAAATGTTATATAAACATATAAAATCAGTATGTAAAGGTAAAACTGTGAAAACAGTAAGAATATTCGTGGTGACAGGACAAAGAGTGAAGGAGGAATGAATATGTAAAGCACAGAGGATTTTTAGGTCACTGAGAGTACTCTTTATGATAGCATCATGGTGAATATCTATCATAATACATTTGTACAAATGCATAGAATGTATGCTACCAATAGTGAACCCTAATGTTAACTGTGAAGTTGGGATGCTGATGAGGTATGAACTGGGGTAGGTTCATCATTTGTAACAAATGTACCACTATTTGTTTTTGCTGCTGAGGGAGACTCCGCATGAGCAATGGCAGGGGTACATGGCAAATCTCTCACTCCTACTCAATTTTGCTATGAAACTAAAACCACACTAAAACTAAATTTTATTTCAAAGTGTAATAAAATAGAACAATAATTAGGGGCTGAGATGTTCATTTGCTAATTCATTCATAACAAATAGTAGACTATATATATACATAATATATACACATATATGTAGATGCACATATATTTAATCATCTTTAGAGTAGATGAATTGGGCTAATTCTTCATTTGTGATCTTGAAAAGATCTCATTTTCTAAAGAAATTTAGTGATAGATAGTCATATGCCTGTTTGGTGCAGGTGATCCTCAAAGGTAAAATTATGATGGATCATGCTGGACTAGAATAAAAATAGAGAGAAAAGGTACTGTTTTGACAGTTAAATATTTGCCACTCCCCTAAAATAGTAAAACAGATGACTCATTCTGAATAAAAATTGAAAAGTGACTTGGAGGCATTGCAGCTCTAGTGACCCTGTACTCTAGCTCTCTAGACACCTAAGGTGTTGGAAAACCAAAATGAAAAGGTGGGATGATTGAAACAGAACTGAGATTGTACCCACTGGACACACACCTCAAGAATTAAAAGGCTGCAACCTGCTGTTATTTCAAATTAACCTTTTTCTGACATTCAACCTCACACATATTTGCCTTAGGTAGTAACTTTCTAGTAATTATTTTGTTATGTAATGTTATACTCTTTTGCCTTTAAAAGAAGAGCACATGGATTCTTTTCTGTAAATAGAATAGAGTTAAATACTTGAATGGTGTTTAATACTGAGATAAACTAATTTATATTACATTAAAAAAAACTCTTAGCCCTGGCTGGTATGGCTCAGTGGATTGAGTGCTGGCCTGTGAACCAAAGGGTCGCCAGTTCAATTCCCAGTCAGGGCACACGCCTGGGTTGCAGGCCAGGTCCCCCGGTATGGGGCGTGTGAGAGGCAATCAAACACCAATCTTTCTCTTCCTCTCTTTCTCCCTCCCTTCCTTTTCCCCTAAAAATAAATAAATAAAATATTTTTAAAAACTCCTAAATATTAGCCATGTAGAGGAACAAATATTTATTTTTTGTTCAAGCTATATACCCATGTGGATAGCAGAGCTTTTCTATTTAGCATATTCAATCAAAACCCCAAGACATTCTACCATGAAGCTGCACAATTCACATTAATAGAGAAAAACAGATGAAACAATTGTGACCCAGCTTTGCAATACTGTAATCTGAAGAAACATTTACATTGTCATTCTTTAAAGTGTGGGGAGGGTAAACTTTCCTTGTGTGAGTATATGGTCACCAAAACAAAATTTCAAATACAACAGATTTACATTTTTAGATAAATGCAATATTTATTTCTGATTTCATCATTAATAGTGAATGTTAGGAAACACAGGAAAACATTAAAATCTTCAAGAGCTGTTAAGTGTTTGCTTTATGTTGCAAAGACAAAAGGGTCTTACAGTAAAAATGAAATCATTCCCTGGCCAGTGTGGCTCATTTGGAGTATCATCCTGTAAGCCCAAATGTCAACAGGTTCAATCCCCACTCCGGACAATTGCTTAGGCTGTGACCTGTAGGGAAGCCTTAGAGAGTCTCTCTATCAATGTTGCTCTCTCACATTGATGTTTTTCTTTCTCCCTATCTTCCTCCCTTCCCCTCTTTCTAAAGTCAATAAGCATGTCCTCAGGTGAAAATAAAATGAAAAAGAAAAAGAAAACTTGAAGTTAAACCTTAAAAAATAAATAAAATAAAGTTGAACTTTAAAAATAAATACAAAGTAAATAAATAAATATGAAATCATAGTAAAATGTTAATGAACACAAAACTACAAAACATCTGTTTTGAAATTTTCTTCAGTGCCTTTAAATATGATTTTAACATAAAATGATACCTCATACAGATGATATATTACAGAATTGTATACCTAAAACCTATATAATTTTATTAACCAATGTCACCCCAACAAATTCCATAAAAGTAAATAAGGAAAAATGAAAAGAACTGGAGTAAAATGATTAAGTGTGTATGTTAATTTAAAGGTGCCATGAGGGAGGGGTCGACAGATATTTGGTTGAATATAATTTTGTGTATTTCCACTAGGGTATTTCTGGATGAGATTAACAATCAACTCTATAAAATAAGTAAAGCAGATTTCTCTTTTCAGTTTGGACCAGCCTCATCGAACCCATTGATGCCTAACTAGACCAAAACGATAGTAAGATAAAAGACATCAGTCTTCTGCCTTCTCACGTGGGCTGGGGCTTACATCATCAGATCTCCTGGGTCTCCGCACTGGTAAATGTAGATCTGGGTAATTTTAAACCTTCATAATCACATGAGATAATTTCTTAGATAGACAGATATAAATATACAGATATATGTGCATATTGGTTCTGTTTGTCTAGAGAACCAAGACATATAGAGACTTTGGTACCAGGAGTAGTTCTAGAGGAACAGAATGTTAAGGATGAGTTTTCTGAATTGGTTCTCGGGTTTCTGAAATGTTGCTGCAATCTGATTACATTTAAGGTTGTTCTTTCCTCGATTTCTAGTAGTAGAAAAGCAATGATCATCCATGGCATAACCCTGCAATAGAGACACAAAACATATTTTTTATTAGATACTCCTAGTCAAGGACCAAGCAAGACCAAAGTGGCAGATATATGATACTTTCTAAGAGTTTTTAAAAAACTAAGACATATTATAAGTGTGTCTGGTTGTTCCTAAGGTCACTGGACAAAGTGATGAAAGGACAGTATAAGCTGAGAAATTTTAATTCCCAGATGAAGCATTATATAAGTGGCCTAAAAGTATCTATGTGTGTCCGGAAGAAAACCCCATCTGCTGTAGCCACGGGGCTGAAATTGCTGAAAATCAAACATAGAATGTCATCCTGAAACTAGATGACTTACAAGTTAAACTGCAGCTTGGCAAGGTGTCTACTATTAAAGTGAGAACAGTGACTGGGAAATAATGGGAGGTTAAGTGCCTCAGGGTGATAGCCGATACCTGGTGGCAGATGTATTACATTGGACTGGTTCCATCATGAAGAGGCAGTGTTTTAACCTTACTGGAGTAGACGTGTACTCTGGGTACAGATTTGGCTTTCCTGTACTCGTGGTTCTGCCAAACTACTGCTCATGGACTTAAAGAATGCCTGCCTGATCCGCTTATTCCAAAGATCATTGCTTCAGATCAAGGAACTCACTTTGCAGCAAAATAATTGTGACAGTGGTCCCATCCTCGTGGAATTCACTGGTCTCTCCATGTTCACCACAGTCCTGAAGTGGCTGGCTTGATGTGACGGTGAAATGGTCTTTGAAGATGCAATTACAATGCCAGCTAGTTGGCAATACTTTGCAGGACTGAGGCAAGGGTCTCCAGAAGGCTGTATCTGCTCTGAATTCGTTTCTGCTATATGGTACTATTTGTCTGATAGCTAGGACTCACTGGTCCAGGCATCAAGGGATGGAAATGGGTATGTCACCACTCACTATTGTCTCTTATGACCCCTTAGCAAAACTTTAGCTCCCTATATTTTTTGCAAGTTTATGCTCCACTGTCCTAGAGTTATTGGTTCCAGAGAGAGAAACACTTCTAACAGGAGACACAACAATGATTTCATTGAACTGGAAGTTAAGACTGCTATCTGGTCATTAAGTTGCCTCAAGTCTCTGGATCAACAAGTAAGGACAGGGCTTATTATGCTTGTTGGAATGATTGATTCTGACTACCTAGAGGAAACTGGACTACTCCCAGATGGAGGTTAGGAATAGTGTGTCTGGAATACAGAAAATCCCTTAGGTACCTGTTAGTATCAACATGTTCTCTGATAAAGGTCAATAAAAACTGCAACAATCCAATCTAGACAGGACTGTCAATGACCCAGATCCTTCAGTATTTATGGGTTAGGTCATCTCACCGGGTAAAGAAACATGACTGGCTGAGCTGCTTGCTGAAAACAAAGGGAATACAAAATGGGTAGTGGGAGAAAGTAGTTATAAATACCAACTATGACCACAGACCAGTTACAGAATAGAAAATTATAAATGAATAGCACAGATAGAGACATAAAGATGTAGAAATTTCACATAAACAAGTTGCTACACACTTCAGTGGTCCAGCAAATCTAATTGTATGTGAATAAATCCATTTTAAATGATCTACACTGCATTTAACCATCTTCTAGTGCATATATTTTAAATGAGTTTGAAGTTGAGTTTTTAAAAATTTGTTTATTTTTTCTATTTTAATATTATACTGTTTAAGTCTAGCTAAAAACTTCTCAGATACATTAGTTAAACACATTATTCCATTACCCTTTTTAAGAAATAGCTATTTATCTGGCTGGTGTAGCTTAGTGGGTTAAGCGCGGGCCTGTGAACCAAGAGATCACGGTTCGATTCCCAGTCAGGGCACATGCCTGGGTTGCAGGCCAGTTCCCAGCAGGGAATGCACAGGAAGCAACCATACATTGATATTTCTCTCCCTCTCTCCTTCCCTTCCCCTCTGAAGATAAATAAATAAAATCTTTAAAAAAAA
>CM052540.1:176485421-176561517 GCA_028533065.1 Trachops cirrhosus
AGTTTAGTGTGAATGTAGCCATAGACAATACAGTAGCAAATTACTGTAACAGTCTCTCAATAAAACTTTATTTGCAAAAACAGCTGTTGCACTGAATTTGGCCTGCAGGCTGTAGTTTCTAACCACTCTCCTAAATCGTGTGAGTGCCCATGAGCCTCAAATTAGGAACTTCAGTGAGTCTTTCCACACCACGGACTCCAATATGACAAATGCATGTTAGATTTTCTACAATAGAGATACATGTTAACACTAATGCTACATTCTTCCATGAGGAAGCATCCCTTTCAAATGTCTTGGTGTCTACCTCTTGTTCTGGAGGAAACCAGGTTAACAGCATTGCAGATTCCCGGAGTGGGCGGGCCTGAGGGGTTCCATTACAGGAGTGATTTTTCACAGAATGCCCTAGGGTTATCCATGGGAAGGTGGTAATGACTGAACTTCCAAAGAGCAGTGGGAGACAGCTCATCACAGAATAAGTAAATTGTTCTTGGCACCTGGACTGTTTACCTCCCTGACTGGGAGAATCATTGCACTGGTAATGTTTTTCCAGCCGGCAAGTTGAAACTTCATGGAGGGCTGCCGCCGTTGGTGATTGCATTCAGCTGCGAGAAACAGAGAACGTGTTTATCACCGTCTCAAACAATTATGGGCTTATTTTTCTTCAAACAATTAGAAGACTAAAATCATTTCCATAGCTCATGAGAGTCAGAGCTGAGATTTGGGCAATTTTCTTGGCCCTCTTCTCAGCGCCCTACTGCTTGGGTTGCTGGAGCGTCAACCACCAGGTTTACATTGTAAGAAGGAAGAAAATGCAAGCTAGAAGGATACTTACGTTAACAAAGCAATTTTTACCCTATTTAAGCATTGCCAGGTTTGTGTCCCATGTCCTTGCATAGGATATTGCAAAATGCATCTGTAAGCATGAGAACTGTTGTAAAGGATAGTGATCCAATCGACCATTGATTGGCTGTAGCAGAGTCTGTTAAAAATACAGCAGGCAAATGTTGCCTCTTCACATAAGACTTAGCCACGGAAGCGACGTTTCCTCCTCTTTCTCTTCTTCCTTTTTCATCTCCTCCTCCTTTCAGATCTTTGGTTGGGGGAATATTTTCAAGATTAAAGACAAAAGGCTCAACATTAAAACAAAAATTTGTGGGAATTTGTTATATTGCCTAATTCTATAAATGTGTTGCATAAACATTTAAAAAATTTTAAACAAAATTAAAAGTAAAGCGACAACAGTAATATTTAAAATTTGGCAGAAAGAAAAACAAATTCCTCTTCATTGTACACTATATGTTATAATGTTCCTAAAGGGGGGAAGAACAACAAAGTAAAAGCAAGGTACATATGGAAAAGTTTATCATGCAATTTGGAGAATATAAAAGTAAATTTGGTTTCTCATGAAACTTGATGTAATTCCTATGAACAGTTAAATATCAAATATTGAGCAATAGGTGGCAATTATAATGACTATAAAAAAGAGTAATATTATTAAGATAGAACTAATATATGTACAGGATTTCTACATTGCTCATTAATCAATCATTCGACAAAAGTCAGAGTCTATGTAGGAATCCATGAAAAACAATTGAAAGAATGGAAAATGACAATGATCTTCATGTGCAAGTGTTTTGCTAGCTACAAAAAATATATAAAAGAATAAAAATGGTAGGAGGTAATAACAGGAGGGAAGGGGGAAGTGTTTTCAGGAACGACTATAAAGGACACACAGACAAAACCAAACATGGGTGGGAGCAGGGGAGGGAAGTGAGGATGGCTGGGGTAGGGGAGGAGAGGTGGGGAGGAGAGGTGGAGAGAAGGCAGACATCTGTACTTGAATAACAATAAAATATTTTAAAAATAAGCTGAAAAAAGCATAAAAATGAATACCAAAAGATTTACCAAGGAACTAAGTAGTAATTTATTTTTTGTAATATGTCCCTGCTATCTTTTTTTATAGCAACAAATTTACAAATGTAAAATTGTAATTATCTTTATTTTAATTTTTATTGGTTAAAATTTCTGGAATAAGCTTATGTAGACTGTCTGACTTTTCTCAATTCCAATTTATCATTCAATCATTCATTATACATATATATATTTTTTTCTCTGACATCTGCTTTTAATTCTAGGGTCCCTAACATCTGAAGTCAATTGTAAGCAATGGAGAACTGTGACAACAACTTCATTTTGTTGATGGGAATGGAGCAATTCATCTCTTGGTTAGTTCTCTTCTTGTGTGTATGCTCATATCCTCTGCTGGTGTCCAGTTTCTTGCCTTTTATAACATTTCTCCATTTCATGACATGCTCAGAAACTCTTTCCTATACTCAGATGGTGTGATATGTGGGTATTTATGTATGTATGTAAAGATACAATATATACCACATATATGTTAATAACTAATATATATTATATATGAAATACAATACATTAATGTTATATTATTAATGTTATTCATTGGTGATTTTATCTAGTATAATACAAATTTTATTTCAATTACCAATAGCCACATTTTTGATTTGCTATTTTTCTGTGCATTGATCAATAATTGCTCCCATACTCTACATATTAATATGAAAATTATTTTGATATCATTTTATTGAAGGCTTTGTTCAATTTTTTTCTGGTGATTTCTGCTCACCACTTTTTTCATTTAATAGTCTCAAAATTTCAGGAATTTGGTGTTTGCTATTTATCTTTACATTTATCATTTCTTGGATCTCATGTGAATACTTTTTGTTTGTTGCATTATTTTTAGTGAATAAATCCTCATGTTGCTTTTTTACAAATGTTGCACATATAAACTAAGAATGTGCAAGACTGTCTTTCTTTTTTTCTATCTACAAAGTAGATGTGGGTTGTTTGTTTACTTTTTTTTGTTTTTTGTAAGTGTTTATTACCACACTAAGGAAGTTTCCTTATATTTCCATATTCCTGTCATTTTTTAAATGAATGGGTGGTGAATTTTATCCATTCTTTTTCTGCTTCTACTAGGATGATCATGTTTCTTTTTCTATTATTCTGTATATGTGACAAATTACATTTCTTTTTATTTTTCCAATTTTGAATAAAAACAGATACCAATATTTTGTACAGTTCAGTGAGTTTTGAAAACGATATGCCTATGTAACTAATACGGCAACCAAAAATTAAAACATTTCCATTATTTCATAAAAAGTGGTTGTGCCTCATTGCAGTTAGTATCCCTTATACTTATCTGCTTTTTATATTTTTATCCTCACCCCCTCTACCTCCTTTACTCTGGAAACCACCGCTTTGTTGTATGTGTCCATGAAGTTCAGTTTTATATCCCACATACGAATAAAATCGTATGGTGCATAGATTCTTTTGAGTGACATTTTACTTAGCATAATATCTCAAGGCCCATCCATGTTGTCACAAATGGCAATATTTTGTCTTTTCTTACGGCTGAGTAATGTTCCATTGTGTATATGTATCACATCTTCTTTATCTTATCCTCTATTGAAGGACAGTATTATTTAGTAATTTGTATATCATTTCTTTCTCTCAAAATAATGTTGAAAGATTTACTCAGGTTGTTGGGTGTATTTTTAGTTTATTTTTTTGTATTGCTGAAAGATATATTATTTAATGAATATTTTACACATTCTTTATCCATTCACCCTTTGATGGACATGCCATGTGTTCCTATTCATTGGCTATTAAGAATAAACACTGCTATGTACATTTGAATACAAGTCTTGGGGGGGGGTTATTTCTCTTGGGTAAACATCAAAAATTGGAATGTTGAATCATAAAGGAATTGTATATTCATCTCAATAAGAAACTGCCAAACTGTTTGCCAAAATGGCTGTGCCTACCACCAAAGCAGGTACATTTTCACCAACAGTATAAATATAAGTTCAAGTTTTCCCTCCTCAAATCAACACCTGATATTTTCTTTGTGGTTATTGAACATTTGTATATTTTAGTTTTGTAAGCGTCAAATCTCTTGTTCATTTTTATAGGAATGTTTTTTTATTTACTATTTATTTATAATCCTATATTGCATACATTACAGAAATGAGTCTCTTTTTTTTTTTAGCTATATGTATGACATTGTGATTACTTTCTCCCAGGCTACAAATTTGCTTTTACATTTTATTAGCAATTTCTTTGAAAAACAGTATGTTTTTATTTTGATGATATCAGACTTATGAAAAATTTAATGTTTTATTTTTGTGTCCTAAGAAATCATTTTAAACTCAAGTCATAAAGATTTAGTTATTTTTCTCCCAGAACATTTAGTTTTTGTGTTTATATTTATTTATTGATAATATAATTTACTTATTTATACAATGTTTCAACTTACTGTGCATATGAAGAAGTTTATTTAATCTAAAGGAGCTGTTGGCCCAAAATATTTAAATAATATGCATAAAGTAATTCTTTAGACTAATAAACCATTTCACACAAGGAAATATCAATGATTATAAATATACCAACAAGACATAACATATGAATAGACTAACAAAGCAAGTTAATTATAGGAGACCATTCTGCGTGGCATGTTCCCACTTGAAAAAGCCAGTGGAAATGAGGTCCGGTGCACAGGACCCACGCCCATGGATAGGTTCTCCTGTGGGGAATCAAGCCTGCATTGTACCTAGGCCACTTTGAGACCTGCTTTTTTGCTCAAACTTCCTCACTCTGAATTGAGGCAGCAAAAGTTTACTGCATATCTTTAAAGTGACTTCCTAAAATCTATGCTAAACCTTCCAAGGATGAGTGTAACCAGTTCAACCACTTTTCCTTTGCATTTGCAAATATCCTTCTTCTGTGATGTGATTAGCAGCATCCTCTCCTTTGTTTTCTGTAAAAGATAACTACCTAAAGCAAACCTGTGCATAGTAAATGAGGACCATCCTCAACATAATGTGCCCAGGAAAGCAATAAAAGCTTCTTAAGGCAAGGATCACCATGCTCTCGTCTTGATAGAGTGGCTGAGGTGTTCAGAGGTGCTCTCTCCCCTTAAGCAAATGGCCATGCCGTCCCTTTCCCTCCACAGGACTCGGTAGTCCATGTAAATTTGTCTCGTGTCTCATCCACAACGCTGCGGACACTGCTTGCCTGTGTCCACATCAGTTTATTTCCATGTTTAGTTAATATGATTAACTACTATACTCTTAAATAATAATAATATTTGATATTTACATAATTTGTATGTTTTTTATCAACTGCAAGTGCTTTTAAAAACGTTAGTGATTATGGCAACTTTAATTAAAATAGGGCAAAATGACAACATAAATATAAATATGACTAGACAAAAGTCTGCCAGAAAGTCAGAATCCGGACACAACACGGGCAGGACTCCTGCCTCCTGGACCAGTCAGTTCCACACCACATTGGATTCAGAGGGGTTGTTGAAGGTTGCTTGGTGCAAAACGTATTTAAAATAGTTTTAAAAATATTTCAGTAAATTTTAAATAAACTAAATACTTAACAAAATTAGAATTTGAGTGTTCTAAAATATCATTTGCAATAATGAGTTTTTCCATAAATTTGTTCTACAGTATACATTTATACATGATTAAAGAAAAAAATGATTGGAAATAGTAGAATTTTTATCACCATTTGTTATTGTTCCAGATATCTAGAAGAGTCTATTCTTCAATTCTTTAGAGATAAGTATCTCTCATTTGGAAGAATTAAATGTCTCAAACAAGATTTTTTTGCTCTAGATTAGGGGTAAATCCTTAATTTTTTATTATCTTTTCTATAACTGGAAACTTTTTCCATCAAAAGGTAAAAAAATCTACACCATTATTCAAGAAATATTTGAGCTGCCAATAATCTCTTCCTTGTTTCTTTCAAGAATTCAAAGCAAAAATTACAAACTGCACATTGCAATTAATGATGAGGTTCATGTATAGCTTTTCGATTAAAAAAACTAAATGGCATTTTCTACTTAACAGTTTATTGTATTAAAAGAAAAGATTTAGGCATTAGTCTGTTTCTATTTTTCTTACACTTTAAATTGTGCAGTGGAAAGATAGGTCCTTTGAATCCTATGGCCAATTCTTCAAGGCAAGAATCATCTGTGGTCTTACAATATGAAAAAGAATGTGTGCACTCACACTGAACATGTTCACCTAATATGTGTGTAAGTTGTGTGTTTCTCTTACTATGAATGTAACTAAAAAAAGAATTAAAGAGCACTTAAGTATATGAGGATTCTCTTCTTTGCTTCCCTCAAAAATATGCTCCAATTTCCTAGAACAAAATTTTAATGAGGTAGTTATAAGTTTTTCAATTACAATATGGATATACAGGAACTATATATTCCAAACCAATAGTCAATGAGTTTGAAGTTTATATCTGAGAATCTCCAATGTTTCTTAGTGACTGGGTTCTAATACTGGTCTTGTGATTATGATGGATTAGTGATCCACAGATGATAGATTTTAAAAGTAAATTTATAAGTAACAATACTTACTTAGGTGGTTCTTTAAGTGTCTTCCTGAGACCAGCAGCATCAGTATCACTTGGAGCCATGTTAAAAGTGCAAATTTTTAGGTTCCTCTTCCCCAAATCTAATAAACTAAAAAATCTGGGGGAGAGAAACAGAGGTCTCTTTTAACAAATTCTATAGGTAATTCTGATGCACACCTAATTGCAAACCACTGGCCTATCTGATGAATATGTGTAATGTATCTGTGTAATAACAAAGATGATTATTTAGGCAATCATAAGTAGATTATTTTCTGTATACATCAGACATATAAAGTTATTTAACATTTCCATCTGCAAATACTTTACTATTTTATAATGTACAGGGTTATTAAGTGCTCCTGGAACTACAGATCATTTTCATTCTCCCATCTACAGGTAGCCTAAGCCATTTCCAGTGCTTCTGGCATTGTCTTCTGTTTTAATTTACCTTCAATTTCTGATTATTATAGACATCTTCCCACACCCTGTTTCTGTGTTTTTATCCTTAGTATATCAGTGTAGTCTTTACATTTTATAGATTCTTCAAACCAAGTTATCTATTCAGTTCCCAGTTTTTAAGACTTTTCATCTTATCCTTCCTACCCTCTCCTCTCAAGTTGGATTACATTGCTTTTTAAGGAGAGGCAGGTGCCTGAAGTATGCCTACCTAAGGCTTCTGTCATGTCCTTCAGTTGGAAAATTATACCATCCAAACTTTTAAAGAGTTCAAGACTTTATTCCTTATTTCCGTGCATTTTAAATCAAATGAATATATTTAGAAGCTTAAAAATATTTCTCTGTAAAATTAATAACAGCTGAGGAAAGGACTGACTCCGGATTCACAACCTTGGTTCAAACTGCTGGTTGGACAATGATTGGTTACATTGCCTTGGGAAAGTCAGTGGACATTTCTGAGACTCCATGCCTTCATACACAGAGTGAAATAATCACTTCTGACTTTAAAGTTTGTGGTGAAGTTTAGATGGAGCGTGCTGCTCCAAACATCAGACATTGCTTTTGAGAGGAATCAAGAAATGGTCACTCTGTGTATATAAAACTTTATGAGAAAGACTGCAAAAATCAGAGAAGCATCCCATGGGCTATATTTTGCCATAGATAAGCTTTTTTTTCAAACTGGTTATCAAATAATGCTCCTTTGATACAAAGTCTTTCAGTTAATATAACATTCCAAAAGATGTCTTGCTACACAAATTTGTGAGAAAAATTAAAAATTTCCATTACAATATAAATTATTGCAGCATTTGTCTACATAACCTATATATCATTGTCAAATATAAAGTTGAAACCCAGGTTTATAATAATAATTAAGACATATTGGACACCTCCGTAAAGAATTTGTGCTATTTCATTTTATTCTCAAACAGACCTATGAATAGATATTATTGCAATAGATTTACAGATAAGAAAATTGAATCATATTCTCTAATTTGTCCAAGGACACAGAGCTAGTAATAATTGCCAGTATTTAAATGCCAGCAGCTCTGTTCTGGATCCTATGGTGTAAACCAAAGTGCTCTGCTGTATTTCCAGATAAAATGCACCAAAAATAACCAGTGTAGTTATAAAAGCTGTCTCTGTTGTGATGTGTAAACATGTGAACTATGGGATCTTTGTTATATTACCTTATCATAATCTCCTGAAGAGAAGCCATGAGAAGTATTACACATGCACAAATGAAAAAAGACATGAGAAATAATAGTGGTAACAAGGTAGAATCCATCAAAAACAAGCAAAGACTGAGATATGGTAGAAGTGGTGAGGAACTTGAGAAGAGAGTGGGAGTCTCTTGTTTCCTTTGCTACTTCCATACCCATTTGCGAGCACTGGTTACAGGATTGGAGTCCTCATGTTTTGTGGGAAAAATCAGTGGGTTCTAAACCACGAGTGATGAGGCAGCTCTAGACCCTCGTACTTTTGGTTTCTTTTGGGAATGGATGCTCAAGGTTATGGCTGGTTTTGATACCCAAACTTTTGTAAAAAATAGCTTTATTGAGATATAATTTAAATTTGTTGGCTTAGAGCTAAAACAAAAGATGTCAAGGCATGAGACCCTGGATTTCTTCAGACTTTTGGCTCAAGAGAAAGAGGGAAAGTAGACAAGCCTAGTTTCTTCAAAACCATCTAACCTATTTTCACAGAAAAGAAAAAAGACAAAGAAATGGGATGACTGCCTTGTCAGGAGATATAAATGGACTATTGGCTGCAGTATATTCTCCTCAAATCTGTTAGGAATCTGCTAACAGAGAGCAGGGTGTTGATAAACCCAAATAAAAAGGAACCTAAGGATTGACAATTTTTAAAAATTTATTTCTTCCTTAAGTTTTGCTGCCCTTATGCTATATCAACTCTGACACCAATGTCTTTTCTTATGAACATATCTCTGCATTAGCACTTCAAGGTCTGTGGCAAAGAGAACTCCATGTTAATTTATGGGTCTGAGCACACTTCAGAAATTGCTATCATTTCCAAGCCTCTTTAAAATGCCTGTGTGACATTTTCCATGAGAAGACTGACATTGGGATCAACCTGATTGATTGAGGGGAGGGGATAGATGGGGTATGACACTCCAAGATGGTTTATAAAATGGAACAAATAATTTAAAACAGTGGAATAGAAAGAGGGTTGTACTGAAGTCCAAGACGGTTGTACTGGGACCATTTCAGTCCCACTTTTATACCTGCTATTTAACCTGTATGACTGCGGTCAGTTTAATAGCTTTACCTGCATAACGTAAGAAATGCAAAACAAATTATATATATATATATATACACACACACACACACACATACACACACACACAAATATACTGTCAATAAAAAATTCTTTTCCATGGAACTACTAGGAAAGCATTCCAATGATCCACACATGAGAGATTGTGGTGTGCCAAAATTTATTCAGGTGGAAGTTATAGCTACTCCCTGTGTTTCCAATGTCCCATCTCCCTTTATCCCACCATGGAAGAAGTCTAACCTTGTCCTCAACAAGGCCAAAGCAAAACCCGGTGTTCAGAGTTTCTGTTTCATATTAAAGCTTAATCATTTCAGAGTCCATGCAGTCTGCCACAGGCTCTGGTAGTTGCTAGACCAACATGGCAAGAAAGAACATGTGAATGCATGGGGTGAGTGTGGGTCATGGGAGAGAGAGAGAGAGAGAATGATTCTTTGTTCCCCAGGATTGTATTAGCTTGGGTTTGGGAACGACCAGTTGCTTTTTCAAAAGAACCAATCAACTTCCCAAGTTTTTGTGAGCTTTGGATGCGTTTACTCTTGTTACACTTACAGGGCTCTAGGGTCAGGCTCTTCCCCTTGAGCCCCCCAACAATCAGGTTCCGGAACAGGAAAGAAGGAACGTTAATTCCCTTGGAGGACAAATGCTGTAATACCTGGAGCATGAAGCTGTAGCTTCCTGGTGAAGCAAATAGGCTTATGCTCCCCAGTTTATTAAACTCAATGTGTAATTCCCTTGCTGTCTCTCTACCAATAGCCAGTTAACTATAGACGGTAACAATACCACAAACAAACAGTCAGTCTCCCTGCAAAGTAGTTTATTACATGTTAAATTCGAGGTAAGTTAAACATCGACAATACCTACCCTTTTCATTTATTTTCATTTCCCACTAAGCCTCCCTAATATAGTGATTCTTCCAGAGTACCCCACCCGCACAGCCAGAGAGATAATGTTGACACATTCTAAATAAAGGTTTGCCATTTTGTAGGTTCTTCTGCAGTTTCTCAACATTAACATTTGCCTCCTGGACCATCTTGTAAGACGATATACTCACATTGTGCTTTAACTATGTCCTCAGGGTCTTTGTATTTGGGCAGCATTATAAGATTTACAGCAAGATCCTTTGACATAACAGGAGTTGGCTGTGATTCAGGATGGATTTGCCTTACAACAGTATAGCTTCTGGAGTTTCATAAGAAGATTTAAAAGCATTTTTGGATATTTATTTATTTATTTCTTCATCATGGCTTCAGTTTTAGAGACGTAGAGATGATACTGCTTTTGGAAGGTTAAATATTTTTGCATTTATGTCTATTCACATGACAAGACAAATTCATCTTTCACATTTCTAATATTCATGATAATTAGTATTACAATACCAGTTATTTCTTCTTAATCTCTAACTTACTCTATATTCTTGTACTCCAATTAATATATAACCTATGAGATTCACAAATCCTTCAGCACAAACTGGGGGTCTAACAATTCAATTCAGTTCTCCTGTTAACCATGCAGAGTTATCGACAGACTACACGGGTTTAGATGCTCAGTTCTATAAGACTGGCCCACGCTTCAAATGTCAGCTGCAAAAGGGGTGTCCAAACTGCACACACTTCTGCTGTGCTGACTACAAATTTAGGAGTTCTGACAACCCTGTCCTTCAAGCTGAATATTTCACTGGAAGGGCTCACAGAACTCAGGAAAGACACCTTACTGACATTTACTGGTTTATTATAAAGGATTCAACTAAGAAAGAGCCAAATGGAGAAGATATTTAAGGCCAGAACTGAGGGTGGGACACTATGAGTTTCCCTGTCTTCACTGGGCCAGCACAAATATGCATTCACCAACTCATATGCTCTCCAAGTCTATTGTTCAAGAGTTTTCATAGAGCTCATATTTAGCTCTCTTCCTTGGAGGTTACTGCTGAGGCTGAAAGTTCCCCGTTTAGCTCTTTGGTTTTTCTGGAGCCCAGTCCCACCCTGAGGCTATCTAGAGAAACCGCCACCTGATTGGCGTAAATTCCATAAATTCCAGTGTTCTGGAAAGAGGTTTGTTATGAATAACAAAAGAACCTCCTATTACCTAGGAAATTCTAAGATTTTTAGGAGCTTTGTGGTAAAAACCAAGGACAAAGAACAAATATGTTACATTTTTCATGCCACATGACCACAATTTGACCTTATCTATTCAGTCTGATAGAAGTTCTCCTAATTACATGTATAAATAACTTAATGTCAACTGCAAGAAATTAGCTGATTTTTTAGTATATCCTTTATCTATGACATTTATTTATGCACTATTAAATTAATTAAACAAGGAGGCCATTAAACTGAGGATGCATTAATGCCCTGGTGACCTCTGTAAGCAAACTAAAATCTATGCTCGTAAATGACTTAAGTTATAAAATTGAAACCTAAGAATAACCAATCATGGTCAACTAGGTTTTTCTATAGACAATCAATAATTTTCTTGCTTTCATTTTGCCTTTTCTCTGTAAAAGTCTGTCATCAAACTCCTGTATGTGGACAGCTTCTAAACTGCTTTGCTTTGTCCTGCCCCATTACAATTAATTTTTCTAAATATACTCAAACTTTTGAATATGCCTCAATTTATTTTTTAAGAACACTAATATATTCTGGCTTATTTATAAAATAATTAATTGCATTTTATTCTGACATATTTGTAAAATAAAGATATGATTAATTCATAGTGCAATATCAAACATTTTATCATAAACATAAGAACAACAAAGACAATGGAAGATAATGATTCAGAGAATACTCCTTTCTGGCTTCTCTGTCCTCTCTCTCTCTGTATCTCCTGGACTCTCTGCTCTATGTGTACTGTATCATATCCCATTTTTATTGCTTAGGCTGTGTTCCTCTGTGAACAATTTTTTTCTGGTCCACTATTTTCAGTACTGGGGCAAAAATATTTATTTAGCTAAAATAGTCATGAGAACCAAAGAATACATGTTACCCTTTGAGAAAACAAGTTGCAAATTACTTTAGAGAAGTTTGGGATTGAGTTATAAGCAATAAGAACAGAGAAAATCAAGATTCAGGAAACTCTCTTATATTCAACGTATTAGTAACACTTATTGTTAAAATTGAAAGCTCTCTGAGCCCCCTTTTTAAGTTAAAAGCTTTCTGAGCTCTTCTTCAGTGATAGGGTTTTTTGTTTGTTTTGTTTTTATTCCCTGGAATATTTCATATATGAGAATGTGAGTTGATATTTTTCTTGCTCAACAGTTATCTTTAAGGTGACTAAACTTCTTTTTTTTTCATTGTTATAATCCTCTGTTTCTCTCTGTCTAGGTTATACTCCCTAACATATTGATGTTTTCAGAACCTGGATCTCGGTTTTTTTCTTTTGGCTCAACACTTGCTATCTTTCCAGGTGGTTACTCATTCCTATGGGTGACACATCCAGGATCTGGCCTTTAATCCTACTTTTTTTTTTTATCACAATGACTTTTTTCTCTACTTTAGCTTTGTCCATACCTGACACAATCCAAAAATTATACCACCTGTAACATTAGTATTTCAAATACCCCAAATTTCACTCTCATACTCTCCCATACATAGTGTACTTGCTCAAGCATTACTGTTCAAATTGTTCTTCAGACTCATCAATATTTCAAAAACATTCACTCTCTTTTTTCTTTGTTATTTCCTATCTTCAATCCCTTACTTTTTTCATTTAGCTTGCAAAGACTTTCATTTTAATCATTTTCTGCAAATACCTAGAATGTCTTTAGTCTTTCCCCATTTATCTTTGCTGGCTTCCATTTTTCTACCAATCCTAAGTATTCAATTTACTCTTCCCTGTGTCCTTTTCTTTGGGTTGACAGAATTTATTAACCAATAATTAGGTTTTTTTAATCCTTAGCTCAGACCTTTTTTTCTTTATCCATTTACCATCTGTCTCTTGGTATTTCAACATTAAACATCATTCTTTTTAAAGTTTAAATGTTTAACTGAAAACTAGATATTCTTAAGTGCTGTCCAAATCAGCTAAGGATACTTCAACGCACCCATTGTTACAGCTGAGTTTTGTCATGCTTGTCACTGGTACCACTGCCAGTACCCATCTGCCAGTGTCAGAGTGGACATTTAGATAGTTATTAGCAAAAGAGCGGGGAGCAAACCAAGCATGAATAATCCTGGAAATAGCAGTTCCAGTGTCACCCTGGGGACTAACTGGTATCATCCCAGACAACATCCTGCCTAGCTGACTAGGTGGGAAAGAGAGTCCTTACAGCCATCCAGCGGGGTGCTTACTAGCATCATTCTGCCAGATTACCAGGGGGAGGGAGAAACAGTGAGGGAAAATTCCTTTCACTGGGTGATGCATGGTAGAAGCCCAAAGACAAAGCAGAACTCTAAGGCAGGTGCAGTAGGAGCCAAAATTGTGACCAGAAAGGGGAGGAAACTAGCCTGGGAAAATCTGGGAAACAAGATTGCAGAAGGGTAGGCACAAGACCTCAGAAAATCCAGGAAAGAGATTCGATAATGGAGGGGGGGGCACCAGCACAGACCTGAGGAAGAAAAGAAAGTCTGAAAGAAAGTTTTTCCCCTCTCATGTAAAACTGCTCCTCTGTGAGTGTCCCTGCTCTTTTCTTGTGACACCACTCAAGGACCTGTTCCCTTTGGTAACAACATCATATCCCATAAGTTTCTTTTTTTTTTTGAGTGTAAAACTTTAATTTGGGTTTGGATCAGTGATAGTATATGGAACTTAGTGGAGGTTAAATATCAGGTTTTGTTTTGGTTTTTGGTTTTTAATCTGTATTGTATATTTTTCCATTACCATTTAGTCCCCTTTAACCCCCCTCCTGCCCCCCAGCAATCACTATACTGCTATTCCTGTCCATGAGTCCTTTTTCCTTTTTGTTCAATTCCTCCATCCACTAACCTTGCCCCCAACCACCTCTTACCTGTTCTCCATCTATGAGTCTGTCTCAGTTTTGCTTGTTTGTTCAGTTTGTTCTTTAGATTCCACCTATGAGTGAAATCATATGGTATTTATCTTTCTCTGACTGGGTTATTTCAGTTAGCATAACTTTCTCTAGGTCCATCCATACCATCACAAAGGGGAAAATTGTCTTCCTTTTACATGGCTGAGTAGTATTCCACTATGTAAGTATCCCATAGTTGTTTTATCCACTCATCAATCGATGGACACTTGGGCTGCTTCTGTATATTGGCATTTTTAAATAATGCTGCAATGAATGTTGGGGTGTTTATGTTCTTTTGAATCAATGTTTTGGGTTGTTTTGAATATATCCCCAGAAATGAAATCAGTGGGGCAAAAGGCAGATCCATTTTTAATTTTTTGAGGTATCCCCATACTGCTTTCCACGGTGGCTGCACCAGTCCGCATTCCCACCAACAACGCACAAGTCTTCCCCTTTCTCCACATCCTTAGCAGCACTTGCTGTTTGTTGATTTATTGATGATGGGTGGGACACAGTATCTCACTGTGGTTTTAATTTGCATTTCTCTGGTTAGTGACATTGAGCATCTTTTCATACATTTATTGGCCTTCTGCATGTCCTCTTTGGATAAATGTTTATTCAGGTCCTTTGCCCATTCTTTGATTGGACTCTTTTTTTTTGGTGTTGAGTTTTGTGGGTACTTTATAAATTTTAAATATCAACCCCTTATTGGATGTATTGGTGAATATGTTCTCCCATTCCATAGATTGTCTTTTTATTTTATAGATGATTTCCTCTGCCTGCACAAAAGCTTTTTAGTTTGATAAAGAACAAAGTTAGAGGAATTCCCCTACTCTAATATATTATATCAAACTATAATATAAGGCCCTAGTAATCAAAATGGCATGGTACTGGCATAAAGACAGACACACATATCAACTGAACACAATAGAGAGCCCAGACATGAACCCGCATTTTATGGTTAATTCATATTTGATAGAGGAAGCAAACACATACAATAGGCTAAAAATAGTTTATTCAATAAATGGTGCTGGGAAAATTGGAAAGATAAGTGCAGAAAAATGAAACTAGACCACTTTCTTACACCACACACACACAAAAACATTAAAAAATGGATCAAAGACTTAAATGCTAGACTCCAAACCATAAAAATCCTAGAAGAAAACATAGGCAGCAAAACCTCAGACATTGTACATAGCAATTTTTTTTATCAGATATATCTCCTCAGGCAAGGGAAACAAAAGAAAAATATAAACAAATGGGACTACATCAAACTAAAAAGTTTTTGCACAACAATGGAAACCACAAATTTCTAACTTCAAAATCCATTTCAAATATCTTCAATCTCCCCATATCCACAACCACCACTCTCCTGTTTACAAATCTAGAAAATGAAAATAATGAACTCAGTCACTTGAGAGCTTAATACCTTTCAGTGGTTCATGTTCTTTAGTAAAATTCCAAAACTTTATCATGGTCTGTGATAATTTGGTCTTTTCAACATTATCTAATTACTTTTGCCTCCTTTCTGCAATGAAATAACTCTAATATCTTTTTCTAGACTTTACAATAGTCCTATCTTCATGCTAACAAACTTATGCCATATATGTATATTATTCACAGTGGAATGTTTCTCTTTCAACACTCACTTGGCTGCTCCCTCTTAACCCTCTGGACAAGGCTTAAATTCAGCTCCTCAGGGAAGACTTCTTAAATTCAGGTAAGTCAAGACTAGATTCCAGTATTATTATCTCCCAGTCTGTTCATGTCCTTCATGATACCTATTTGGATGATTCTATATTTTTGTTTATTATGTTTGCTTCTCCCATTTAGCTTTAAGCTTAAAAATAACTTTTTACTATATAGTTAATCCTTAACATATTGCTTTCATCACAGTAGACAGTCAGCAAATGTGGTTAAATAAGTGGAAGAGTGAATATTAAATATAATTTCACATATTCTTGAATTTCGTGGTTCTATAAAATTACCTGTAGTAACAATAGTGCAACCTGATTGAATCCATTTTAGGTGACTATATTAAACCTTTGTTTTGATATTCTGATGGTGTTAAATCAGATTACTATGACAAAAATTAACTAAAAAACCCAGTATAAACAATATTAATTGGCAAAAAGACAAAACAGAGAAGGTACTTGTAAATAATATCACATATAAAGATATAATAATATAGTTTATAAATTGCTATTAAAATTTAAGGGCAAAGAAACAAAATGCCTATGAGAGAAATGGGAACAATTAAGAACATATGTAGATACTCTTTAACATTTAAAAAGATAGCACAATGTCAAAACTCACTTGTAAATGAGAAATGTATAATATAAAGAAATCCCATCTTACCTATAAGAATAAGAATGTTTAACTTTAAAGAGAGAATCAATATATTTTTGCAAGCCTATGGAAAAACAGGTACTCAAATAAACGGTTGGTGGAACTCACATCATTAGAACTAATTGGGGACCCCTGATTGGGTTGCTAATACATACTAAAGTTATGTATTCATTTACTCTTGACCCTACAAGTCTACTTCTAGATATTTACCATATTCACATTTGATACTATAAAAGCATATATTTTCACATTTAATTACAAAAATTACTCCTAAGTGCAAAATATTGAAAACTACCTACATGCATAGATAAAAGAGTTGTATAAATTATGGTTGACCCACCCATTGAAGTCTTATGTGAGTAGAAATAAGAATGAGGAGGATTCTGCTAAAGTAATAGGGAAGGATTTCTAAAATATATTATAAGATAAAAAACAAAGTACTAAAAGTAAACATAATATGTTACTTTTCATGTAAGAATGAAGAATCATTTATTATATACAATCTATATATAATAATAGTATTGTGTTCATGTGTGTATATGATTATGTATTTGTATATATGTACGTAGATAAAATTTTCTAAAAAGAAACAGGAATCATAATTGGTAACCAAAGAATGGTTACTTATGGGGGTTGATAGAAAATAATAAATATAGAAGTATGAGAATGATGTGGAAATGATAAGGAAATAAGACCTTCCTGATTATAACCGTTTATACAGTTTTGATTTTTATAAGTTATCAATGTTTAACATACAAATTAAGCAAATAATAAATGGGGGAAAGAAAAATACAAACAAAAGTGAATATAAACAAAACAAATCAACCTAACTATATTTCAAATGAATAACATAAGTACACAGGTGATGGAAGAACACATTAAAACAATTATTGACCATAAATATGAAATCAATATATTTTTTCCTCTCACCCAGGAGTGTATTTATAAAACAAACTAATTTTGGCTCAAGAAAGTTCAAGGCTGATGAATAAGACGATGTTTTTCTCAGTGGGAATTCTTTTCAGAGAATATCGTTTGTTTTTATTCTGTTTGGCTACTCCTAAGAGCCCTTTATGGAAGTATACTCAAGTAAATGAACAAAACAAAGGCTGTGAATACCCAACTCAGATAACTAATGGAGATGAGAAATTCTCAGACACAGCTTTAAAGAGTTACTTTCTGTCCAGCTGCAGAACAAATATGGCTGAGACCATCAACCAAGCCTGCTGTAAGAATACCAGTGTGGATGAAATGCTCAACTCAGAGCACTACTGGGAAAAGAACAGGTCTCAGGAGACATGGGAGAGGGAAAACTGGGAGGATGAAGACGTATAGTAACTGAGAATTTTGGAGTCTTCCTGTCCCACATCTGTCTGAATCTCCCATTCTAGTGACAGCACAACTTCTGGCTCTTTCTGAGGGAACCAGGGTTTCCCTTCATAATAGCTATTCCTTAAATATACTTACGAACTGTTTAGTATGCAGCAGCTGCGCTAAATGCCCTTCCTCACTTTCAGAGCCCTAGGAGCTGTCCCAGTATATACCAAATGAGAAGAACAAACTTGGCTCCAAGAGGAGACAGTCTATACATAGAAAAATTACAGAATTTCACCAGCTTTAAATGACAGGAAGCTGGCAAGGACGTATGGAGTATTAGGTATTCTGCCGGTGTTGGAAAGATAAAATAAAAAATGATAGATGCTACCCAATCTATTTACAATGTGTCCTTCCTTGGAACTTAGGATATAATTTAAAACCAGCTCCTGGGAAGGATATTAATAATTAGCAGCTACTTTGACTCATTGAAGTCTGCGCACAACAGGGAGCTGTGGCAATTAGTGAGGTGGTTGAAATATGGGGGCATATATAGGAGTCAGAAGTTTTATCTGGATGGTAATATTGGAATTAAAATATTATGAGTAGCCTGACCAGACAGTCTTTAACCACGTGCTCTCCGAGATTCTAAAGAGTGGTCCTTTATCAGGTATTAAGAAAGGCCTTGGCAAGAAGGGCATTAACATTTTTAAAAGCCTATTTGTGACCATCACCTGTTAGCTAACGATTATGGCAGAGGAGCCTTGGGTTCCTTAAATCTTAATGGAAACATTGTATCCAAGATTGCTAGAGGCAGTTAGTGGTGCTTGACCTTCAGCAATAAGGTGAATTCAAATATCTCAAGAAATCTCAAGACAGAAGTAGCAATAAAAATGTTTTAATGTGCAGAGACCTGTAGTGATGGTTAATGAAACAGAGTCCTCAGGGATAATATAGCCCGACAACCACCTAGGGGTTGCCTGACATATATTCGCAGACACATTCCATGGCCGCAGGACAAAAAGCTAACTTAGGTGCCAGAACTTTGCCAGGTCACAGACTCACTGGTCCTAAATTGAGGGAAAAGTCTGGGTATTTTGAAGAAGTTCTCAGCAAAATAACATGTGTCTAACATGACTCTTCCTCTCAAATTTTCACAGAAGAAATATCAGACATTGAACAGACTCACACATATGCAACAAAAGAAAAATAAGGAAATTATCCAAATATTTTTGAGGTTTATGGTACTTTTTCTTGAATTGTCACTAATATCTGGACTTTTGCAGTTTACCACAGTCTGCACAGAATGAAGATTGCTTTTTTTTTTTTTTTTGATAATTGATGGAGTCTTGGTTTGATTCTTTCTTGCAGTGGTTCCAGTGGGATCAGAGATTCAGTCCATGGTAATTTTTTTCCCCAGGAACAGACATACTTAATAACTGGCAAAACCACTATAGTCTCTTCTACATAAGAATCCAATGAAAATCTCTGTATTTGTTCCCACAGAATAAAATAATATAGCTTTGTATTTCCTCTACCTTCACTGATTTGCCAATGAGCTACTACAGCTGTCTTGTTCCCTGTCATAATTAGTTTAGGGTGTGCTTAAATCATTGTGATATCCCTCCAACATCTTTCTGGTTCTTTGTATTTTAGACATTATTCAATTTGGAAGTGGTGCAAAAGACGTAGCATATTAGCAGCACTGAGGATGCAAGTTTTTATACCTGAGTAAAAGACAAGTGCAGATGCTCATGGGGGAAGGGAGGAAGTAGCACTCTCACCTGGAAATCTTGGTTTGCCTATGTAAAGACATTCCCTGACCTTCTGTACATTCCCATGTGCTTTAGGAAACTGAATTATAGGAACAAGCCCTATGACTTCTCCAGACACCAACATCTGGCTGTATACAGCCATGGGGACGTCTTCAGCAGAAGACTTGAGTGCCGGAGGAGTGTGAACTTGAACATGTGCTTTGTTAGATTCCTCAAAGGCACAGCGCTGTTTGTTGGCGGTGTTGGGCTGTTCTCCATTCTCTGTGGATTTGGACAATTGATCCCTACCTTGACTCTTCAGGACGAAAAGAGTATATGGTTACCTTTTGTTACTAGACCCAGAGTATTGCATTATTCCTTTGATATTCCTAAAAACTGTCTAAACCTCTATAAAAATAACTTTATAATATCCCTAATTATTGTGTTTGAATTTCCAGTGTCTTGAAGGGAACATAACTGTTAGACAGTGTCTTAATTAGCTGTAGGTATTACACCTTGTTCAAGATGCCACAATTACTTAACTGTTAGATGCTAACTAAGACTTGGGCTTACTTCTTTATTTCTCCCTTTCCAAGTATAATATTTATACTGTGTTACCCTTTCAGAATCAAAAGTGTGGATTCTCAAGTCTAGGTATAATCTTTCTATAGGCATTAAATTTTTTCTTGTTTTTAGAGAGATTTTATTATTCAACGATAATGATAAAACTATTGTATTAAATACATTTAGAAAACATTTTTGACTAGTAACACAAATAAAGCATTACATCCCATCAATAAATAGTTGTTATTAATTTATTATAAATTTTTGCACTAATAAAGGCCATTATATAAATTAGTCTTTCTATAGAACCAAAGAGCAGAAAGTTATTTCAACTGAGACTCTGAGATTACATTAATTTACCATTAATTTACATTAATTTACCATAATTGTTAATCCAAAAGAGAAATTTATTCTAGCTATTTATTAAGAAAAAATGATTTCTATAATGTTACCTGTACACATGTTTGAAAAGTAGTACAGATAGAAATGGTATTAATTAGACAGATGCTTTCTTTTTTACTCTAAGACATTTTGAGATAAATACTATAAGATCTCTGAATCTTTAAATTTTGTTTTCCTGGTCACTTGGGGAATCCACCATTCAATCTATTGTTAGACAATCTTCTCTCAGTATTCCATTTTGAGTTTATGCTGCAGGAATACCAAATGATCTGTGTTCTTCTGGTGCATCAATCTGTTCATATCTCCCTGACTTTGCTCAAATTCCCTCAGCCTTTGAAAACACTCTATTACTCTCTCTCAAGTTAAATATTTTTCTATTTTTAAAGCCTTTTATACTTACCTGCCCAACTCAGTCAGAATTAATCATTTCCTCCTTTTGAAACTTGTGTACTCAAGGAATACTTATATTTCATTGACAGTATGAAATTATTCAGAAAATAGATTCAGCACCTGTTTAGCACAATAGTTAAGCAAGCACATCACAGGAAAAAAGTGAAAATGCTGATGTTTATTACATTTTAAAATGTGAAGTACCACATTTTACCATCTCTTATTTGCACATTTTGTAACACTTTACTGTTTCTAACATTAGAATATGTTATAATTTTGTTGGCATAAAATTTTATTTGTTGTATATGAGATGTTACCTATGTAATTAATGAAAGAATAACTATGAGAAATTTTGGGACTATATTTTGATTTTTCTACAATTATCACAGCCTGATTTCTCTCTTTCTCCCTCTGGAATATGGATATTTTTTCCTCTAATTGTGTGGTAATGTATACAAGGAGATTCACTTCTTTCTATGTTGTTTTGTCAAACAGTGCAATATGGTATGATTAATTGTTTTTCTGTTATTATGAAATGCTTACGGGCAAAACCAATTCATATGAATGGCAAGAAGAATTTGAAATCTTTAACCATAACTTACATGATCATGGCAAGTAATTTTAAAATGTTTTCAAATTTTATTTTATTTTTTGCATGAGAAGAACCAACATATGTGTTCACAGAGAGATCTGAGACATATGTGTAGGAGAGGAAAGCTAACGTTAATTCAATATACAAAAATGATTCTTAGTAGAGCTTCGAAGAGCATTAACCTGCTACCTCAGAAGGCACTGTCATTGACTTTGCTATGGCCAGAGTCTACAAATAGACTTACTGACTACTTGTAAAGGTTTTTAAGATGTTGTAGTAATCAGTTGAAGGACAAAGATATTGAATAGGTGACTTTTCTTGTATAATTCAATTTTCATGTTCTCTTCTTTTAAATCCTGGCAAAACACTTTTATCTTAATATGTTTCATTTGGGATTAATTTCAACTACTGATGCTCCTTGACAAACAGTCCCAATAAATCTATCATAATTTGAAAATATTGTACATCAAAGTATTTAACACATCTAACCTATCAAAGTCACAGTTTAGCCTAGCCTACCTTAATTATGCTCCAAACACCTACATTAGCTTATAATTAGACAAAAATCAAAGCAAAATTCAAAATTTGAAGTACTGTCTACACTGAATGCTTATTACTTTTGCACAATTGTAAAGTAAAAAAAAAAAAAACATAAGTTGAGCCATTGTGAGTCAGGAATCATTTGTATAATGAGATATGTAATTTAAAAATATAGTAAAATAACAAGGAAAATATGGTATTAGGAAAATGATGATGGAGGACATGTCACAAATTCTCTTCTTAAAATTGAAATAAATAATTTTATGTATTAAACTTATATTAATGTAGCAGTAAATGTTAATGAGAAAAATACAGACTAGTGCTACATTCTCTGAGAAAAGGCACATGGGGAAAAATATCTAATCATCCCCACATACACTTACTTTTTGAAAATGCAAGTAAATGCAAATAAAAGCAAGTGTATGCAGTAAAATAAGCTGTGTCTTTATATATTGAATGCTACTGCTGATAGCTTCAGCTTAACATCATCTTCAAAATAAATTTTGGAACAAAGACAGACAAATTTTACAGGAAATGATTAGAAACTAAAACAAAACTTCCCTGGTTAGTGTGGTTCAGTGGATTGAGCTCTGGCCTGAGAAACAGAGGGTCACCAGTTCAATTCCCAATCTGGGAACATGCCTGGGTTATGGGCCAGGTCTCCAGTAGGGGACACATGAGCGGCAACTACCATTGATGTTTCTCTCCCTTTCTTTCTCCCTCCCTTACCCTCTGTCTAAAAATAAATAAATTAAATCTTAAAAATAAATTTATCTCACCTAAAAACTGAGAAGATTCAGAGACCTTTTCTTAAAACATCAATACTGCAAAAAAGTAATATTTCAGATTATATAAAACAGAAACAATAAAAGAACATAATATCTGTATAGGTAGGCATGTGTATGTGTGCATCCATGTATATTCCTATGGAATGAATATATTCAAAATACACAGAAGAAATATCACAAATATACAGCTCACTTAGAAACTATGTAGATGAGAAAATAAATGGAAAAGGCATATGTAAGATGCTAAAAAGTCAATTAGATGAAAAGATAAAATCCAAAGTTAAGAAAATATACTGAGTAGTAAAACAACACATTTACAAATTAATAAAAGTATCAATATGAAGAGAAAAGTATTGACATCCTTGGGATAAGTTTACTGCTGTGGGGAAGATTGCTAAGAAAATAACAGAATGCAGGAACATACCAAATGGTTAGAAGGAAAGCACTAAGTTATTAGGAAAACACACAGCAGTGTTTTGAAAACACAGCTAACATCCCCCGTTAGAAGAACTATTATAAACATAGTGCTCACATTTAATACAGATAAAATATTCTAGGAATAAAGGAACAAACGAGGCTGTAGAATAGGCTTGTCCAAACCTACTATTTTGAGATACCATTCTCACTGCCATTTAGTTTTGTATTCTCTTTTAGTGTTTCAGTATGTGTCAGTGCTATCTTCCGTAATTGGACTTAAACTCATTGAAGCCAAAACTAAATTCCCTGTTGGAAATCTCATAGAGTGTACGGCAGTGTTAAACCTGTAAACAGGTAGTCAATGACCAACTGTAGAATTGAAATACAGCAGAAATATATTGAGAATTGTTTTTCTTTACTGAGTCCTAGCTCCAGAATAACTTGGTTACCTGTTGAAAAGCCGTAAGTGTTTCCTGAAATTGTTTTATGAGTTTAGGTGGAGAAAGAATGCCAGCTGCCGTCTTTCCCGTACTTCCCTCTGATATGAGTCTTTACCGGGAGTCCATGTGACTGTTCCTCCTTCTTTTTCTTTTTTAAATTATATATATACATATATATGTATATATGTATAATTTTAAATTTATATATAAAGTATATATTATATATCTAATATAAGCACAAATTCATCCACCTGCAGTGCAAAATTCAGTGTAGTTTCTTAGTATATTCACAGTGCTTCACAACCATCACCACAATGCACTGTAGAACATTGTTTTAATCACAGCTGAAAGAAACTTTATTGGCAATTGAAAGTTTTTACCTATTCCTCCCACTTTTCCGAGCCTGTGGAAGCCACTACTCCTCTCTGTTTCTATGGATTTGCCTCATCTGCCTAATTTATGTAAATGAATCATTTATATAATGATTGGCTTCTTTTGCCTGGTGTAATGTTGTCAAGATTTATCCATGTTGTAGCATATAATACTTCATCATTTTTAATGACCGAAAAGATTCTATTATATGGATATAAGATACTTGACTTTTATTCTATTTCAGACAAAGCACTTTGCCTAGAAAATAACTATGAATTGTTTGATGTGTCTTCTTATACTGAGAAGAGGTAGCCAGACTTGGGAACAGTTTGGAACTGGAATAATGATGAGGACACAGAAAACTAAGCAAGCCAATAAATGAAGCAATTATTAACTCAGAAAAAAATTTCAGACATAAAAATGACTCATAGTATGGTCCATTGCTAGAGGGTAATTGGCATTTACTTAGCCATAATAATGCGTGTGGTATTGGTGAGAGTGATGAAAGATGAGAATATTATTTGTGTCCATTGTGGGGAGTAAATTGAAGATTAAATAACTAAAAAAAAAAAAAGAAACCAAAGCAAACAAAAAAACAAGGAGCAGCAACACAGTATGTTATTTAGATATAAGGAGGTAAATACTAAAAAAGTCAAATAAATCATATCATTGTTCAATTCATCATTCTTGCATGCATTATTATGGTGAAGTTTTATGGGAAGAAGGACAAGATAAAGAAAGGTATTTGAATTCTCAATATGTTTTATGCATGCATGCAGTGTCCAATGAAAGATTTAAGACAATAATTTTGCCTTATATCCCTTAAGTACAAAATAAGAATAACCCTTCATTTCTTGGTAGATGAAAATTTTGAGATTCTACTTAAATATAAGAAAGAATTTATTGAGGGCTTTCAATTACTTCAATTTTACAAGTCAATGCACCATAATCCCAGTTTAATTTGTTAAATAATGTTGACCTTATGAATTAAAAAAAATTCTAAGGAAGCCAGTATGGTTTAATCAGATTAAACATTATGAACAAGAAGGTGTTAACGCGCCATCCTGTATCAAGAGAAAACAGGAAGCAGGCACAGGTGGATGATCACTGGCTGGGTTTGGATTTCCTTGGACTAGACAGGAATCACTGGCACTCACACAGTTCTGGCACACTTCTCTGGTCTGAGATGGATTTTTCTCCTTTTGTACTAGGTAAATTATCCTAAACAAAGGAAACTTTGTAACAGAATAAATTATAGAAATTCAGTGGTGTTAGTCCAGGACAAGTAAAGTGATAGGAAAATAGAAAATCAAAGATACTAATTTAAATTCAGGACAACAAAATTTTGAAACCTAGTTTTCATGAAAGTATAATAATTAGCTTTGTAATCATCATAATAAAATGATGATTTAGTTCTTTTCAGGTTCACCCCAATTTCATTTTTTCTTGGTAATTCAAGTAACATGTGGTTTCATTGTATATTTTTATTCACTTAATGAGCAGGCTGCAATTCATTCTTACAAGAAAATGTATGTTCATTTACTCATAATTTTTGGAAAACTGTGTAACAGTTTTTATCTAAAAATAATTATGTATGTAATTGAAAATGCTACTTTGTGTGATCTTTTACAGTTCTGTAGCCCTCCTATATCCAATGTTTTGATTTCTGCTTTTCACCTTGTATGGTGTCAGTTATCCATGGCCAACTTTGGTCCAAAAAAATAAATAGAAAATTCCAGAAATAATTCATAAGTTGTAAATTGTACATCATCCTGATGGATGTGATGAAATCTCATGCTGACTCTCTCTGTCCTTCTAGATGTGAATCATTTATTTCTTTAGTATCTACACCAGTTATATGCTTTCCACCTGTTAATCCCTTAGAAGACATCTGGGTTATTAGGCAGACCTTTTTAGTATCCTAGTATATACTCGTATTCAAGTAACCCTTATTTTACTTAATTACATCCCCAAAGTGCAACAGTACTGATACCAGCCATTCAGATATGCAGAAGAAAAGCCATTTAGTGCTTCCTTTAAATGAAGTGGCATGTATTGCAAAAACATAGTATATACAGGGTTCTGTACTATCCTTAGTTTCAGGCATCCACTGGGGTCTTGGAACATATCCTCAGAAGATAAGAGAGAACAATTCTATTACTTTTTCTACAGTTATTAATATTACAAACATTTCAATATCGGTTTTGACATTAAAATTGTAAGCATACTGATTATTTGTATAATATTCATTATATGGTAGTGATACCATGGTTTTAAAAAGTATTAATTTAAAGAGTGAATAAAAATTCAAGTCCAACCTAGTGAATAACATATGACCAAATTTGGGGATCATAAGTCACAGATACATGTATAAATAAGAGAGTTTAAAATATTAATTGCAATTAAAGCCCTGGCTGGCGTAGCTCAGTGGATTGAGCGTGGGCTGCGAACCAAAGCGTCGCAGGTTTGATTCCCAGTCAGGGCACATGCCTGGGTTGCGGGCCAGGTCCCCAGTGAGGACCACATGAGAAGCAACCATACACTGATGTTTTTCTCTCTCTCCTTCTCCCTCCCTTCTCCTCTCTAAAAAGAAATAAATAAAATCTTTAAAAAAATATTAATTGCAATTAATAAAATGCATGAACACAAAGCAAACTGAACATTGTATTTCCAGATGGAAGCATGTAGTTAAGAATAGAACAATAAGTGTTGATGTGTCAACAATGCTGTAAAGAACTAATGACTGTGTGAACAAATGTGTCTGCGTGCATATGTATAGAAACTACATACATAAATGCTTTGAAAAAGTTAATCTCTACTGAATGCATTGGAAACATTAAACTTCAATTTTAGATTATTATGTCAAATTCGATAATGCTCTTCCTGGACTTTACATCAATTAATTCATGATGCAAGTTAAAAATTCACTTTTTATAGCTTTAGATGTGTGGTATAGTGACCAATTTACGAGTAAGCCCCAAGAGTACTTTATATTAAACAGGACCAGGGTAAAGCTAAGAGGTAGAAAGAATGATGAAGACCAAGGTCATTGGAAGATTGTATTTTCTTTGTGACTATGCACACATTCTGTATCTATATTCTTTAGCAAAACTACAGAGAATAAATCCTGTGGAAGGGGAGTAGTGAGAAGAGGTTTAATCTGGAAGAGTAACATGACAACCATTGACTTTGAATGACAATGATTGAGGTCCACTCTTCATAATAATACAAAATGACAGTGAGACTGGGAATTTCTTTACAAGCTAGCAAACCACTCAATTATAAAATCCACTTCCCTGAAAGATTGCTTTTCTCTATAAAAACAATTAATCCTCCAAGATACGATCCAAGAAGTTGTCTGTTAACCCATGAGTACAGATGGGAAAAAAAGTAATTCTCCCAAATGTTTATGCACAAATATAGATCCAGATTGATAGAGTTACTCAACAAAACATGAAGGAGCAAAGAAGGGGACTCTAAAATAACCCGAAACTTTAAAAATAATTATAAATATGGGCAAATAAAAAACAGGTTTACATTGAGTAATAATGTCATAAATATTAAAAGTGAGTAATAATATCATAAATCCATTCACTGTCTCTCCTTTGTATCTTCTCAACTTTCCCTTGTTTCTTCTCCTCCTTAGACAAAGTGGACACTGTCATGATACTCCAACAACACTCAAGGTCTGTAGTGACAAGCTCCACAAGGTGCCAGTTGTGGGAGGCTGCTCTACATGGTATGGGCCCAGCTCCCACTGGGAGATGCATAGGACCCACACCCATGGATAGGTTCTCCTGTGGGGAATCAGGCCTGCAATGTGCCTAGGCCGCTATGAAGTCTTGCTTTTTGCTAACACTCCCTCACCCTGAATTGAGGACATTTACTGCAAAGCAACTTCCTAAAAACCATGCTAAACCTTCCAAGGATGAGTGTAACAAGTCCAACTACTTTTGCCTTTTCATTTGCAAATATCCCTCTTCTGTGATGTGATTAGCAGTATTGACTCCTTTGTTTTCTGTAAAAGGTAACCACCTAAAGTGAGCCTATGCATAGTTAATGAGGACCTTCTTGTAATGTGCCCAGTAAGACAATAAAAGCTCATTGGAGCAAAGGCTGAGGTTTTTCTCCCCTTGAGAGAAAAGTCATGCTGTCCCTTTTCCTCCACCAGACTCGTAGTCTGTGTGAATGTCTCATTTCATCCATAATGACTTGGACACTGCAGGGTGGTGTTTGCATCAGCCACACTTCCTTATTAAGTTTAAAAGATTCTGTCCTTATTTGGGGAGATAAATTAGTCAAGTTTCTAAGGTCTCTTCAGGTCATTGAGAAAAGTGATCCTGAAGGGTTCTACATTATTTGTCATTACAAGCCTAAGTCTCAAGGCCTTACTGCAGACTGTCCATCAGACCAGCCATATGCTTAGAGATAATAGCCATTGGGTATAAGTCTGTGTTTGGCATCTCTGATGACTTTCAGTCTCATCACTGTAGAAAAGTAGGTAGTAGTCAGGAAATTGCTGCTCTGGATTGTCAGAGCCCTGCTGGATCTCTAATTTGACACCTCCCACATATGTACAAGTCCCTAACTTGACTGCATCTCCCTTCAGAGACTGAGGCGCATTGGCTGTGCATGAAGTCTTGGGTGGGGCAGACACTATCCCATGTGGGGCCCTATCCCAAGGGCCCTCCAGGTAAAGCCTTTGTAATTGCCTGTGCTTGGGCCTGAAAGATCAAAAATCAGTTTTGATCATGAGAGATACTCCTGAACCATCATTTGCATTGTGCACAGTGCACACGACTACATTTTAAATATTAATATACTGAGGTAAAGCCCTGGCTGGTGTGGCTCAGTGGATTGAGTGCTGGCCTGTTCTTGAAATCAGCCTCTTTCATCATCTTTCTAGGACATTCTTTGGCATCAAATCCATTCTGTAGTTATTTTCCAGGTATAGTGGTATAGCATCTCCTGCTTATGTTGAAACTCAAAGTTTCATTTCCTTCCCAGGTTGTTATTCCATTGTTTTTAGGATTTAAGACTTGGGTCATTTTCTGTCTCATTGAAAACATAAAATCAATTTATATATTTACCTTAGGCCCTGTATTACAATACCAGTGTTTATTCCACTGCAATGAGTTACTTAACAGTGTTACCAGAACTAGCCTATGATTCAGGGCAATTTTATGTGTCATTCTAAGACCCTGGAGTAGTTAAAAAGAAGATTGTATGTATTTTAATTATGCTGACATTGAAGCATAATACTTAAACTGTAAAATTTAGAGGCTTTTATATTTGGAGCACATTGAATTTTATGCTATCTGACAGTTGTATACATGTTTTGCCGATTATTAAATCTTTGATAAGAAAAGCGATCTCAGTTATTCTATTCTTATAATCCTATGCAATCTGCCTTAAAATTGATACACTTCAGAGAGTACTCTGATGAATTAATCATGGTAAAAATATGAATGACCATTAATACACACTTTTACCATAGTCTCATTTGAGAATCTAATAAAAAAAAACTATAGATGTTCTACCCAAGGGTGAAATTAAATGTATAAAGCATATGTACACAAAAATATATTGCATCTGAATTCATAGGATTTTCAAATTTCTTATATACTACCCATGAGCAAATTCTTATGTCCCATATTATGATGTCTTTAGAGTAAATGTAAAATATATAACCAGGCTTAAAATTAAACCTTCTTCTAAATGGCCTAACAATTGACAATTTAACTTTGGTTCTTTGACTGAGATTAAATGGTACCCATGCTCTGTGTCTACCTATATGTTTGACTTTTCACTTTCTAAACATTGAAAATCATATTCCTTGCATCTGGGGTAAGATAAAATGCTACAAACTCATAACTGAGCACAAATGCATTTGATCTTCAAGCAGTGTAACTTCTTACTCTAAGTGAACATATGTGTGTATGAATGTGTATATAATGTTGCATGTAAGGGCATGGCCTAGAGTCCCTATCTTCAGTCTTGTATTTAAAACAATAATGTTTTATTTTGACATAATTTCACACAAATTAAAAATGAAAAATAGTAAAAGGTCTCTCCATGTATTCTTCATAAAGAATTACTAAATGTTGTTTCCCACGTTTTTTATTGTTTCTCTGTGTCTGCTTCTAGAACGCTGAAATATTTGAGAGTGAGTTGAAGACATGGTGCCCCATTACCTCTGAAAGGGTCAATATGTATATCCTAAAAACATTATCTTACTATGCAGAGAGAGATTTTAAAATCCAAGATATATACACACACGCAAACTCATTAATTTTTCTACGGCTATTCAAATTTTACCAATTATTCACAAATTTCTTTTTCAGTCAAAGAATATTTTGTCTGTAGCTTTTATCCCTAAATGTGCACTGAATTCAGCATTCAGTTGTCACAAGTCTTCAGTCTGGAATGGCCCTTCAGTACTTTTCTCCCTTTTGCATTTTGTGATTGTGACATTTTCTAAGAGTTTATAGGCCAGTAATGAAGTGATCAAGAATGGGGAACACGTGTGAAAACAGGAGTCAGCCTGACCTATTCTCATCACCATCACAGTGGAGACAAATAGTCATGCAAATAATGACAGCAGTAGATTGTAACCTATAAATAGAGTGCAAATCCATTAGTCCATATTTAAGTAAATAAATAAATAAATAGTAGAAAGAATGTGTCTCCTTATAATGTAATTATAACCTAAAAACCTAGAATCATTGTTGGAAATAGAACATCACAATTTGGTGCCTGGCGTAGTTATAAAAGATTTGGACAAACTTTATCAGTGGATGCAAACCTAGTTGTTTATGCTAAGTGAAATATGCCAGGCACTGAAAGACAAATACCACATGATCTTACCCATGAGTGGAACCTAAACAACAAGACAAACAAGCAAGGAAAATGTAACCAGAGACACTGACAGTAACTAGAGGGGAGGGGGAGGGGGATATGGAGGAAAAGAGAAGGGTCATCAAGGAACATGTATAAATGACCCACAGACAAAGCCAAAGGGAGGTAAGATTGAGGGTGGGAGGTGGGGATGGGTGGGGCAGGAGGGAGTGGAGTGGGGAAATGGAGACAACTGTACTTGAACAACAATTTAAAATAGTTTATTCTAAAAATATATAATGAAAAATAAAATATTTATAAAGTCCCAAATTATTGCATGCACATACTTATTGGTGAAAACAGGTAAAAGAGCAACTTGGTAATGCAAAACCTTCAGAGACACTGCTTAACCAAGCAATAAAAGTTCACATCACCAATAAGGAGACATCCAATGTCTTTTTTATGTCATGCACTGAGAAGACACAGCAGCACTCTCGTGATATTCTACGCAAAATGGATCACCAGAATCTAATGATAGGGAAACATGAAATTAAGCCCAAGTAAGGTATAGGCTACAAAATGATCAGCCTACAGTCTTCAAAAACAGTCAGTACGTTCAAAAGGTGTTTGTTTTGCTGTTTTGTTCTGCCCCTTGCTCCCATGGGGGAGTGTTTCTTTGTTCCAGGATTACACATCTCTGTCTCTCCCTAACCCCCGTCCCCTCTCATTGTGTAAACCTGCTGCACATACACAGCACTGTGATCTAGACGTCCCTGTGTAAAACTACATGATGGACCCCACATTGCCCCGTTTCAAAAAGTATTTATTGTGTGAGTGCCCAGATTACAGATATAATACTTCTTTTTCCTATCCATACAACAAAAACTTTTCTTTTTGATCTATGTACCATGTTCTGTTTTATATTTATGACAGAGATGATCAAAATACTTTAGTCAGTTCTCTAAGGGGATGGTCGACGGCTTCCTCACCTTTGTATCCCTAGGAGTGTAAATGGCTGGTAAACACATTTAATTTGAAATCTGTGTTGCAACTTTGGGTCTTGACATTTTCCCTTTTTGTGTGCCCCAAGTCAGGACACAGGTCCTCTCATTCTCTTCTGGGTCAGATCTTGTTTCCACATGCCGCCAACTTCACTGAAAGAGATTCAGCTGCAGAGCTCACCATTTCTTCCCGGCAGTTACAAACTCAGTTTTCTAAGGGAAATCCATTTGCAGTGTCTTCCTCAGGCCATAGGGGTATGCTTGTAAATACAGATCGAAGAAGAATTACTGTCTCTCTTACAATACTGTTATATACGACATTTTAAAGCTGTATGAACAAGAGGACTGTTTTTAAAAATATAGAGCCTAACCTGTCACAGAATTCCTCCAGAAGGTGCCCTCATTTCTGTATCACATTTTTGGCTACAGCAGATTTCAATCTCTTTGGCTTTTATTCTCCTGAAGTGTTGAAGTGAAAAATCTTTCACTTTAGTGTGATTTTTCACTCTCTTAACCAACGATCACATCAATTATGCAGCTAACCAACTTTTTCTCTTCCATTTGCAGGTAGGATATATTGATTCATATTCCTTATGGTGTTCAAGTCTGAGAAACTTAGATCCGAGAGTCTTGTGATATTTTTAAATAAGAAAATGCATAATTAGGAAGGAAATATGCTAATGTACATTCTTATATAATTGTGTATATGGCAGGCTGATAATTATGCCCAACATTGGTTACAGCTCACTTTTTTCAAAATCAAGTTTCTAATAGAGACAATTTCTCAAGCACTGCTTTTATCCTTGAATATAATAAACCTAGGCTCCAATCATTTGAATGTCAAAGAATGGGCTAAAACTATAGTATTAAATTTTAATATATACATCCACATATTTTGTTGGTTGCAATTTTCTCTCCTTATTCTCCTTGAAAGTTTCAATAGCCAAATAAAACTTCTAAAAATTTGAAAATATTTTGATTTTTCATGCGACTTAAATAATTAGAATACAATTTGTTACACATTTTAGGGATCAGTAAGGATATAGTGACACAAGAATTGAATAAAATTAGGAAAATAATAGATTGATATTTATTGATTCACATCGATTTTGTATAGAGACTGGCTAACACAGTATCTACAGAAATAGTTTTCAATATTCATGCCCTTCTGCATTAAAGTGGGTCAGGAAGCTACAACTGATAGGCTGAGTCCAGGCAAAAATGCAAACGTGGTTCTAGACCTTTTTTTGTAAATAAAGTTTCCTTGGAAAACAGCCACACCCATTGTTTATGTAATGTTTATGGCTGCTTTTATACTATAATGAGAGAGTTGAGGACTTGCCATACACACGGAAACACCCATAAACTAAAATATTTACTATCTGACTTTTTACAGAAAAAGTGTCTGACTCCTATGCTATGAATTAAGAAAATTTCCAGGCAAAATAGTTTTCCGATACCTGAGGACAGGTTTGTGGATTTATTGATGGTAGAAAATGCTTAAAGTAATACTCATTTGCTCTATGCTTTCATTTAATAGTGAAAAAATAATTTTAGATTTGGTGAAGTTTATAAATGAGTATCAAACTAAATAATTCCTTAATTGATAGTATAACATATCATCAAACTGAGCACAATAGATAAAATACTGCTGTGTACACTGTATATTATATATTTTCTAAAGACTTGACCTCTGCAAGTATATATTTTGACTTACTAAAGAGAATGATGGTTTAAATCACTATAAAAGTTCTAATCTATGCAATTTCTTTCCATGCTTTCATATAGATTTACTTACATCTCATTAGTCACAGATGTCCACACTTACTTAGCAAGATCACCTTCTCTTTTTCTTGAAAATGAAGAGTAATGTTCAGTTTAGGATTCACATGTGGTACACCTAAAGAAATATTTGAAATGTAAGAGCACTTCCAAGAAAATTCCTTAGCCATTTGAGCTCCAGTTAGACCAATAATTTTTTCAGCGATCACCATTGATTTTTATATGGACAGTTAATTAAAGCTATTTTCCCTCTTAGTATCTATAATAAAACATCTACATGTGAAAAATAATTTACTTTAAAATATAGATGTAACAAATTTTAAACTTCCTGCACATGCCATTTAAAGTCATTTTAAACATCTCCAGGAAATTACTTTTGGAAATTGCTAATCCAACCCACTAGTTTCTTTAACCACCATGAACACTGAAGCTAGAGGTTATGACTTGCTCCGTGTCGTCTACCTTCACGCTGCAAGGCTCCTTGTATCTTAACCTCCTTCTACTAGGTACACCCTATTTATAAAAATGGTACCTGAATAGTAATTCCTGTTTACTCTAAATTTGCTGGGAGCATCCAGAATAAGATTGTACAAGTGGTGGGAAGGCGATTAAGAAAAGAAAACTTAAAATTATATTTTTATCAAACTAGTGTGTCAGGATTACACATAAAAAAAATCACTGCCATCTTTGTTTCCAGATCAGCTCACTACTTTTTGTCACAAGGACTGCCTGCAGGTTTGAACAGCAAAAGCAGGTTCTGTGGTGTCAATTACCACACACTTATTCAACTCATCCAGTTAAAAGAGCAATAATTAATAACTAGTTGACTTTCATTAGAAATTGAGTATACATAAGACTGACTTTAAAAAATCAAGCAGTTTCTTGTTCAATTTAGGTTACAGAATGTAGGCTATTTTATATATTATTGATCTCATATGTAAAAATAGTCATAAGAAAAAAATTTGACATAAGTAAATCACATGGGATTTTTTTCTTGGCTTCCTTAGGTATTAATAAAAGTCCTTGCAGGTGAACATATTAATCCAAATTTTAAATAATGCTTCTTCTAATTTATAATTTTATTTTAGCCTTAAATTATTGTCCTGTTTAAGCCCTGAAATTTTTCTTCCTTGGAGGCATAATTAACCAATGAGAAATTATCATTTCTCAGAAGTAAAAAGTAAATATATTTGCATGCAAATGAGAAAATGTGAAGTCAATATATTTAATAGAAACAATGATTTCAGATTATTTATATGCAGTGCAGCTTTATATATAAAACTTTAGAGAGAAAAACAATAATCAATCATTGTTTAAAGGTATAGAAGTATAAACAAACACTTTTAACAGTAGAAAGTAGTTTTACTATGTTAAGCAAAATAAGTGAGTCAGAAGAAGCTAAGAACCATATGACTTCACTCATGTGAGGTATGTAAAAACACTTGTGGACACAGACAGACGGCAACAACATACTGGTTACCAGAGGGAATGGGTGGCGGGTATTAAAGGGTAAATGGGGACATTTATATGGATGATTTGACTTTGGGTGTTGAGCACATCATGCAATACGCTGATCATGTATCATACAAATGCATATCTGAAACCTACGTGACCTTATGAACCAATGTTACCCTAATAAGTTTAATAAACATCACAAATAAAAAGTAGTTTTTATTGTAATTATTTTTGTTATGACTCCAAAAAATTCCCTTCAATTATTTCTTAGGGCTAATGTAAGTAATTTTTATCTTGAATTTTCTTTTCCTATTTCAGCAACATGTTCTTTTCTAGTCCTGCACTCCACTCATCTCCCTTCCTTGTTACCACAAACACTGTTTCTTACACACAGATTTAAAATAGAAGTAATCATACTTGATAAATGTTAATATCTCTCATAATCTTTCTTTCTTCCTGAATTGTATCTTCTATTTATCTTGTAACCAGGGGTGTCCCAACTTTTGGCATCTCTGGGCCACACTGGAAGGAGAAAGGTTGTCTTGGGCCATACATTAAATGCATTGCTACATGTAATCACAAAACAATCTCATAATGCTTTAAGCACATTTATGATTTTATGTTGGGCCACATTCAGAGCCATCCTGAGCTGCCCATGGCCTGTGGCTCGTGGGCCACAGGTTGGACACAACTGTGCCTGCAACAGGCCAATAACATTCAGGCATTGCAAAGTAGTCAAAAGTGAAGAGGGGGAAAATAATTTGGTTTTTGTCAATGAAAAAACACAATAATCTAAATATTTTTCAATGGGTGTATCAATTTGGTAAATACATTTAAGTTGTGATTGTTAATTTTATGTGTAAACTTGGCTACACTATGTTGGTCAATTCATTAAAACACTATTTTAGGTGTTTCTGTGAAAGTATTTTATGATTAATATCTACAATCAGTTGGTTTTAATGAAAGGAAATTACCCTTGATATTGTGGATGAGCCTCATCCAATCACTTGAAGGCTTACCAAAAAGAAACAGGTTTCCCTGAAAAGAACAAGTTCTCCCTCAAAACTATAACATAAACATTCTGTTCAGTTTCCATCCTGCTCATACAGTTATAGAGTCTGAAAGTCTGAAATCTACATGGCAGGCCTGCTAAATGGAAGCTCAGGCAAGAGCTGGGCAGCAGTCATGAGTCTTTAATTTGTATGGCAGGAAAGTAGGCTGGAATCTCAGGCAGGACATCTACGTTGGCCTCTTAGTAACTTTTGTAATGGGAAAGAGTAAGTATTCCTACTCTGTTCTTTGTCATGGCTGTTTTGACTACTGTGGTTTCCTTGAACTTGCACATGAACTTCAGAATCAGCTTATAAATTCTACAAAATGACAGCTGGCATCTCGGTGATTGGATTGAATCTGTAGATCATTTGTGAAACTTTACTTATCTAAGAAGTCAAGATGCCAGTCCATTTATGTAGATCACCTTTATTGTCTTTAAATAATATTTTTTAAATTTTCAGTGTAGTTTACTTTTGTTAAACTTGCACTCCAGTATTTATTTTTTGTTTATGCTACTAAAAATGAAATTGTTTTCTAATTTTATTTTTTGATATTCATTCCTAGCAGGTAGAAATGCAATTGATTTTTGCATATTGACTTCTTTATACTTAATATCATGTCATGTACAAATTAGAGAGTTTTCTTTTAACCATTTTAATCTGGATGTGTTTTATGACATTTCCTTGACTAATTGTCCACTATAGCACATGTGGTACAATGGTGAATAGAAGTGATGAGAGTGAACATCCTTGACTTGTTTCAAATATTAGTGGAAAAGCATTCAATTTTCATAGTTAAATATTATTTTAGCAGTTAGCCTTTTTTGTAGCTATTCTTTGCTTATTTGAAGACAATCACATCTCTCCCTAATTTTTTGAGTGTTTCAAATTAAAGGACATTGAATTTTGTCAAATGCTTTCTTTGTGTCTATTAAAATTATGATATCCCTTTTTTTATTAATGTGATGTTGTTACATTGAATCAATTCTGCAGTCATAGTGCATAAATCTTTTTAAGTGCCAGTGGACTTTTTTTTGCCAGTATTTTATTGAGGACATTTTGTGTTTATCTTTTTAAGAGATATTAACCTTCAGGGTTTTTTTTTTATCATTTGTTTGTTTTTAAAGATGTCTTTTCTGGCTTTTATCATAGGGTAACATTAGTATCATAGAAGGAGTTAAAAAGTATTCCCTATTCTTCTAGTCTTTGGAATGAGTTCTTAAGGATTGATGTTAAATATTCATGATGTATGATCTTTTAATATGCTGTAGGATACATAAGTTGTGGATTTTTGCATGTAGATTCTTATGGGATATTTGTTTTGTTGTGAATTCTGTCTGGTTTTGTTATTAGGGTAATAATGATCTCATAGAAAAAGTTGGAAAGTTGTTCCTCTTTTTCTACTGTTTTGGAATAGTTTGATAAAAATGAGTATTCATTTTTCAAATATTTGGCAGTATTTACCAGTGAAGCCATCTTGTCCTGGGCTTTTGTGGGAGGTGTTTGATTATTGATTCAATCCCTTTGCTTCTTGTATGTGTGTTACGTTTCACATTTTTCAGTCACTTGTGTGCTCCTAAGAACTTGTCTCTTTTGTCTAGCTGTCTGATTTGATGTACAATTGTTCTAGTATTTTGTTATAATTATTTTCATTTCTTTAAGGTTTGTAGTATTGTCCCCACTCTCATTTCCTGCTTTAATAATTTGAATCTTTCTATTTTTTCATTGTTAATTTGGCTAAAGTTTTTCAGTTTTATTAATCTTTTTTAATTTTTTTAATTATTATTATTTATTTATTTTTAGAGAGGGGAAGGGAGGGAGAAGGAGGAGAGAGAGAAACATCAATGTGTGGTTGCCTCTCATGTGGTCCCCACTGGGGACTTTGTCTGCAACCCAGGCATGTGCCCTGACTGGGAATCGAACCTGCGATGCTTTGGTTCACAGCCAATCCACTGAGCTATGCCAGCCAGGGCCATATTAATCTTTTTTTTAAAGCAACTTTTTTGTTGTTTCTCTCTAGTCCATTCGGTTTACCTTCAATCTAATATGGAGCATTTTCTTCTTCTAGCTATGAATTTGTTTACTCTTGTTTTTCTTTGTCTGTATCCTTGTCAGCATTTATGTTTTCATTATTTTTTTATTTTAGTCATTATAGTAACTATATAATAATGTCTCATGGTTATTATTTGATTTCTTTTATGGCTAATGATATTGAATATTTTATAGGTTTATTTTCAATTTGTATATCTTTCTTATTGAAATACATGTACAGATATTTTGCACATTTATTTCATTGTGCTGTGAAATTTTACAATTGAGTTTTCAGAGTTCTTTCTATAGTTTAGATAAAAGCCTCTCATCAGATATGCTGTTTACAAATACTTTCTCCTTGATATGTAGCTTGCTTATATATTAAAAAAATTAGAATAACAACTGATTTTAATATGATGAGGTCCAATTTATCAATATTTTCTTTTTTCAATTTCACCTTTGATTTCAAACCTAAGAACTATTTATCTAGTCAGTCCTACATACCAAATGTTTCTTCTTATTATTTTTCCTAGAAATTTTACAGTTCTACGTTTAAGCGTATTCTGCATTTTAGTTAGTTTTTATATAAAGTGTGTAAGGTTCAGGCTGTAAGAGAGGTTCTGTTTTCTTTTATTAATTTGTTTTTGTTGTTTTATTTTGTTTTTACCTATGGATATCCAATGCTGAATCACACTTTGATAAAAAGGCTCTCCTCAAAGGAATTGCTTTTGTACCTTTGTCAAAACACAGTTGGAGATATTTATTTGGGTGGATGTATTTCTCCATTCTCTATTTTGTTCCACTGAACTGTGTGTGTGTATCTTTGCCAGTACTACACTCTCTTAATTACTGCAGCTATGCAGTTGGCCCTGCTAATGAGTAGAGTGATTCCTCTTTTCTAATTCAAGTTTGTGGAGAGTACTTATCATGAATGGGTGTTGATTTTGTAAATGTTTTCTCTGCATCCATTGATAGGACTATTTGTCTTCCTTGGCCTATTGATGTGGTATATTACCATGTCTGATTTTCAAATGAGGAACCAGCCTTGTATATCTGAAATAAATCCCCATTACTCATAGAATTATAGTTATATTTAAATATTGCTGGATATGAGCAATGTTTATACTAATTTTTTATAAAGAATCTTTTCTAATATTTTATAAAGAATCTTGTCATAGCCTTTTAAATTTGTCTATTTTCTCTTCACATAATGTATCTGAGATTCATTCTTGTTGCATGTACTTGGAGCTCATTTCTTTTTATTACTTATATGGTATAGATAAGTAGTGCTTGTCCATTTCCTGGTTAAGGGACTTTTGTATTGTTCACACTTTTCAGTGGTTATGAGTAAAACTATGAAAATCCTTTATATGAAGTTTGTGTACAATATTAGTTTTTATTTCTCTTGACTACCTGGAAAAAATGAGTATAATGTGTATTTAATATTGGAATTAGTGCATATTTGAATTTATAAAAAAATCTATCAGATTGTTTTCCAGAATGGTTAAGTAAGTTTTAAGTCCTTTGAGAAATATATGGGACTTCCAGTTGTTTTCCCCATATTTATCAACTCTTGCTGTGGATAGTTTGTTTGCTTTAATTGTATACATTCTTATTGTAACATTTCATTAACTGCTACTACAGTTACATGGCATTAACTGGCATTTTCCTAATGCCTAATGATGTTGAACCTTTTTTGATGTATTTGTTTTATATCTTTAACTCTACTTAGTTGTATTATAGTTCAAATATTTTGACTTTATTTTTATTGTGTTGTTTGCTTCCTTATTATTAAATCTTGAAATTTGTTCACATATTTCAGATATAATTTCCTTATCAGATATTTTTCTCAACTTCTTACTTTTCATTTTTCAATATTTATTTTTATGCAAACTAATTTATCAATTTATTTTTATATATCATTTTTAAAATTGTATTTATTTTTATTTTTATAGAGAGGGGAAGGAAAGGAGAGAGGGAGAGAAACATCAATGTGTGGTTGTGTCTCTCACATCCCCTACTGGGGATCAGGCCCACAACCCGGGCATGTGCCCTGACTGGGAATCGAACCAGCGACCCTTTGGTTTGCAAGCCTGCGCTTAATCCACTGAGCTACACCAGCCAGGGCTGTTTTTTATATATCATTCTTCAGTTTTCAAAGAAATCTTTGTCTTAGTCAAGGTGCCAAATATATTCTGACATATTTCATTCTAGATGTTTTATAGTTTTATGCTTTATATTTTTAAATTTAAAAGTTGTGTTTATTTTGTGTTTTATTTTTTGTATAAGATCTATTTTGTGTTAACATTTGTACATGTTATAAAGAATGGATTAATTTTTGCACGTGCAAAATTTGTGTTCATTTAATTCTCCAGTGCATTGCATACAGTGTACTAATTTTAATAAAATAAATAATAAAATTATTTATAATCTAACCTCTCAAAAGTCAATTAATTGCTCTTGACTTAAATTTTTCAAAGTTCTGGAGAGTACCTTTAATAGTTAGGCTTTCAATCCATAATTTCTTACATGCTGAGCCCTTCCAGGTTATTCCCTAAGGCAACCTGACCAATATACTTAAGAGACTTAAAGACTCAGGATTTGTTTTATTTTTATAATGGTCTTGGGTTCACTGCTATGTTATTAAAATTTTTAAGTACAGTTTATATACTTGGTGTACACATCTACATATTTATTTACTACATTTTAAAAAAATAGTGGACACAAGATAGGTTCTATTTTCACAGACTTTATACTCAAAATTTTGAATAATTAGTATGATCAAGATGTCTCTACCCTAGGCAACTGTTTATTTTATAATAATTAAAAAAACAGTCTTTGGGATATTAAATAGAAAATAGCCAAAGTTATTAAAATTATTCTATATAACATTGAGATGTATAGATACACAACACAATTTAACAGTCTAATACTTAAATGTAAGACTAAAAATAAAAAATGAAAAGTAAAAAATTTGAAATATATTTGAAGAGACAATAGAGGCTGTTGATGTTCATAGTATCTATATTACAGCATTCCATTGTGCAAAATGCTCAGAATAATAAAAGATACAGTATAATTAAAACTGTATTTTCACCATTATTTGAATAGAATGACTTTGAGAGAACTCCCAAAATAACAAAACTCATTCAAGGCATTAAGAATAGTGGCATATCACTATTAAAAAAAAAAAACTGACAGATCAGAAATGGCAATTGCACTATTAGCAATTGTAAATCATGCCATTTACTGAATAATCAACACTTTCCCCTCTAATTTCAAGTGCCAGTTTTATCTGATAATTTTTCCTTTAATTAATAACTTGTCTCTGGCTCATTGACCTGAAGATCTGCTGCTGGGCCAAGATCACAATCATTTAATCAATGAATTTGTACACCTTTATATATTTTATTATAACTATACATATATTATTATATTTTTATGCATTTTATTTTCCATTTGAATTTTAGAGTCCTTTTTTTATTAAAATACAGTTGGCATATAATATTAAATTGTTTTTAGGTGCACAATGTAGAAATTCAACATTTATATATCTTACAATTTGATCACTATACTAAGTTTAGTAAATATTTGTTATGGTGCAAAGTTATAATATTACTGATTATATTCCCTGAGTTATACACTACATCTCTGTGGCTAATTTTTTAAAAATTTATTGGGGAAGGTGGTATTTTAAGTTAAACTATGGTATACGACTACATAAATTGAGGAAATTAATCTCTCTTCCACTCATTTCACAATTTAAATATTATTAGTCTACATTTATTGAAATGTAATTTTGGTAGATGAGGTTTGTCCAGAAAAAGTCCAAGCATTGTTAATATAACAAGAAAAATTTACATGATATCAGTGTAACCTGGCAGCCAAGGAGGGTGGACTGGAATGGACATGCTTGAACAATGATGATTTCACTGTACTACTCAATGTGGGGCACTAGATGCCATTGAGTGAACATGTGTACTGTGTGGCCATTGCATTAAAAATGACTGAGCAAGTAGAGCATCAAATTTCGCATTAAGCTTGAACATTCCTCTGCCAAAACTATTCTGATGATTCAGAAAGCCACAGCTATGAGCAACTGGTGATTGTCAGCCTCATCATGACAATGTGCCTGTTCATGCATGACAGGATCTTATGCAGAGTTTTCTTGTGAAACATCAAATCACCAAGGTGACTCGGCCCCTTTACAGCCCAGATATGGTGCCCTGCAACTTCTGGCTTTTCCCAAAACTAAAATCACCTTTGAAAGAGAAGAGATTTCAGATCATCAGTGAGATTCAGGAAAATACGATGGGGCAGCTGATAGCAATTGGGAGAACTGTGTGAGGCCCCGAGGTGCCTACTTTGAGAGGGATTGAAGCATCATTGTCCCACATACAATGTTTCTTGTATCTTGTATCTTCTTCAGTAAATGTCTTTATTCTTCATAGTACATGGCTGGATACCTTACAGAAAGACCTCATAGATTCTAGATATTTCTAATCCATGACCATTGTTAATTTGTTGTTAATTTAGTATTAGATTATGATACAATTTTGAGTGCTATTTTGAAAAGTATTTTGTAATTTTCTCCTTGTGAAAAGTTATTGTTAATACTGATGAAAATTTTAATTCTGAGTAGTTAACTCATAAATGGCCAATTAACTGTATTTGGTCCATTTATTTTTGGTTAGTCTTAGTTAATAAAAATCATATAAAATTAGGATATATTTCTGTGAGAAGTTATCATAATGCACAGATTTTCATTTTATTCTCCAAATATTTTCTAGATATAATTTTCCATTTGATCTAATATGTATTTTGAGGTTGACCTAATTTCAAGTGTTATATATTTTTAAATATCTTACTAGTACATTATTATTTTTATTGTGGTAATGTTAATTTAACTAACTAACCAAAAGACATTTTTTTAAAGAAATTTCTTTTTTTCAGTATGGTTTATAAAACACTTTGACCTGTTTATTTTACCTGTTAACCGATGACAGCTCTTTACTTATTTTTTTAATTTTTCATTTCCCATGAAAAAGTACATCTCATAATATAAGCACCATGGTAAGTCCCTTTATATCTCTCCACTGAAAAATAAAATAACAAATAGGACTATCTTGGCTCTTTTGTGTCCTGTACATATCAGTATGCTTCTGTCCTTGATTTGCTCTGTTGCATCTCAAACTAAACTCTTCCTGACACAGAGAGCAGAGTCACTGTGTTTGTTAAGCTTGACATAGACACCTTCCAAGCCCTTTTATAAACTTTCTTTTAGTAAGCCAATGGACTGATAAAATAACCTTCCTCAGACTTATTTTAAGTGTCAAAACTTATGTCTGGTTTCTTTTCCCATGCTCCCAATGAACATTTGCCCTATAATTTTCTAAATTTAAATGAAAGTATGAGTGAATTTCCCACCAAATTGTTACTTCATTTGTACTATTATAATGATAAAAGCCATTTTATAAAAGTTCAGTGTAATTATGAAATGCAATGTTTCAATTTTTAAGTAAATTTGCAAGACCATAAAATTGAAGAAAATGTACACTAGATTCAAATTTATTGCCTGCATATAATTGTTCTTAGAACAATTACCTCTATATTTTTAATATGACAACATAACATAACTGAAATGATGGGTTACAAATATATATGCATTTATATTATTTACTTGCATGTGTTTATAAGCTTATTTGTATATTAAATAATATAAATGTAACACTAACAAGTTAACATTTTGATGCTGCTTGAACTTAAATTGTTGCACTATATCAAGCAGGTTTTTGCCTTGTACATATTTATAGATTGTTTTACAATGGAAATTTTGCTGTGTACAAATTATCTCATAGATCCTAGTGACAAGTTAAATTGGTAACTTAATATCAAAAGAATGTTAAAAAAATTATCCTAAAACAGTGAAAAGGATTAGGGGAATGGCTAAACAATGGTTAGAAGAAATAAATTAAGTTAAAAGCTGTAGAGGTATCTTTATGTTTTGTTTAACTTTAACAAAAATATGGAACAGTTATGGAAAAATTCTGATGTGATGAGTACCATCTGCTCTTACTTTGTTATATAACAATTTGCATAAAATCTATTAAGTTTGCTGTATTGCATGCTTCAGAAATTTAATAACCCAGAATTATGGATGATATACCATACTTAGCAACAAATGTTAATAAACAGAAATTGTACTTCTAGCTAGAAATGCATATAGAAACTAATATGTAATTTTGGAGAAAATGAGATTATTGCAAATTTTTTCATCATTTTTAGTAATTAATTTGTTCTAATTAAGAAGGTGTGATTTGTATTTCTATGCTTCTAACTCTTTTAGAGTATTAAAGAAAATGAAGTTTCATCATTAACTTGGTTGCACATAATGGGTATCATAAAATTCCATTTCTTACTCTCTATTTATCGGACTCACTTTCTCTTCTTTATAAAGTAATGAATACACATGACATTCTCTATTAGCTATAAAAATGAAACGGTTTGCACAAAAAAATTGTTATCTAAGCAAACATGATATATACAAGGTTTTGAGTACAAAAAAATCTCAACTCTTTTTTTCATTTCTTAGAAAAGTATTATTCTCTCTCATCCAATGTAATTTGTTCTTAGGTTTAGCTTCCTCTAGGGTAAAGAATACTGAAGACATATTTTTACACCAGAGTAATCTTTTAGTGTAATATCTATATTTCAGGTACACGCATTCCTTTCCTCTAGTCTGCTAATGCTGAGGTTATTACACAATGCAAATGTAGTCAGCCTTTCATTGAGGTCCTTTATTATAAATTACAAGGCTTTGAAGAGTCTATACAGATTTTTTCTATGCAGGATCTTTTGTAGCATTCATGGGTCCTTAGGCCCAGATTTGGATTTCACCTCATTTTAGCTGACTTTAGGCAAAGTTATTATCTAATCATAAGTTTCTTTTCAAGAAATATGGAAATTCAATTGTAATTACTATGCGAGATTAATGTGTGGATTAAATAGAATGAAAAATATGTAAGCAGTGCCCAGTACAGAGAAATAGCACATTAAATGCTAGCATTTTTAATGCTATTCATTTTTGTGTCTGTTCAAAACCATGAAGCATTCTGTCTTGGTAAACTATAATTTGTAGTACCAAATGGGAATCTTTATAATTTTTCTGACACATTTTACATTTCAAAAATTTGTTTTGTCAAATAATGGCACAAGAGAGAGTATGAGTCTGTGTGTATGCGTGTGCATCTGTGTGCATTCTCTTTTCTGCATCTGTCAGCCCCATCAGCAATAAATAAAAATAAGTTTAAGTAATGGCAACAAAGTGTCTTTGATATATTCTTGTGACTTCCAATCAAACAATGCTCATTATTGCAACCCATTAATCTTTGCCAATATTGTTATTTTTGGAGGGAGAAAATAATTTTGTTTTCCATTTTGAGATTTTTCTTTTGGAGTCCCCATGGCTGTATTCACTTTTTAAAAGAAAAATTGAGCTCTAACTGGTGTGGCTCTGTGGACTGAGCACAGGCCTGCAAACCAAAGGGTCACTTTGATTCCCATTCAGGGCACATGCGTGGTTTGCAGGTCTGGTCCTCAGTAGGGGGCTGCGAGAGGCAACAACACATTGATGTTTCTCTCCCTCTCTTTATCCCTCCCCTCCCCTCTGTCTAAAAATAAATAAATAAAATATTTTTAAAAATTGAGAAAAATGGTCTCATCCAATGAGTCAGCCAACCAATCAACAACTAAATATTGAGTATGTATTATGTGCCAGACATAGGTGATAAACTTTCAAGAAATAACAATGAAGCAGAGTCATGTTTCCTATAACAAGAAAGTCCTGGTTTAATTAAATACAGGCAAGTACAGTGCAGTGAAATGTATTTTATAGAAGAAGGATGTAAAAAATGCTACTGAAGGAACAGAGAAAGTAATTGAACTTAATTATTGGTTTAGGAGAAATGTGAAACTCAGTATCACCCTTGAAATAAATCTTGAAGTATGAATAAGAATTCCCATGGTAGTGGGAAAATATACCACTCCTTTAAATAAAAACAAAACAAAAGTCTTGACAATATTAGAAACAGAGTGATTCTCAAATGATTGCAGCTCTTAATATATCTATTTTTTCATAAATTAATTATATATTACTCTAATACAAATCAGTACAATGTTATTAGACTTATTATTTTAGGGTACTAAATTGAGAATAAGAAACCATATACAATAATTTTTTTAAAATCTAATTCCTGATTATTGGGAACCTCTGTATGGTATTTGGTATCACTTTTGGTATTGTTTTCCTAATTTACACATAAACATACTGTAGTGGAAAAATGGTCTGAACCATTTTCATGATGAATATTCATGGATGAATATTTTCACCATGATCATAGTGTATTCAAGCTAAATGTCAGCTTACTAAAACTGGGGCATTGCCTTAAGAATATACTACTTCTCTTCTGAATTCTCTAATTTTAAATTATTTTACCCAACTTTATTATCATACAATAATTAGTTTAGTGGTTTAGACACTCACTTCACCCAAAACACACGTGGTAAGTACCTATTATCAGTATAATGTCCTTCTAGTAATGAGAGGTTTGGCAGAATACTGGATCACTCCTGACTAGAAACCTGTCCAACTGGTAAGACCTGTAAATATACAAGTAATTGTAATATATAACCTCAACAAATGAGTCTGCCATGCCTGCAGTGTAGTTAGGCACATTTCTCTTATTTCTCTAAGTTAAGTTTAACATGTTGAAACCTGTCAAAGCAAAAATTTAACCAGAGTAATCAAGGAAGACTTTACTCAAGTCTATGTAACTGGGAAGAGGGGATAGGACTCACTCTGAACTCTACTTAGACAAAAGTGCGCATAGCTTTTAAGGACTGGTGTAAGCAAATAGAAAAGTGCTGGGGGACATCAGGGGGACATTTGACCTATTTGTCAGGCAGATTCCTTTACTCCTGAGTTTGCAAGCTTTGTCTCTTTGAGCAGGTCATTTGTGTTTGCTAAATGGGTGCGCATTACAGTTGGTCTCCTACCTTCTTACAGAGACAGGCAGATAGGGGCACTATTTTCCGGTAATTACATTTTGGGGGAAGGTTCCCCAGTTCTGGAGAGAGATATTTCTGGGTTGTAAAACTGGCAAAACCTTTGGAGGAGATTCACATCTCAAAGGGAACAAGAAAGAGAGAGTGTTTACATGTTTTTTGGAGTAAATAAAAAAGAAAGAAGCCTCTCATCAAAAGGATCTCATCAAACTTAGGGAAATACCAGGCCTCCTTAGTCACGAAACATGCTGATTGTCAGGAGCGCATTTTCAACATTCTGTTTATTCCTTCTTATCTCCCCTGTATTATTCCAGTACCTTGGACACTTAAACCACACTGGTTACTCAAGTGCTAGAAAGGTCTTATCTAATAAATTTTGTTTAGATTGCAAACTGTTTTAAAACTAATAGAGGAACATTTTCAATGAAAGAAATTCCATGTATTTTAATACCTACATTATTTTTACTCTCCTTAAAACATTGGAAAATATGGCTTCCTTGAGCATGTGTTTTTGTAACCCCATTTTTATAAACAAAAGAAAAGTCACAAATTCCATAAGCAAATTGTGGGAAGCTCTGGGGTCTACTGGGCCATCGCTGCCATTCCTGTCACTGATCCTCTCCACCGTGTGGTGTAGCTGTTGGGTATGAACTGACTGTTGCATGTTTTTAGGCTTTCTCTATGCACCAAACACTGTGATCTTCCAATGAAAACATCTGTCATAATCCTCATACTTGTATAGGCCACATGAATTCATCATGTTCAAATCGATTTACTTATAATCAACGCATAGTGTGTCTTTACTATAGATAACTGGATTGCACGGTGTATTTTAAGAACCTTCTATATCAGAGGAGGTGATGTTCACAAGATCGTGCTGTCATTTGGAAGGCATTCTAGTTGAAAAACTATTGAATTAGAGACCAGTTTTAATTGTCATCATTATAGATAAGAACTTCCCACTTATTTATCTCTGTACACTATTTTATTCAATGATTTACATGCAGGCATGGGAAGTTCAATTTTATAATATTGGTAGATATCTCCAGGTTGCTTGACATAGCAAATATGGACTCATTTATTTGGTTGTATTGAACTAGATCTCTTTGCCAGCTTCTGTAGGACAAAATTTAAGATAAATATTTTTAAAACAATTTTTGGAAAAGACGAAAAACAAAATGTCTTAGAGTTTTAGTTTGCTTGCTTTATGATTCTGCTTCCTGAAATAATTAATCAAGCTTATTTACATTATTCAACTGATAGTATTCAGATATAAAGGTAAGAAATAACAATCCTCCTCTTAACTTACTTAGAGAAACATTTCAGTGTTGTTGAATTCAGCCTGCAGGCAATAGTTCATGAGTGAGAGTGACAGTTTATGGTAAATCCAGTAGCTATATATAATTATTGATTCAATCAATAAATGAATTGATGAAGAGGTGTTATTATAAGAGGGCTGAAGGACGTGATTAAAGGAAAAAAGCTAAAACTGTTAATTGCTCATAAGGTTACATCTGTATAAGACCAACCTATATTTTTAATGTTCCCCTTAAAATAAATTGTGTCCTTTTTAGATAATATTATTTTTATTTTATATTTTAACATTCCATAGAATAGGATTTTACATTTCTCTATTTAAACACTGTTGGGAGCCCAGAAAAAGAAGAGGAGAACAAATATGCCATAATATTGGGAGTAATTGATTTGTGATCTAACATACAAAATAATTGTCTTAAATACAGCCCAATAAATTAAGTTGAACTATAGATTATTCAAATTCACATAGGTAATCTTAAATATAAAAAATCTTTCAAGTCTTCATATATAGGACAAAATTCTTCTGTAGTGTTTATATAATAGCCATTTTTAAATTGGTGTCTGGAAAAAAATCAATAAAAATAAGATTCAGGAAGTTTTTGTAGTTTAATTTCAACCCAGAGCTTATAAGATTTAGTCTAATAAAATTGGGAAAACAAGAAAAATTAAGTTTGTAAAATTGATTTTTAAAGAGTCAAGATTTTCTAGAGCTCAGCAGGTATGTGACAGGATTAAGGTATTTTCATAGCTACAAATATGATTCAAAAAGCAAAGATGGGTTCAACATGAGTATGAATGTTATGATTGCCCAGGGAACCAGGACTTAACTTTAATTTCAAATTACACATCATAGAGTGGAAATATAAGTGCACATGTGTATTTGTGTATTTTAAAACAAATATGATGAACAAAAGCTGCCCAGAGGTTAATTGCAATTGTGTTTTACCAAGAAGCAGCACATAACATCATTTCAAGATAAGAATCATGCTGACTCTCTGGTACAGTGTTAAATAAGGAAGATGTAAAAGAAGCTTTTGTAGTCATTGTTATTTCTGTATTCACAGAGTAAATCAATCAAATGGGAATCCTCCTGTTCCAAGACTGAAATATGGGTATAGCAAGTTGGCAGAAAATCTACCGAAAATTCTATGGCCATTATCAATCTCAGCTCTTCAAAATGCAAATGAAAGAAAGTGCATATTGACTTAAGGAAAGAGGAGAATTTATTGGCCAAAGTATTTGAAATATTCCTGCATGGCTATTTATGAATATTCAGAAGGTCGGAAAAATCGTGCCCTTGTTTATATATCTCAGTTCTAAATTCAGCTGTATCTCCCCACATGTAAGGTGACCTCCAGCAGCACTAAGCTTACATTCTATTATTTTGGCAACATCAATAGAAACATTGGTTACAATAGGTCCAGTAACAATTCTAGACAAGTCTAGAGGTCTCGTCAACCTAGGATTGCATTCCCATCTTTGCTGGAGAAGTTCAGGCTTACCACAGTTACAAATACACAGCCAGCTTACAGCAGTCTAATGCTAGAATGTGTTATTTGTCGCTCAAACCACCACTGCTACAGGTCAAGGGGTTCTCTTCCATCCTGCAGGCATGCCATCTTTAACCCATGCCCTCCACAGCAGGGAAAGACAGGAAACACGGGGAAAGTACTCTGAAGTGCCTTGCAAAGGTTTCAATCACACAAACTCATCTGAATGAAGGAAAGACTAGAAAATATATTTTCCTGTTTTCCAGAAAGACAGCAATAAGACAGAATTTGTTCTGCTAAAATCTTTTCCTTCCCAATCTTTTTTTTTTTTCCCCACAGAGGTTTTGACACTCAACTGGACCAGACTAGGGTAACATCCACTCTTGAATTTGGGGAGAATTAGGGAAATCAACATCATCCAACAGTGAAAATGGAGCTGAGACAATTTCTTAAAAGAATTCAGACTTGCTTTTATATCCAAATGAGAAAATGGAACCAAAAATACTAGAAAGGGTAAAAGAACAAGCTACCCAGAAATATGAACAATTGTTCCTTACAAGGTGAAAATAGATAAATATATCCTTTTCAACTTTACCAAATAATAATGCTCTTGGTCACATGTGAGTTACTGGTCCCTTTATGATCTTTATCTCTCCCCAAATGAATACATATATAATTAAACTGATAAGGTAAATCAATGATAAGAATATGGGAACATGGAAAATGTTATGCTTAATGATTCTATATTCTATTAGGTACAGTGAAGGAGTTTTTACCAACCAATGGTATATTTGTTTTCAGAAAAGACACATTAGACTATGTAGTTTACAGATTACCAGGTGCTACAAGTAATTTGTGGCATCAAGTAAGACATAAATATCTGAGTTACTGATACATATCCAAATTTTTCAAAATACATTTAGATCATTTTTAGGAATAATTAATTCATGAAGTCATTAAATGAGAAAAATGCATAAAAGTCATCTAACAACAAAAATATTCTGTGTAAATGTGTTGCTTATGACTACATGCAGTGTATATATTAAATATTTGGTGACCACAGTCTTCTTGATATTTAGATTTAAGCCACATATTAACATATTTATACCTAGTACATTTTATTCATAAAATTATCAAAGTTTAATGAAGATTGAGATTTACAGAAAAGTTTTAGTGAGAATTATAGAATAATCTATTCTTACCTAATAAAAATGTTATACAGACAATAACCAGAGGTTCTGAAAAGCTTTGTATGCAAAGCTAATACCAATGTTTTATTTATGTCAGACCTATTATCTTGGTTTTTATTCTTCAGGTTTAAGTTTAATTGATCTGCTGTATCTATAAGAAAAAAATTATTTTAGTGTTTGTTTAAATGATTTGCTAATTCACCATAGTCTCATTTAGTTCTTTAAAATATTATACGGCAGGTATAAGTTGAAAACGTGCAACTACACAGTCTGGATAGGACATGTGTTATCTAAGTCCCCATGTCTTGAAGACATTCCCTGTAGAGATGGGCTGTCTGGGATCCTGGAAAGGTGGAAATTGTCCAGGGCCCCCTGGGAAAGGATCCTGCTGCTCTGGCTCTCAGAACATAGCAGTGACTGGGTTGCTTTAGATGTCAGCAGACAACAATATTTATAAGTATTTTAAGAGTAGTGCAGAGATTAATAATGTAAATTCTTTAGAAAGATGCTGTACCCTGGCATAGAAAAAGATTGTTGAAAGACAATAACATGATTGTGTTCTCAACTTTAACAAGACATAATGGGGAGGTAGATGTCCCTTTGCAAGTGAGATACAGGGGAAGGCACACTAATTTATATTAATTCATTAGAGCTCTGTGCAGTCAATTACTGGGCCTTTGATAAGTAAATTAGAAATAAATATGTTTTTAGTATCTCTTCCCATCAATCCATATTCTATTTGATAATTTTCAAAGAATATTCACTGAGTTTCCATTTTTATTACAGCTTACTCTTTTAAAATTTATTTTAAAAATTATTTTATTGTTCTTCAATTACAGTTGTCTGCATTTACCACCCTCCACTCTTCCTACCCCAGCCATCCCCACCTCCCTTCACTGGTTTCATCCCCCCTTGGTTTTGTCCATGTGTCCTTTATAGTCATTCCTGAAAACCCTTCACCCCTATTATCTCCTCCGATCTCCCCTCTGGTTACTGTCAGATTGTTCTTCATTTAAATGTTTCTGGTTATATTTTGCTTGTTTTTTTGTTTTGTTGATTAAATTCCAGTTACCAACTATCTTTCAAGAGTAAGCTGTAAGATTCTGTTACAGCTTACTCTTGAAAGATAGTTAACTAAATATACCACTTTTTGCCCTTTCTGAGTAACATAAAATGATCTCGGATGAATTTGTCAAGTCTCAAAAATCTAACTTACCCTCACAGAAAACTTATGCAATAGAGGAAAATCTTAAATGACACCGTGAGAATGAAATAATATTAATCCAGAAATTTGGAAATTCTATAATACAACTGAGCAAATTTAAGTAATGAATGAATAAATAAGCATGAAAAGACAAACTGAGATTTTAATACATTAAAAATGGACCATATTTGGGCCTTGAACAAATAACTACCAAAAAATCAATTGCAAAAATATATGCTTGATATTATGGGAAATTAAACATAGATTATTTTTAAACTTTTAGGTGTGCTAATGGTACTACATTTGTAAAAATTCTTATCTATTTGTGATATGTAGTAATGCATTTATGGGAAAAATGGTGTTATGCAATCTCTTTTCTTAGAGCTACAAATGAAGTTGGAAGACACTGCTATTTAAATGAGTTTCCTAATTTCATTTATGATAATAGCATTCGAGAGTGACAGAGCCATGTGTTAGGAGTTAACTGGGAAAGAAATAAGGTTATGTTTAACCTATCAGGCAATAGCACTACTGTGGCCATCAGAAGGGTTTGGCAGGTCCTGTTACAGCAACAGTTGTCACTAATTTTTATGCACATTTATAATACATGTAAATATGTACGAGTTTTGTCAGGAAAAAGTCCAGCCATTATTAATATAACAATGGTGTGCACAGCATCAGTGTAAACTGGCAGCCAAGGGGAGTGGACTGGAGTGCATCTGCATAAACAATGTGCAAGGCAGTGGGGGCAGCTGATGCCACTGAGTGAGCACATGTACTGGGCGGCCATCGCATTCAGAGTGACTGAGCAAGTAGAGCCGCAAATCTGCATTGAATTTTGGTTAAGCTTGAAGATTCCTCTGCAGAAACTATTCTGATGATGATTCATAAGGCCTTATCTATTGGCAACTGGTGAGTGGCAGTTTCATCACAACAAACATCCACTCACATCTCCTCTCATGAAGAGTTTTTTGACGAAACATCAAATCACCCGGGTAACTCAGCTCCCCTCCAGCCCAGATCTGGTGCCCTGTGACTTCTGGATTCTCCCAAAACTAAAGTCACCTTTGAAAGGGAAGAGATTTTACACAGTGGTAATGATTCAGAAAAATACGACAGGGCAGCTGATGGCAATTGGGAGAACCATGTGAGGTCCTAAGGTGCCTAAATTGAAGGGGGCTGAGGCATTGTCCTATGTATAATGTTTCCTGTATCTTGCGTCTTCTTCAATAAATGTCTCCATTTTCCATATTTTATTGCCAGGTACTTTCTAACAACCTTGTAACATACATACACATTGACATGTCCATTTAATCAGTTTTTTTTCTTTTGACTTTAAATATTTTTCAAGCTTCACAGTGGAAATGAAATCATTTATATCAGCTATTTAAGAAATTCTGGTATAAAATCTAGAGGGAGAAAACTGAACTTTGGAGTTTTGTCTTTGCTTACAAAATTTTAATGCTATAGAATGGTTTGAGAGGTATGTAGGCCACATGCAAAGGGAAAAAATAGAGTAAAATTAAAATTTCACAACCTTAAGATTTCTCCATTATTTATTGTCAAGATGGATATAATTTACTTGATATTTAGTTTTATATAACTATTAACATATAAACATCATTAAAATCTCAAAAATTGACAATTAAAAGATTTAAAATGTTTTCATAGTTTAATATGGAATTCAATAAACATTCTGTTTGTAAGTATCTTTATAATCCTACAAGAATTTTAAATAAATGTTTACACATTATAGGAAATACTGTACCAAGTGCTATGCTCAATGTTACCAAACACTTTTTATTATAAACTTCTGTTTTCAAAACCTAACATGATTCTGAAAAAGTCTCGGTTTGCACCAAAGTGTCGCATGTTTTGCCTCTTTCTCAAGGTGATTTTTTTCTCACATGTGGGAGGAAAATATGTCCCCTTTTACCAACAAATGAGAATGTAGAAAATATATTTTTTCATTGTAAAAATAATTTGCAACCTATCTGCATTTAAAGTGGTTCAAATGACAAGCTTATATAACTATTATAAACAACTTTACACTTTCCTTTTGATTATAAAAATATGTACAATCACTGTAGACCTATTTAGAAACACAGAAGCATTTAAGAAATACAAAAATGTACAGCGATTACTAACAGTTCACATATTTCGTTTCCACCTTTACAAAATATACTGAATACTATTTTAAAAATGACATTATATAAATAATATGACCAAGTCATTTTTAAATGTTCTAAATTATAACTATAAATGACATAATGATTTATTATTGCAATATAATATATGACATCATACACTTATGTTTGTGTGGCTGAAATTTTTTCAGGAACTTTCTGAGTTGGAAGACTGCTTGCTGTTAACAGATAAATGTTCTTCCATTTACTGAAGACAAAACTAGACTGTGTTTCTCATATTCCTTCACAATTAGGTTTGGCCACATGGCAAATTTTTCTCCAACGCGATGTTAGCAGAGTCAATGGGTATCACTTTCAGATCTCCCTAATGAAATGACCTCTCATATTTTCTCCATCTTCTGTGAATAACAACCTAACGCCTAAGGTGACTCTAAAACCTTGTCACCTATATTTATGAATTACTAAATTGTTAGAATCAGAGGATGTTCAGAGTCCTTTGGATGTTGTTTTGTATGTGTTTGCTTTTGTGAACCAGGAATCTGATGTGCGCTTTTAGATGATAGCACCGAGGGGGATCTCTGTTTCCTTATTTACTCTGTGTCTGGAGGAAATGAATTCGGTCACTTTGTTTAAAGTTGTTAATTCATATAAATGATTGAGGCATATGTGGTACAATATTGAAACTATATCTATATAAATATGTTTATCATAAGCAAAGTTTGTATAGTTTTCAAGAGAACTTTTTTCAGTTTATTAAATGTCATAGTTAATGTATATTTATATTGCTTTATTTTAAAATGATGATAATCTTAGTTTTATTGTAAAGCTAAGGTATCTTTAAGGTTATCTATTTGTATACTTATAATAATTTATATTACAGCATTGTACATTAAATTATTTTACATGACAGTAATTTATATAACAAATACAACATATCATTTATGAACATGCATATGATATATGTGTATATATATATATGAAAGTATCATAAGACTAGATTTAAAACTTACAAATGTAATGAAAGGAAATGTTTCACAAAATTATGGAAAATTAATGTTATTTCTTTGGGAGTTTTTTCTAATTTCCTCATTTTTGCTAAGTGGATAGTAAATGTTTCTATAATAATCATTTATGTTCATTTCTAAGTTTAAAAGTATTGCCTGTAGCTATTTCTTACATATAAATGTGTATTATTTATGTTCATATTTATCTCTTCTTAATATTCTCTTTAATTTTGCTTTTCCCATATTCAGCCTTCAAATTCAGATTACTAAACCTGTTAAGATGTTAGGAAAAATAAAACTATTAGGTTTCTATAGCCAAGATAAAACAATGATTTACAGCTTCACTTTATAAAAAATACATATTATGAGGGTAGTTCCATTTGTTTGACATCATTTATGTTTTAATTAACTCTCATTTATTGTGAAAGCCAGTTTGCTTATCCAATTAAGGATTAAAAAGTGAATATGCCAAAAGAGAAATAAAGTCATTCTAGGTTAATTATGCATAATTAAAAGTAGTAATAGCTGTATCTTTTAATGATAGTATACTTCTCAGTTTAAAATTAACATACCCAAGTTTTATTCATGGACTGACATACCGTAATATTATCAACAAATCGATTTTTAAGTGAAGAACAATTGAGAAATACCCTTGTCAATCATTGACATCCACAATACACTTCAAAGCATAAATTAAAGTCCCTGGAGGTCTGCTAATGTCCTCATTGTCACTTTCCTCTCATCTCCCTATCCATCACTGATCACCCTGAACCCACTGCCTCTGTTAGGGAAATATTCATGCTTCGTACAGAACTTATAAAAACTGCTTTAACAACACTGATTTAAGGCTGCGTTGGTGATTCATACCAAACGGGTGTCAAGCTAACTTTAGGATCATACACATGGATTCACGATTAAAATATGAATGCCTCCAAGATGTTAAATCAACTCAAATGACTAATTTACTTTTCTTTATGCAAGCTATTTAACTAACAAAAGATAAAAAACACACATAATTATATGAATGATAGGTATGCTTTGGGGGGTGATCATTTTGAATGTTTTAACAAAAGAGGCTTTCTTAATGGGGATATAAAATACAGCATAGGGAATGTAGTCAATAATAGTGTGATAGCTATGCATGGTCCAGCTGAGTACTTGAAATATCAGGGGAACACTCTGAAATATGTGATTGTCTAACTACTATGCTGCATACCTGAAGCTCATACAAAATAATATTGAATATATACTGTAATTGAAAAAAAATGTAAATCCTTAAAAATAGGCTTTCTGACTAATACAGGATTTCCCGTAAACTTAGAACAAACTAATTAAGATGCATTTTAGATGGCTTGCCATTACCTAGGTAGCCAAAATAAAAGTGGAATGTCATTCAAAGCACTGGTTTAGAATTCCAGAATCTCCTCACTGATGATTACTCTAAAAAAAACAACCAAACCAATTACCTTTAAGAGTAAACTATAAATATGATCTGGTCATTGTTATCATCTTCCAGGATGGACTGAGGTTTTCCTTTCCAGAGAGCTACAGTTTTAGCAGTAGCAAAAAACAAAAAAAAATGCTTAATGCTTTTTTGTTTCTCAAGTGGGGAATTCCAAGCTACCTCTCCATTGTCAAGAATACAAAATTCACTAGACTATCATTTAAGAACTTTGCATAGTGCTGCTTTTTCATTCAAAATATCCATTGCCCATATCATACTCAATCTACAAGATTAAGGATACCCAGAAAACCATAAAATAAGGAAGTGTGCTACATGGAGTGTTTCTTTGAGGAATAAGAATTTATTCCTTCTTCATGTAGGTCATGTGATCTGCAATCCAATTGTACAAATACACAACTATAAAAGACTTCTGAATCCTGTTGTTGACCTATTGTATTTATTTATTTATTTATTATTGTTTCCAAGTACAGTTGTCTCCATTTTCCCCCAACATTCCCCTGCCCTGTCCATCCCCACCTCCCACCCTTGATCATCTGACCCATTTTTAATCATAAATGATCATAGATCTTCTCTGAAGGCCCAAGTACAATAAACAAATTATATCTAAGATCCAGTGCTGTCTAAGACAATCAGTTGGGTCCGGATCTTACCTTGCCTAGTCAAGGGGGACTTGTGCCATAGCGAACACTTCTGCTGTCCTTAGTAGTGATAAACAATGATCAGGTAGTATATATGAGAAATGAATAGTGTCATGAAAAGTACCACTTGGCTCTCTAAAACAGGTCTAGCTGTTCTTTGAGATATGCTTTCCTGGTCTGTGCTATGTCTCTGCCTTCAGAGTTTATTTTTAGAACTCATAATTCTATTACAACTGGACATTGCCTGTACTGCAATTGGCCAACACCTTCTGTCAGAGACTTACATGGTCCAATGTAGGCATCATCACAGCAAGAGATTAAACAATACACCCTGTAGTCAAAGACATGAGGTTCTTATTCCAGCCCAACTTCTCATCAACAGAATTCTGAAAAATGTGTGGAATGAGGCCCTGCAGAGCCAACTGTGAGTGGACTCAGACTTGGACACCAGCAGTGAGCAGCTAGGTCTTTGCAAACGATACAGGATATGCACAATCATCAAATAAGGACTCTCTGTGAACACAGTGATGATTTCTGAAATAAGATACAAAGACACTTCAAATTCAAAGCAATAACTAACTAGGTTTCCCTTTCTGACTTCTTTTACACTGACAACACTAGCTAAATTTTCTTGTCTTTCAGATAACAAGTAACAAGATACCCCAGAACCAAATTGCTTCTACTCTCTGCCAGCACTCAATCCAGAAGTATCCTTGGTTTCCCTAGTAGATGATTAAAGTCTCCCAGCCCAACCCAAAGTCCTTAAAAGTCCCTTACAACTCCCTCTTAGCAAAACCTGACTCTTACATGCTTTTGCTTCTGAAGTCTGGAGACCTAATTATGAATCTGAGAGGGTTCTAAGTGGTCTTTGACTGGAGGGCTTCTATATTTCTTGGGGCCTTTAAATGATTTAAAAAATTAATAGTTCATTCCTTTATGACTAAAAATAGAAAACAAATAATATATTACTAAAAAGCAAAACAATTAAGGTTCATTGACATACACATGTACTTTAGAAAACTATTTGGGCTGTCAATTGTCGAGTATCTCAAATCTAGTAATTTTAGTTCATTTTTTCATGCCTGTCCAGACCGGTAATGCTTGCGAATGTCCCAGTTTATTTTCCTCTGTTCTCCAAGATTGCTATCTTCAGAATCAGCACAGTTCTGCACTGTTCACTGAGTTTCGTCAAAGTCCTCTGAGCCCACAGACATGCAGGACATACAAAGCAAGCTGGGCAGTGGATGTCATTTGACCTTCAGGGATCATTGAAAGTTATTGAAAACAGAATGAAGTCTATGTATGTCATTTGTTAAAGGCAAAATAAAGTGTATTTATTTTGCTTGTTTTACTTAACACATAAATGTCTCTTACATGAAGTTATGAGCAGCTTTTACTTCTCCTTTGCTAAAGGTGTTTGAAAAATTACTGCGGGACTAGAATGCATTCCATGAATATGAAATACGCTCAGCAGTAGAACGTGGAATATGTTTCTCACATTGCCACCTTTGCTAGTGATTTCTTCCCTGTTGGGAATTCCTTTTACCCCATCCTCCCTTCAACCTGCTAGCTGATTTGCTGCACTCTCTCAGGCTCCTGTGTCATCCCCTGGAGGAATCTGTCCCTGACCAGTTTAGACTGAATTAGTTTGCCCTTTCCTGTGAGTCCATGGTCCTCTGTACAAGTCTATCACTGTATCTTCTTAAGTTATTTTTTCTCAGTTTTTCTTTTTAGCGTAGATGATAGGTTTCTTAGAGAAATCTTACCGTGTTCATTTTGTATCTGCAATGTCGAGCTCAGTAATTGTACAATAATCTTCCAGTAAATGTGTAAAAATAAAAAAAGAGTAGTTTTAGTCACTTCTTATTTGAGAAGTGATAGCTAGTAGAGACAACCAGGTGTTTCTTATTTAAAAATATATAATTTTGAAAACCCAACAAATACTCCCATAGTTGCTATTATGACTGATTAAGTGTTCTCTGCAGTGTATAATGAAATTAATTTATTTGTATTGAGAGAAATTTGGTTGCACTATTGAAAAATATCAATTAGTTACTAATTAGCCTTGCTTTCTGCTTGTGGAGGGCTTGAGGTAAATAGGTGTAGAAAAGAATGGTAAGAATAATTAAGTAAACATTTAGGCAATTCAAACCTTGTGCTCTTTGCAGATAAAAATGCAAATCAAGTTTGCAATATAACCTCCATACAGAACACCAGGGCAGATAATGAATTCAACATTTCTGTGATGAGTAGTTTAGTTTTAAAAACATTGATTTCTTTACGAATAGAAGCAGTGAAACATAAACCGAAGTTGTTATGCTGCTCCAGGCCTGAGAAATTAAAGGCTTGTAATGGTCTTATTTAATACATTGTGAGGCTGATGATCATTATGGAAAAGCTCAGGCGTTTTGATGAATCACTCTCTTTTGGCAAGAGGTCCTGGCTTATCTGACAGAAGGTGGCTTGCATATATCAGCATTGAGAAGTGAGAGGTAACAGCTATTGTGTTACATAATAGTGTAATAATGTAACATTTACAGGGTCTTAAGTGCAAGTGAGAAGCCATATAAGTGAAGAATTTCACAGCTAAGGAGGAAACATACCAGTCTGCCCTGTAGCACCAAGTCACAGCCCAGAACTGAGGGACTCATGAGTCAGGGGGCATGGTGTGGCTGCTTGCTTAGACAAAAAGTCTGCCCCCATTGTTCAAGTCTTATATTACTTCATGGTTTAATGCTGAGGAATACACAAACATTCTTTATAATGTCAGGCTAACCCTCCTTAAACCTTATGATTTTACTTCCTTACTCAGAAAACTACGTTGGCAAGTAATTGACACTTTTATGAAAGCTAAGCATTCTGGTTCAGCTCTCCTGTGTATTAAAATGTGAGATACTCCACTTCTCCAAGTTTATTTTCCTCTCCTCTCCACTTATACCTTCTTCTGGAATTGCTGTCTCCTTGGTTAGTACTAGATCTTGAGGGCTTTTATTTGTATGTCAGTCTCCTTCCTTGAGTTCCTCCTCTCTCTCCCATGTCTAACCCATAAGAATTCATTTCTATATTTTTAAGTGTGCCTCAAGTTTCAGCTTTTATAAGAGTAACACTTACCTGTTACTCAATTCTTATCGTGTACCAAAATTGGTTGAGAAGTTTAAATGCAATATCTTATTTACTTTCATAAAACCCTTGAGGAGGTCATAATAATTATATCTATTTCACAAATAAGAAAATCCACATTGAAAGAAGTTATACAAAATCTCCTAAGTCTCATATCTAGCAAACAGCAGGATTTGAACTTGGTTCTGATGGACTCGCTGCAAAGATTCCTTTTTGTGTTCTTTATGAATTTACTTCCATTAATCTGGAAATTGCCTATCGATGATCTCATTATTATTTTCACATGAATTGTTACTTACCCAATTTTGGATTAAGGTGGATTTGGATTCCACATATAAGGTGAAAGAAAGACATCATATTTTTTATTTTCTTCTGAATTCTCAGATAACTTAACACATTTACTGAGAACTTAATGTTCAACACATAATAATAAATAGAAACAAAAAATATCAATCCTGGTTTGAAGAATAGACATCACTTTAAAACATAACGTATTTATGCAAAAGGAGATTTAATTAATAATCCAGATAAAAATAACAATAATTTAAAAGACAAGTTACAGCTATTTGATGGAACTATAGAAAGCAACACTAGGAAAGAGAGTTTTATTGAGTTTCTATGATAAAAGTCCATATGAGCCTGGAACTGTGCAATCCCCCATAGACTTACAGTTTATAAGAACAGGCAGATCAGTAAGCCAATAATTTAAAGGTAGAAAAACAAGGACTGTGAGAAACATGCACACCAAAAGGTATTACGCACAGAGAAACAGTGTGTAGCTCTCAGGAGAACGTCTTCCTAGAGGCTTGGATGCCTACGATTGTTGTGGTAGCACCGGGGAATCTCCACAACTGGCCAGGATGGCACAGGGGGAGGTTCTTACACTGAGTGCACCAAAGGCTGGAAAATGAACGGCTGGGGCCTGAGCACACCAAAAACAGCAGGATGATTGGATAGAGAAAGAAAGCCCACCACAGTCTATCCATATAAGAACCACGGGCTTGAACAGGTAAATGAGATGGTCTCTGAGACAGAAGCCCGCCAGTCTCTCAGGTTGGCACCTAAATAAACCTCGTTCCTTTGCACCAGCATCTGTCTCTTGTGTTCGGTTTTCACTGGCACGGGCAGCTGAACCCACTTTGTGCAGTTTCAGGATGATCTGCATGGTGTGAATAAGCCAGGAAAATGAAGTGAATAAAGGCATTCCAGGCAGCAGATAAAAAGAGATAAAATGACTGCTGAGGAAGGGATATAATAGCGCATTAACAAAAATGCAAATGATTCAATGGAATTTGACTCAAAGTGAAAGGGGCATCGGCTGGTGCTGAAGCCAAATGAGGCAAATACCTGCTGTGTCTCCGATTGTCTCTCCTGCCCCACGAAAAAGCTTTGAGCTTTTCCTGAAGACTTTGGCAATTCAATAGAATTTTTTTTTATGAAGAGAGATATGCAATTAAATACCTAATTTATAAAATCACCGTGGTAGAAATGCTAAAGATTATTAGAGGGGTTACACAGTGAATTCTGCGATACATTGCTGCACATCAATGAAATAAAGCAGCAGGAAAGGATGTTCAAAAGACACATAAAAACCAGAAACAGCGGAACCCGGTGAAAGATGGATCTGAAAGCGTAGGAGAGAGGAAATTGCAAAGAAAGAATTCCGGTATGTAACTTAACAAACTTGATAGAGGTGAAACAGCTGGCTGTACTTGTTTCTGGCTGACCGACCATACAAACTGACAACACCTTGTGTTGATGCTAAGATCAATTTGAATGTTCATATTTGAAAGGCCAAGAGATTTTTAGCTGACAGGCTTGACCTCACAGTGAGATTTCACGTAAGATAAAGATATGAGGGACTATTTAGTATTTAGGCAGTGGAATGAATTCCATCACCTGGGAAGTAAGTACATAGCACAAAGGAAAGTAATCCAGTAACTGATCCCCAAGGAAAGATTACATATAGTGGAAAAACAACAGAGCCGAAAGCCAAATACAAAGGTTGGCTGGCATGCGCGGAACACAGAATTTGCCAACTTCTGTCCTGGATACTTTCTAATGCGCTTTGATATGAGATCCAAGGACCTGAACCTATTTTGTCTAATAGATTAGGGGTGCCCACATAAATCATCTCTAGACCACCTTCCCTATGGTCTACCAATTTTGCCCATTCCAGGCACCTGAAGTTTGTGCCAGGCCACTCAACACTGCCTGAAATTCAGGTGTTCTTACCTAGGTCTAATTGTCTCTGTAGGTCAAGAGTACTGACCAATGGTAGTCTAGCTTGTCAGTATTCACAGATTGTGATAATTTCAGCTATGGTATAGATTCAATCAATGTATCAAAGTAATCTATCCAATTTTTTTCTTTCCCCATGAACTTGTCATAGAGACCTTCCACACATACATGTTCAGGGTCATACATGTGAGTTGAGGTAGAACTTTAATAAGAACATCTTTATTTGTTTGGTAGGGCTGTCATAACAAAGTACCACAAACTGGGTGACTTAAACAAAAGATATGTATTGCCTCACAGTTCTGGAGGCTAGAAATTCAAGATTAAGGTGTTGGCAGGGCGGGTTCTTCTGTTCCGTGTTTCTGCCATAGCTTCTGCTGAATCTGGAAATCTATGATATACTTTGGTTTTCAATCTCTGATTTCATCTATACCAGGCTTTCTCCCTATTTACATATCTGTGTCCAGATTTTCCCTTTTTTATAATGACACCTCTCATATCCTATTAGAGACACACTCTATTTTGATAAGAGTTCATCTTACCTAAATGTATGGGCAACAACTCTATTTCCAAAAACAAGGTGACATTCTGAGGTACTGGGGTTAGGAGAGCAACATGAATTTCTACCGAACACAATCCAACCTGTAACAACTGCCATAGGTATATGAAGTCCATCCTCTCTCACTGTGGATTTTGTGTGTGTGCGCATGCATGTATGTTTTCTACGCTTGACCGAGTCTGCTCCTAGCTATAAACAAACCATAGTTGGGCTCACCCAAATCAATACTCTGGTGGTCCATCCAGGTTATGATGGAAGGCTCTGGTCATGTAGTTTCTAGATATAATCATTAGGCTTACATTTCTGAATGGACATTTATTCATTCATTTTTGAATGGACAAATGTTATATGCTGCAGATGATCTTTTCCCAGAACCCTAGGGGTCTGCCTAATGTCTCTCACATTGGAGCTTGCCAGAGACACCATATGCCGCTCTTAATCTATCACAGAGAACTCTAGCACTGTGGAGTCTGCTGGGTGAGTCTGCTGGGTGAGGCTGCTGAATGCACTGCCACTTACACCAAGACCTGATCCTGCTGCAAAGCACTTCTTTTCTCTGGATGCCCCTCAGATATGGTCACCTCCTGAATCACTTGATTAGAACAATAGTCTCTGTTGCACTATATATTCTCTGCAAAATACAAAGCAACCTATCATCATCCACTGCTGCCTCTTTTTTCATGCTAAGGATTACAACATGCAATGGCATCCTATATTTTGGAGGTAATGTCTTCAAACTATCATTTTATTATTTTCTTCCCATTCTAAATCTTTACGGTATGTTTTTTGCATTACCATTTAGTCCCCTTAACCCTCCTCCCTCCATCATGCACCCCCTGACCTCCTCCCCCACTAGTTGTCATCCTATTCTTCATCTATGAGTCTGTCCCCATTTTTCTTGTTAGATATTTTAAAAATCCCAAATACTGCATGCCACCAAAATTTTGTAGGGTTTATTTCCCATCACTTTTCAGGGGTTGCAAAATGCTTTGTACTTTTGACTTTGAGGGTAACACTAATCTTTGCTATCCAATCTGATGTGATTTTCATTTTCTATTTGACTCCCTCGACTAACGGGGGACCAGTTTCTAGGACTTCAACTTGACTTCTCTTACAATAATCCCACTGATCGCATCAGTCATAGAACTCCCGTAAGGATTCTAGTGTATAGTGTCCCTGGTAAATGGCTACAGGTCACTTTGGGAAATAGAGAAAAAAATATTGTAGATTCTTTCCATGGTAATTTCCTTCCCCAAGGGGGCAGGCTTCCTCTTCAATTAAAGATGTTTAGTCTTAGAACTGACTTTTTTAGAGAGTGAGTGAGGAACTGCTAAATGCCCAATGAACAAGGGAAAAAAATTTGTAATACAAAATTTAAAAATACAAAAAGTTTCATTGGGAAATCACAAGGTTCTGCTTCACCTGTGTCATCCTAATACCCCATGGAAGTCACAGAATTGGGCCTAGATTGATGGGGTGAGAAACTTCCTTCATTCGTGCAGGTAGGATTTGAGAATTAAAATATCATTGAACACAAATCTAACTAAAAAAGAAACAATGCATCTAAATATTTCAATGAAAAATTATGACTGAAGGAAATGCGTGTGATACAGTGATAATTCTAGCAATGAGAAGATGTTGAAGGAGTAGGAAAACATGTTTGTGTAAATAGTGACAAATAAAAGGTCCATGGGAAGATTTTTAAGATATATTTCCAAATACAGTGATTTAACTAATGTTTAAATTAAAAGCTTTAACTGTTATTTTAACAGTGTTATATTTTTGAAAGGAGCTAATAAAAATCCTATCTAACTGTTTCAGTTAAGAAGGCTACTTGTTAGCACAAATACCTAAATTGCAAGACTACAGCCAATGTTTCTAAACAAAAACCAGGACCCAAGAATTCAAACTAGAAGACTAATTGCACTGTTCGAATATACAGAAGTGAAACCTGGCAGCTCCTAAATCACATCCTTCTAGATTTCCTGAAACAAAAGACTATCTTCTTCTCTTGGCTACATATCAAGTATTCCCAAGAAGGTTATTAGGTAGGAGAGCTTGAAGTGATAATTTGCTCTCAATACAAAAGCCAAATGAATATAATGCAAGTTCCCACACAGTAGCTTGCTTGAGATAGAGCATCTTGTAAACCAGGCACCCTGTCACAGCATCTAACTTTCAGAACAGTGTTTGACCACACACATGTGAAATAAAACAACTCTGACCTGAAGTTAAAGCATGACCCCATTTATTATGCCAGCAGTGTTCATCTTTTTCTTGGACTCTAGCAGTTCTCATTTTCAAATATGAGAATTTGGAACATGCAAAAAAAAAAAACCTTGTGAATCAATTTTAAACATTCATGTCCCCCTCCCCCCACCTTTTGTTGTTTGGAATTAAAACTGACCCCTTTGGATTGAACAAACTCCCACAGTTCCCAAAAATATCTGGAGCAATTAGAAACTCAAGCAGTCTATTGAAAAAAGTGTGAGAATAAATTCTATTTCTTCCATAAACTGGTGAAGCAGAACTTACTGGAATTACCTATAACGCTCTTTTTTTTTTTAACATGTATACCACTTATAATGTAGACCAGTATCCTTGGATCAAATCTCTCTTGGTTATTTCCTTATAATTTACTCCCTTAAGGATTTTAATAGCTAATGTATCCAGATTAGTGCTCAGTAAAATACTGTGTTGTTAGTCACAAAGAATGTATGTGTTGTCACCTAGGCAGTGTGTGGTGATGCTGGGATTGGACTGCAGGCATTCCAGACCCATAGTCTGCAGGGCTAACTGTGGCACTCTTATTGCCTCCATGTGCCTGCCGATACTCCAGGTCACAATCAAAACTTGCCTCACCTTACTTATCTCAGGGCCGAGATTTGGAAACTTTTTCTGTTTTCCAATGACCCTTTCAGACTGACTATTCCCTCTCTTGAAACGTTCTTTATCCAACGTATCTTACACCTCTTCTTGTAACCTCTGTGATACCAATAACCCCAATGCTCACAAGGTTCCCACGGTCCCATTTGATTCTTTCTTTCTCACACACTTCACCACCACTCCAGTCACTCACTCCTTTGATTCTGTGCTATTTCTTACTCTTGTGTTTAACGATACCGCTAACCCACTCACTGAGCACTAAGATTTTCTTCCTTCAACTTAACCCACTTTATGTGCTTTCTCCCCATTAGAGTTTTGAGTTCATTATTTCTTTTACTTTACCTCTACCACCCACAACTGTCTATACACCCCTTCAAAATCAACTTAAATTCTAAGGCCTGTCATTTAAATTACATCCCAATATCAATGCTCTACTTATGGTTGGGAAAAACTTAAACCTAGATTAGATTTACTGTCTACCTTCTCAGAAGAGTGTTCAGGCTACTGAGCATCACTCACGGAAATCTCAAAGTCAAATGTATTTTTAAATATAAACCCAAGCTTATAAACTGCATCTTGTCTTCAGCAGTGCATGGGAAAAATATGCTCCTCTATTGATAACCTCTCTAATTTTTCATTCCCCCTTAGACATCAGAATATAAACACTCCTACCAGTCTCAGTTTATGATCTTGCTTCTAAATTTAATGAGGTACCAGAAACCATAAGACATAAAAATCCAGAAGAGTCTGGCTTTGCTCACTATGTTTTTTTCTCTTCTGTCATTTTAGTGGAGGTTTTTACTTCTAAAATACTATTATAGTCAAAATATAAAGGCTTGCCATATAATTGTGACTTCATAGAAGAGACTTTAGAAAGTAGATTGAAAAATAAAGATTTTTCTAAAATAATTTTTGTGTAGTTGCCAGAAACTGAAATTATTGTTATTCAAAAATAGTGAAGGTCCATTTGGTAAAGTTAAACAATCCTGGCATTTCTTAATTATCAAATGAAGAGATTTTTGTTAAATATGCTCTTTTGAGAGAGACACACTATTAATATTTTTTTAATATCTTCTGTGAATCTTCTGAAGCATTGTGTTCAAAACTGACTGAGTTGTGGCTCATTACAAGTAAATTCCTGGCTATTAATTTCTTAGAGATTTTTTAAAAATATGTTTTATTGATTATGCTGTTACAGGTGTCCTTTTTCCCTCTCTTTATTACCCTCCACCCTTCCCTACCCTCCAGCATCCCCCACCCCTTAGTTCATGTTCATAAGTTCTTTGGCTTCCCCATTTCCTATGTTATTCTTAACCTCCCCTGTCCATTTTGTACTTACCACTAATGCTTTCTATTCCCTGTACCATTTTCCCCATTCTCCCCCTACCCCTTCCCTGCTCATAACCTACTATGTGATCTTCTTGGAGATTTTATTTTACTAAATGTATTACATGATGATTATGAATTATATCATATATGGAGCCAAGTTTTGTGTTGTTTTAAAGAAAAGTAAGATTTTAGTTATTTGGATAAGTTGGAAAATATTAGGAATATATTTCAAAAAGCTATTATTTTGATTTATAAGTACTTATGAAATAAAATAGATATTTACTTTATATTTTTTATTTGAAAGTAAATATTTTCTTGTGATTTCTGCTTCCCTCTTGCAAGATTGAAATGAAGATTTATGTGTCTTAAATACCACTTCAAAGAATAGTTGTTGAGACATGAATATTTCTAAAATATATTAAAATTTTAGACTTTATAAAATAGCATTTTTGTATTTTTTCAGTTGAATTTTAAATGTCAGAAATTTCCTATAATTTCACTTTCTGGTGAGAAATTTAGAAATATCAGAATTTTTGAGTTTGCTCAAAATTTGTAAGTACACTATAGTCAACTACTACTAAATTGTGATATATTTTTGGAGAGACTGGTTAATTTTCATGTTTAAATTTATCACAGATGTACAATTAAAACTGCAACAATAAAAAATAGGACATTTAGTGAGAGGACTTATAGTCTTTTAAAACACCAATTACATGTTCATCAGAATGTCCCCTACATTTTCTTACTTGATTTCAATGACCAGTTTTTGTTGGTAATTGAACATTGTATAGATTGTTATGCCAATCTATAGAATAATATCCACAATAGCAATGTTTTGTGCTTTCTAAACATAAAACAAATTTTAAAAATAATTTATTTTATTGGTTTTGCTTAAGTATGCTTTGTGTCATAGCCTTTACTGTGAACAGTCTTAACACATATATTGCAATATATTTACCCAAAAACCTTACCTGAGTGAAAATATGAAAGGCATACTTCCAATTGATATTCAGCAGCAGCTTTACCTAGTTTTCATTAAAGTAATTTAACTCTATTGGTCAGAGTTGTCATTTGTATGCAACTGTGGTACATAAGGTGACAACATTTATTATGTTGAAGAATAACTTTTAAATAGCTGACACAATTCTTTAGTGATAAATCACCAATAGAAAAATAGGTCTTCCATTTATAAATCTTAAAGAGGACACTTACAAAGCCCTAAAACTATTTTCACCCCACATATGTGTTATGTTTGGCAATACGAAAATATTTTTCTACTTCGATGAAAATGATATAAAGTTTCATTGTAATTTAAAACAAACATATACAATAAGCTGTTTATATTTTCCAAACTGAGATGCTCCATCTTAAAAATTTTGTATTCTTGTACAAAAAGTTGAAAGTCATTATCTTAAATAGTACATTGGGATTTCTTCATATAACAAAAATGTGAATGTTTTTCTATGTATCACATGAAAACTTTATTTGCTCTCTTTAAAAAGTTGTAGAGTGAAGTTGTAACTTTAAAGCCCATAGTAATCTGACTAGTATCTAATAAGGTAGACCAATATTAAAGTGGCAACTGTAATGAATTGATGTCAGTTATGGGAATAGGACCATCCTCTACCACCTCAGCCTGATAGAAGCCATACCCTAGATAGGTGCATTCAAGAATACAAGGCTTCCTCTGTCCCCAGCTCCAAATATAAGGTTATTGTTTCTCTTCAGGCAAAGTAATCTGTCGTTAAGTCTCTTGTCCCTAGCTTCAGGTTACAAAGGTGCTATTTCTGGAAAGAGCAGCTAAGAGGTCTGGACTTTCTACTTCCACCAACAACATAAACTCTGTACTAAATAGGGCAGGCTGAGAATAATCAAGCTCCAATCATAATTGCCTGAACTGTGCATTAAGGCAGAATTTCCATGCTGGGAAAGGCAAACTGAAAAGACCAGAGGCTACCGTTCACAACAATCTCCCTGCTTATAAAGCTAGGTTTTAATTTCATAAGTGGCTTGTTGTCTCCATTCCCAGCTCTTGAGTTATGGCTCACAAATGTTGCCTATTGAGAGAATCAAAGTGTAAGAACAGAAACTGTTGAGATTTCCCCCCACCCCAAACTGACACTAATAGTGTGGGTAAGTTCAAGCCTAAGGGCATTCTCTAAAACAATGGAAATGTTGGTGGTAAGTAATTAAAAAGAGGCCAGTAGTTCCGTAAGAGCAATAAGCTAAATCACAGTATGACTAGAGTTTACCTGAGAAAATCAGCAAAACAGACTGTGAGATTTCTCACCCCTTCTACCACTTGAGGAGGCAGTGTGAGAATGTTTGTCTACAAACCAGGAATAGACCTTCACCACAATACTGACAATACTGGTACCTTATTATTTTACTTTTAGTCTTTAGAACTGTGAGATGTAGAATTCTGTTGTTTGTAAGTCACCCTCTCTAAGTACTCTATTACAGCAGCAAAAACTAAGATAATTACTCCCTTTATTTTATTGTTGACACTATAGCACATGTCCCCCATTTTCCCCTCTCTTTCCCCATTCACCCTGGCCTTTATTACATTGTTGTCCATGGGGTATGCATATATGCACCTATGTTCTTTGGCTAAGACAATTACACTTGATGTTTATCACATTCATAGGAATACCAAGGACTAGTCAATAGTTTGAACATAGTTCATACCAAGGCTCTCTCTTTTTCACAAATCCCTCCCACTCTCTCGGTGCCTCTGTAGTATTGTAATCTGTCTTTTGACCTTTAAAAACTGTAACACTGGGTCTTCATATTGAGTTCCAGCCTTTCTAATTCATCAGGAATGAAGATTCTTGTAGGTATCAAGTTAAAGAACCACGTAATTATCAACTGTAGTCATAGGAGAAATCAGGAGTTCAAGATTGTAATCTTCAGTATAGTTGATAAGCTTAACTGATTAATGCACGTGGAAAGCTGTTTTACTAGGAAATGGAATGCATGACCTACATGACTCCAGGTGGTCAACAAGGAATTCAACCTTTGTGTCCCAGGAGGTGTGAAAGATATCTAGATGGTATCTGAGCCATTATGTTCTAGGAGGGATCTCCATGGCACAGAAAAAGAACTGATGATTGGCCAATAAAAAAATACTAGGAAAATCACCACCAGATTGCACCTCTTAATCTTATTAACCTTTCCTGAAGAACAGGACCAATACAATGGCATTGGTCCAATTAAGATAGCATAAAGTATATAAAGCAAAATGGAGTCACTTGTGTCAAATAAAATGGCTGTCAGTCAGCCATGATTTTGGCTAAAGAGGAAAATTACCTAAGTCAGAGCAAACACATCTGGCAAGGAGACGTATCTGCCCATGTGGTCAGAAAAGACACATCTGGCAAGACATCTGCACACATGGTCAGAGGAGCTGTGTCTGCAGAGTGGAGCCATCCACAGACAGGCTCCTGGGGGAGTTCCACACTCGCCAGCAGGGGTGTCAGGCAGAACAGCCATGTACCACCCATAGGCTCCTGGGCAACTACTACGCCTGGCATCAGGGGTGCCGAGAAACTTACTGAAAAGACCCAGAAGGGTGGAGTGCACCACTTTCAAGGTATAACTGAGGCAGGCTCCAGACCACTGCTGAGCTCCACACACCAGGATGCTGTTCCATGCCACACTGATCTCCCTTCACATCAGCCGCCAGAGTTTCTGCCCGGCTGCACTGAGGACTTCATCAGCCCCGCTGCCCACCTGGCTCTGGAAATTCTTCCTTGCAAGACACTGACCACTCCCTCACCCACTGTACTCTCTCCTGGACCTGTAGACTGAGACTCTGGGACTCGAATTCATATTCCCCATTTATTGTGGTGTATGTGTATGTTATATTTCTCTTAGATTGTTAGAGTGTGAGTATTAATGCATACTGATGTTCTGTTTCGAGTGAACTCACATTCAACAAAAGCTGAGTGAATAGCACAGTTGCTGTGGGAGAATCTTGTCTATTCCTTGGTGCTGGGCTGCTCAATAGGTAGCTAGCTGAGCAGTTGCTCAGTTGACTTATAAGAAAGACTATATCACGAACAGACAGTCGTAACACCTTTTTCCCAAACCCTTACCTACACTTTTCTCTCCTTATAAAAAGAGATGTTAAGATGGGTTTTATGGTGCATAAACTGCCATCCTCTCAGATTACTGACATCTGAATAAAGTACTGTAAAGATTCAGTCTTGGCCTCTGTTGGTTCTGGTAGTGACAGGCAACATGAACGCTGACTCTGCTAGTTTCAGTAGTTTGCTTTATTTTTAATGTTCTGCACCACACACTTTTCATCTTTCTCTTGAATTTTGTTACTCTTTAAGACTTTTGAGTATTTTTAAACTACATTTTGCTCAGAGTGTGTGTGTGTGTGATTTCCAATAATGTGTTTGATCAAGCTGCTCCACTTTTTTTTTTGCAGATAAGCTCTGGAAATCGATGTTTCAACTACTTACAAATTGAAACACTCTTCATCATGAACATGTAAAATAATTTGCCTTTTTGGATTTTATGTCATTAGTATCATGGGATGTCCAAGTCTGTCATTTTGATTTTTTTTGAAAAGCTAGTTATGATCATTCTTTCTCCTCCTTTTCTTCTCTCTCCCTCTCTTTCTCTACACTGCTTTGCTCCCTCTCTCTAACTGTATTTGTAATTACTTTAGCAACTGATTGTATACACTTGTGACATAACTGTTTTTTTAAAAGCAGATTTGAATGATTCATTTAATTTTTAATTATTGTCTATTATCAGAGTTTTTCTTGTTGGAAATTATTTTTGTGTTCTGAGTATATCAAACTGAGAGGTCACTGTACTTTCACTAAAAATTACTTTTGAATTTTGATGGATTCCTGCTGATTTTGATGGTTTTTGACAATATTTTATAAAACATAATGCCATGGTGACTGGAATAACATATCAAAGAACCAATTAAATATAATTCTGAAGTGTTAATTTTTTACTTTTAATATTCAAAGTCCTATTTTTGCTTGCTTAACAAATTTATGCAATTATTTGTTATTTATACAATAATACTTGCAAGTATTCACATTATCCATTCATAAGTCAAGACCTAATCATTATTTATATGTATGGCATTCTGAGGGCATTATTTATGTTAACATTTTTTATCAAAAGATTCAATTCAAATGAACTGTTTATTTGCAACTTATTTGATTTCTATGAATACATACCACTGGCAGTAGTAGCACTGAGAAAAAAACAACATTTAACGAATGTAAAGTACCCACCATAATGAAGCTTATTATAATACAAAATAAAATTTAACAATAAGAAGAAATTACATGACAATTTAAACTCTGTTTATTCAGTTAACTAAAATCAGTTGACCAATGTTGCCTTTTCAGGAAATACACTTCCAAAGTATATTTTGAAGAACCCATTGAAATGTCCAGGAGAATTAATAAAATTTTGTTAAAATAAGTGAGATACAGATGGGCAAAATTAAATCACTAACTTATCTTCTGACTTTACCAAGAAACCAATTGGTATTTCATTGTCCCATGGTTTGAGCACCACCCATGGATAAAAACTGATATAAATAACTAGCAAAAATAAAAATATCTTAAGAGCACATTGCTCTGTAAATATTATGCATCAGTCTGTAATCTTATTCTATGATGTAGAGCTTTTAGAACTGGCTAATGAGACAAGTGTGATATTGCTGTTTCAGTAATAAAATTCCCTGATCTCTTAAAAAATTATATGCTGTTTACATTGATTTAAAGTAAAAGTTAATCATTAGGAATATTATTCTGAAATGCAAATAAGTAGCAGCTGATATAACTGTGTTTTTTAAAAATATTGTTTTATGAATCAGACAAAGCATTGAAATTGCAGAATTCTGATTTTATCTCTTATGATATGTGACAAACACAGCATATATCTAAGATTCACTATAATCATTAAATATTGGGGAGTAGAAGATGGTAAGTTCTATATATTTATTATTGGAGTAAAGTGATCAGAAAGATACATTAGATGACATCTATAGAAAGTCATCATTGACTTAGTACTTAAAATTTTTATAGAAAATTTACAATAAAACACATACATTCTTTTTGAGTACTTAACTATGGAATGGAAGATATTCTTGTCATTTGCAGAGGAACATTTAAGTTCAAAATAAATTTAATAGTTTCCAAACATAGTTAGAATTTCTTAAAGTAAAATTAAAAGAAAATTTTCAATGAAGAAGTAACACATACAAAAATCTAATAATACCAGTATCAGAAGCAATCATGTTGATATGAGTTCTTAACTAATTATTAGTTATTAATTTCAATGCAAAAATAAAGATAAATACTAATATAGAAAAATGTATAGGAAAAATCACTATGAAAATTTTAGTAATTTTCATAGGTATAATACACATCTCTATTTTGTTTCTACAAATGGATATTACTTAGGGTCACTTAGGAAATTACAAGGGAAGAATAATTAAAAGAATTAAATGATTAAAGTACAAAAGATGTATATTGAGATGTAGGGTTTTCAGATTATTCAACCAGAAGATGAATAGTCTCTTGATAATTATGGAATACCTTAGACCCTTTACAGAGAAACTGAACCTCCATGTAAGTTTGAACTTGTACACCTGTTTATAATTAGTATTGATTTCATGACAGATTTTGCTCTAACTGAAGAGAGTGACAGCAGCAGCCAAGAAAACAAATAGAAGAAACACAATAGTGAGAACTTGTTACATAAAACCCACACTGTCTGCTGGTTGAGGTGCCCATGCCACCTACGTCTAAGTTTGCTCATTGCCCTCTGTCCTCACTGAATTTGCTAGTGTGCTGGCTTGTCCATAAAGTCACTGGGAGAACACTGTCAAGTGAGGTCATACTCTGTCACAGACCCCTTCTCCTGCAATGGATCTCAGTCTTCAAGGGTTCTTCCTGCTCTTTGTAGGCAGTGCCTCCAGACCTTAGGCTTCTACAAGCCTAGTGCTTCTCACCATCACTCCATGCCTCTTTACTAGAGCCGTGCAATTCTAATCAGTCAGAATGAGCTGAGGGAAAAAAAAAACAAAAAACAGCATTTTATCATCCAAATAAGCATTGTTTGTCTCTACTACAAGGCTCTCAGTCTAATGCTAAATTTGTGAAACCAGGCTCCCAATCTGAACCAGAGAAGAGAAAAAGTTGTTTGAGTGACTGTTTTCTTAATTGTCCCATGGGTGATCTAATACCATATTATATGCATATAGGAAATTTTTATTATACATAAGGAATACATTAAGATACTAAGGCTTAATTCTCTGTGGATCCCTGGTGGAAAAATTCTAGGTTTCTAGGTCATGCTTGCAATTTCTATCAGGTAATCTGTAGTATATAGTTATTGACCCTGAGAGTTGGGGAGGAGGTGGAGGAGATGACTCTGAAATTAAGTTGGTCTCCTATTTATTCATTACTTTCCAACCCTAATAAGTGGGAGAGAGTGACACAGTTATCTTTCTTTGTTCCCCCCCCTTTTTTTTTTGCAGAAACTTTACCTACATCATATTCCCTTTTTTGTGATCATTTTTCATGAAACTCACTGGGTCCAAGTTGATCACACATGACTTTAGAAATAAGAATTTTAGGGTTATTAGGAATTACTGATAATAATAATTATTGATTTAGTATTGACTTTATATTTTGAAAATATCAGCCTCATAAAGCAACAACCGGAATATAATTCTAAAACTTCTGTAGATTATGTAAACTCAGGAAACGCTAAATGTTCACACAAATGTGATGGTGGGACCTCAACAATATACTATGCAGGTTTAAAACTAGATAATGCATTGAAAATATTTTTTAAAAAAGAGGAAAAGTTTTTAAGAAATCTGTCACAACCTGTGTGACCTTGAAAAGTTGCCAATTTTCTCTGAGTTTTATTTTTTTCTTCAGTAAAATAGAAATAATGACCTACTTGTCTCACAGTATGTGATTATAATCATAAGGCATATTTTTTGAAAAAAGGGAATATTTCAAGCTATAAATTACTTTTTAAAAAATAACATCATTTTCTTTAAACTTTTAACCAAGGTAGAAAGTCTCCTCTTAAGCATCCTTGAACATTCAGTGTAATTTTATTTGGAGAAACCACCCGTAATTAGTTAAGATTTGGAATTCATTGTCACAGCTTGTACTTTCTGAGCTCTCACACATA
>CM052540.1:176562017-176575818 GCA_028533065.1 Trachops cirrhosus
TAGCCATGTCACTGTACCCTAGAGAGACATGTACTTCCTTCTTTCTTCAGCAATTAGTTCATGATTCTCTGTATTTGTTCTTCAAAAATTTTTGCTTTCCCTGTGCATTTTTTCTTATTTTCATTTCACTGCATGTCCTGATTTTCTTCAAATCCTTAACCTGATTAGGCAGTGACCTCTCATGGGATTACCCACTACAGTGATCTGTAGTCAGCTGAACTCTGGTTGGGAAACTGGAAACGTGGAGGAGCCTCTGCTTGTCTAGTGGAGCAGCTTGAGCTGGCCTGAGATTTCTCCCATTGGATTTATCTCTTCTTAAATTAATTAAATGAGGTTAGTGATACACACATAGGGCCCTCCCTGCCCAGCCATTCAGGTGGGGAACTATCTTGTGATCAAGAATCAAAACAGGTGAAATAAGAGCTACCTTCTGTATTTCTGTAATAGATTTTCAGGAACAATGATTAAGAAAAGCTGAGACAATGTTTAGCAGCAACAGAATTGGTAAGAAACTAGGAAGAAAAAAAAATGCTACCTTTTTCCAGACATCTTCAAGTGCATCTGTGGCAGCCAAATGCCTTATATAGCCTCTGGTTTAGGATCGATTCACTGGCATACATGAATCTCTGAAAAAATGTGGAAATTTCTCAAGGACAACTAAATTTATAAGTCTATTCCTGGGAACACAGAAGTATAGCTTTTTCTACACTGCATACTTTCTTTGCTCATCTTTGTTGCTTCTCAGATATGTACAATATTTGAGGAGCAGCAATAGTGCAAAGCTGAACAAAGGGTGCTGTTCTAACAACTACACGTAGTAAAGGAGTTCACGTGTAGTTGATGTTTTGTACTCAAGTATATGAGAAGATTCATGCCCTTTAAACTTAAGTTAAACTAAGCCTTTGATTTGAGAGTAAAAAGAATGTAATGCTTTTTATTTATTGTATATAACTCTGTGTCAGTTAAGCCATTGTGAACATCATTCCTCTGATGACTTGCATATCCATATATTTTCATATAATTATTTTTGACATAGACTGCAGCTTTATTTTTTCAGTATTTCAAATCTATGAATAAAATCATCTTCACAAAATGTTGCTGCTTGTTAATTGTTTTGTAATATACATTCTAAGTTACACAGGGCAGTTTTTCTGCACATATAGGTTTAAGTTCCCTATTCTCTCTCTGCTCCCATTCCTACTAAATAATTTCTTCTTAGCTTGTTATAGATACTTGTGCATGTATGTCTTGGTATATTCTGAATATGAATATATTGGGTCATTCTGAATTTTTATGTATACAAAAGAGAAGGAGGATGAGAGTAGCAGGTAGTATCATCATGGAAAAGATGATCCTTCAGCATTTGAGTTCAGTTCTTAAGGTAGTTTATTTTGCTAGTAATCGGAGATCAGAATTTTGGAGCGAGGGAAAATAGAGCATGTTAATAGGTAGCATAATACAGGGATTCTACTGTACAAAGAAATGAGCAAAGGTCCCAGACATTGTGTGGAACAAGTACAGAAATTAACTGGGAAAACAATGGGCTGTTGTTGAGGAAGATACATGTGCCTCACAAGGGCGTCCAACCTTTTGGTGTCCCTAGGCCACACTGGAAGAAGAAGAGTTGTCTTGGGCCACACATTAAATACATTGCAACATGTAATCACAAAAAAAAAAAATCTCAAAATGCTTTCTGTAAATTTATGATTTTGTGTTGGGCTGCACTCACAGCCTTCCTGGGTGGCATGTGGCCCGTGGAATGCAGGTTGGACACCCCTTCCTAGGAGGAAGAAACACTCTGTGGGTTATGTTTCTGAGGGTTACGTAGCAGAAGCAGGACAAAACCAGTGGATTCAAAGAATTCTGGGCCAAAGCTTCAGTATGCAAATAAGTCACAGATCTGTATAAAAGTTAACTCTCCTTTCAGAAAAACAGAAAATGATAGGGGGCTCTCGTATGTTCCGAGACGTCATAACATTGTATTTAACCTAGAAAAAATGTAGATGTTCATCAACAAGGCAACATTTCAATAAATTACAGTGAAAGGAGCACTATGTAGCCATAGAAAATAATTTGGTCCATATGTACCAGGGTATATGAGAATTCTTTGGCCAAAGATAGCAGTTTTTAAACTATTTCTGTTGATACAAGGTAATGTCTACTATATGGATTTCCCAGTGGCAAAAAGAAGCAAGTTGAGAGGGTAATAATTAGAACATATAATTAAATTTTTATTAAAAAATGAAAATGTGTTTATGAAAATTTAAAGAATAAAGAAAAATAGAGAAACCATGAATGACAATAAATTTCAAGGCCTAATCATGGATTTTTTTGGTAGGAAAATAATAGAAAGTTGGCAAATTAGCATATTTAGAGTGTGTGGAAATAGTTCAATTCCAAATTAATGACATTTTGTTTTTATAATTTAATGAAAATTATATAAAAGTATAAAAATCAGTACCTCCCCAATTTTCTTATTTTGTTTTAGCTTTATTTATGGCCTTTGTGATATAGAATCTTCCAATTTTTCTGCAGTAAAACTGTCAAACTTCACTCCTCTCAATTTTATGTTTTAGTATGTTTTCAAATTATTTCAATATTATTATTTTATAAATGAATAAGTTTTTGATATAAACTGAGGAGTATGCCTAATATTTGATTGTAACCAGGTTTCTGACCAGGATGAACCAACTGTACCAACTATATCAAATCTGTGTATTCTCTGTGTTACAATGACATTCTTATGAACATCTTTTCATAATGATAAAATTCATTTCAAACTTCAACCACACATTTCTTACTGATCATATGTCTCAAACATATGATCTCTTGTTCAGGTTTCTATAACAAACTACTGTATACTGAGTGACTTAAGGAACAAATAATTATTTGTACAATTCTGGATGCTAAGAAGTCCAAGATCAAGGTTACCTGCTGGTTTGATATCTGGGTCATAACCTACTGTCTTCTTGCTGTGACCTCACATGGCAGAAAGGGCAAGAGGGTTGTCTGGGGACTCTTTTATGAGGGCATTTATATCATTTATAAAGGCTCAACCCTAATGACCTCATCACCTCCCAAAGGTCCTATGTCCTAACTTCATCACACTAGAAAGTAAAATATACATTTTGATAAGGTACAACATTCAGTTCATACCATGCCATAGATTTAAAAGTCTTAAATATTATTTAAAGAACCAATGAATTAAATACTGCATAATCTTACAAGAAGCAATTATTTTGAGTATCATAAACAATTTTATATTTAATTTAAACTTTTAAAAATGTTATTCATATTAAGTAAATTGCATGTGTTCACTTGTTTAAAGAAGGTTAAGAACTAAGGTAGAAAATGTAAATGATTTTTCTGCCTAAGGGCACACTCCTAGTGCTTATAATTTCTCACTAGGTGGATTATTAATGATTATGAAAGGGTTACCAAATTGAATCTATAATGATCTTTTATAATCTTCAGTTTTAATTCTCTCCATGGAATTGTAATTTATATTTTATTATGCATTAAAATTAATAATAGTACATTTTAGACATTTGTTACACTTGAGTTAATATAATTATGTACTCTCTATAACAAATGCTACCTACCACATTTCTTCAACTCTCATCACCCTATAAAATATTAACTGGTGTTTTGAAAAATATATACACATATATACATATATATGTTTAAAAAAAACTGTATACTTTTTTATACAGGCTAAAGTTTAAGTTACAAAATCATGCATAATGTCCTTTCCATGTGTTGAAATTATAATCAATTCTGCTAGTTGCCACTCAGTTGAATTAGTTCTTGATAAGCTTTAATGGGGATATCACTTTGTAGATTAATGTAACTTCAGCCCATTACACATAATGGTAGTCAGATTAATTCAGTAAAACTTTTACCACATTCTACATAGTAAACCACGGAAAAATTAATCAGCTTGGTGTTGTGCATCATATTACACTTAGAAGTGAGTCATATGAATGTAAATTCTGTAAAGTTTTTCTATGTCTATTTAAAATAACATCAAGTATGCTATGCAGTTTAACCATTGTAAATTCTATAATCATTAAAGTGTTTCATTATTCATAAATTCTGTCATAAAATATCAAATGGTTTTAATAAATTATGAAATCATGTACTTTATAATTTCAGAATGTATATTTTGATGCATTCATTAATGAAAGCAGTTTAACTGCAACTATAAGTATTAAAGGTATTGCAAATAAAATAATTGGTCAAATAATTCAATATATACATATCTGTGCACATGCATACACACACAGATGCACATGTATATATGAACACACATATGCAATGCATATGCATACATACATGTGTATATATGCATACATATGTACACGCACATGCATGCATACATACACATGCATACATATCTATATCTATATCTATCTATATATCATCTATCTATCTATCATCTCTATCCACATTGTCTCTCGATGTATTATGGCTAACTTAATGTACTAAGAATGTAAAGGTAAAAGACTTTCCTGATAATTTGACTACCTGTACAGATTCTTGAAAATAAAAAAATAAAATGCCACATGAATTAAATAAAAAAACATTGTTTCTAAAGGAAAATAAAGATAGGCTGCTGCTCAAGACCCAACCAGCCTCAGCGAGTCCTGTGAAGCTGCAGCCACAGCTGCCTGCCACTGTTTAAGTGAGCGAACACCTCTAGTTTCCCTTGATGATCCACTTGAGGTGATCTCTTTGGTGTCTTAGAGAATGTTTAAATTCTGTCTTATTATTCCTTAATATCTGACTGACTATATTCTTCCTCTTTACTACAAAACTATCAAACTTTTCACAATATTTACAGAAAGAAATTCGATGTACTGTTTTTTAAAAATATTATAGCTAAACATTTCAGTCATCTAATTTGAATCACTCTAAATATTTACTTAACAAGATTAAAATTCATGTTACAACCATACTATCTTTTACAAGAACATTATTTAGTTACATGATGTAATGTTATAATACAAGATATGTTCTCATTTGATTTAAATTAGGAGCCTTAAGAAACCATAAACATTTTAAAGTTAGAGCTTATATCAAGAATAATAAAATGAGATATTTAATAAACATAAATTATATAATATTAATTACTAAATTTCAGACTGGTCATTCTTATTCATTAAAAGAAGTTACAAAAATGTAATTTTCTTCAGAGGAAACTGAGATAGGGCCTAATTACGCATTTAATCCAGAACTAGCACTAGTGCAAAATTTTGGATTTCCTAAATACTAATTTATTTTGCTATCTATTAATAATATTTCACACTGTTTTATAAAATGTACTTATTCAATGCCACTTTAACTTTATTTATTGATACATATGCCTAAGCACAGGTCATAATCTTATCTTCGAGCTTCTAATTCTGTTTCCAGTGTCACTTTTTCTACAATCTCTATCGCAAAGTATTCTTTCATAATGCTTTCCACAATAGTAGTTAAAACACAGTTAACCGCCAAAAGAGTGATAAAAAATAGCACAGTTTGGCTATTTACTTGATCTTGAAAACAAAGCTAAGGTATTCTTATGATATGCTATAAAGTAGGCATATTTCATTGTTAGCACTATTTTTCAGCTGAAGAAACATTTAGAATTATTTAATTTTTTTTCTATTGTTAAAAGAGGTTATGTTTCAAAGCTAAATTTGAACCCAGGTAAACATGCCCTTAACCAAAATTTTAGTCATAATCTGTTTCCATAGAACTATAATCAAATAAATGAGAAAAACAAACAATTCTAGCCAGTACATAATTTGAGAAAACTATTATTTTATTGAGCTTTAATAATTCCCCCAAATAATATATTAGATTAAGACTTGAGTGATCAAGTGGGCTTGCAGAAAATTAGTTCTTTTGAAGTGAGATTCTCAAGGTGACTTCATAATCCTATGTTCACACCCTTATGTGGTTGCTTCTCCTTTAATGTGAGTAGGATGTGTGACTTCTAATCAATATACTAATGCCTAACCTTGTCTTCTAATCCATATACCAATGCCTAACCTTGTCTTCTAATCAATATGCCAATGCCTAACTTTGTTTCAGGGAAAAAATGTGTCTGTGAGAAATTTTATTAACCATTGTCACCTCAAAAAATTCAATAAAAAGGAAAAAGTATACATTACAGGGAATCAGGAGTGGAGTAGATGAAGCAGAGGATCAAGCCAATGACTCAGAAGATAAGAAAGCAGAAAACACCCAATTAGAACAGGAAAAAGAGACAAAGAACCCCAAATTTGAGGATAAGATAAGGAGCCTATGGGAAAACTTCAAGTGTACCAACATTCGCACCATAGGAGTGCTGGAAGGAGTAGACAGAGAGCAAGAAATTGAAGACTTAGTTGAAAAATAATGATGGAAACTTTCCCTAACCTGGTGAAAGAAAGAAACAGATAAGGCCAGGAAGTGAAATAGTCCCAAACCAGATGAACCCAAAGAGGCCCACACCAAGACACGTGATAATCGAAATGCCAAAAGTTAAAGACAAAGAGAGAATCTTAAAAGTAACAAGAGAAAAGCACAACCCTGAAACAAACAAACAAAAAATCCTTTAGTCTTTTAAATACAATATTTCACAAATATAAATCACAATGACACCTGTAACTTCAGTGGGGTGAAACAATTTATATGACTCGTATGTCTATGGCTATTTTAGGCACTCTCTAGAAACAGGATGGATCAGCCCCTCCACGCCCCAAATTATTTTAGATGTCAAGATTGACAATGCCACACTCTTTATAAAAAGAGGCCATTAAAAGTTTATTACTAACATAATGAGGCATTCTGGTAAGAGCAGAGCTGAGAAGGCTTCCAAGATGGCCTAAAAATGACTTGGAAGTGCCTGGAAAGAAGACTGGCCTGGGGTCTTTATGGTGGTTACGGAGAGAAGCCAGAGCGTGGTTCTTGTGTATGGCCAGCAGGTTTATATATTTTGAAATCCTACCAGCACCACAGGGTGGAGTATACAGATATTTTTACTAGCTTTCCCAGTTTTGAATTAGAAACAAAGGAGGGAATATTGAGGTTTAAAACTTACCAGCAGTCAAATGTCCAAAAAAAAAGTCACACTCATTATCACAAGGATAAGTTGAGTGGCTCATTCTGGTTTCAGGTCTGCACTCTCACGAGTCTGTAGCTGTGTCTAGGCAGTGCAGCTAGAATGGATATGCCTGGAAAACCAAGTCCCAACGGTAGTGAAAAGAACCCGAGGGAGATTGAACCATTCTGGTATTTGGGGGCTAAAGCTTGGAACTGGAAACCTGACACTTTATATTATATTAACTAAAATCAATCATGAAGCCAACTTGGCTTCAAAGAGTGGAGAAGACTCTTTCCTTGATGGAAAGCATTGTAAAATCAAATTGAGAGGAACATGATTACAGAAAAAGGAATAATGAAAATCATATTTGTAAACAATCTAATGTAGTGCTGACTAGGAAAATAATCTATTCACGTTTCATTTTAAGGCATACAAATCTTAGCATATGGAATTGAACTGAAGGAAGGGTAAAAGCCATTGTTTACACCTCCCATTTAATCTCCTAATCCTCCAGGTCAAGATGATATTGACCAAAATTTGAGTGGTGATCTTTATGCAAGACAAGTTGATTTCCAATCACTCAGTTTTTTCCTTGATAACTATTGAATAATTATAGCCAATAAATAGTGATTGAAGTAATTTTAAATTAACCTATTTAGAAATAGTAATCTGCAAGAAAAAAATGCAAAGCAGAGCTAAGGGATAGTGACATTTATAGAACTCTTAATTAAATGAACAGGTAGTAACAGAAAGAGAAAGAATCTTAGGAGCACTTTCATCAATGGATTTCACTTTATTATTAATTCAGATAATGAATTCAGAGAAAATGAGACAGTAGTTGTGATTCTCCCATTTAGTAGTACATGTCTGGGCCATAAGAATATATGCTAAACAGTTGACCATAATTAATTGCATGCAAACCTGCCCAACACCTATAATTTAATAAAGGATCCCACTGTAACACAGGAAGTTAAATCTACGTCAGATTCAGGCTTCACATGCTTTCCACTGGGAAATATAATGCTTTGTCTTATCTCACTTTATCTGAAAATTAATCATATAACACATATCATCAAGGAGTTTCAGAAAAGATATTCAAACATAAAGGAATGGATTATTTTAGAAGACAAGAAAATACTGTAACTTGAGGTAAAAGAAAATCCTGAAAGTGATAATTAAATCAATCTACTAAACAGTGACTTACTTAATGATAAATCACTAGTAGCCATCTACTGAAAATTGAAAATAGAAAGAGAATGTTCACAACACTTATTTAATGATGTTCTAGAAGAAGTAGAAGAACAATTAATGATTGATATATATTGGTTAGTTGCTCTAATTATCAGAGGATACAACTGTCTATTTGGAGATAAGACAAGAAGCTAACATATCATTACAACATATTCAATACTGTAAGAGGATGGTGCACTACTCTGTTGCCAATGAGGAATTATAGAAGTCAATGGCTCTTACATATATCACTAATAATGAGGTAGAAATTATATGTTTTTAGAATAATACAGAAACTAAGATGGAGTGAAAATCCAGTACACTAAAAAAACCCAAATAGTTGTTTTTCCCTAGAAGTTAATTTTGTTATGAATATGCAAAGTTGATTTTAATAAAATGGTACAATATAATTGAATATTTGCCTAATAAATACTATAAATGATTCTAAATGAAATTCCCATTTAAACATATTTTATCACCATAAAGCTATATAATTTTAAATTATATAGTTACAATTCTAAAATTTCAATACAAGCACAAATAGATTGTAGCAAACAAGCATATTTGAAAAAATTCAGACTAGTTGTGCTATATTTAAATATATTCTTTAAAAAATTTAAAACAAAAAAGTCTTTTATATTGGTGAAAATAATATAAAATTTAGTTATAGGGCAATTGTTAAATACAAGTGTAAGAGAATACATAAATACTCAAACATTCATACACACCAACCTAGGCATATATGTGTGTGCACACACACACTCTAGAGTATAGCTGTACTTTAAAATGGATTTATTTTTGGATGCTATACAAATAATAAATAATGTATTAATTTAATGTTAAGGAAATTCATATAACAGTGTGATTTGTTTTTGTGTATGCTGAGTCTTCAGATAATTTTAATAATCATTTTTATAAACTTAGTTTTTCAATTTCTGCAATGGATAAAACATAGTATTCATTTTTATTTCAGAAAAATGAAAGTAATTTATTTCAAAGTAATTTAAAAAGTGAACTGCAAATATTGAAGAAAGTAATCACACTTAAAATATTCAAAGTGTCATTTTAATTATCTGTAAAAAATGTAAAACAAAGAGACCCAATGATTTTTTACCTGCATTAGAACATATGTTATGCTTACAGACTTCCTTGGTCTGATAAGGTTTAAAGTACTTATATATTTTCTTACTTATATTTAATTCACACACATACACATCAGTGAAGAGGGGAAGGTTGGAAAAGTGAAAAATTTCTCAGGAAATAAAAATAAATATTCTGGAAACAAAAACTTTCCATAAACTAGTGGTTCTCAAAGTCTGATACAAAATCATTTCAGAGACAGCTGAAATCAAATATATTTTTATAATAACACTGAAACATTATTTTTTTGTTTTTACACTTTCCTCCCATATTTGTAGAGTGTAGCTACCTAGAAGCTACTTGATTTGTGATGGGGCAATTGCTCTTAGGATTTATGAAATGTGTGTTATTGTGTATTATATATTCTTATGTGTATTCTTCAGTTATCTAGAATATTCTGAGGTAACAGATAGATAGATGGATAGATAAACACATAGAAAATATCCATAGATTAACTAAATTGGCTTTCAGTTTCCTCCTGTACACTAAGTAGCTGTGTTTAATGATAACTTCCATTATCTCTATTTCTTATACTCCAATAAGTCATGACTTGGAAATTCCAAAGAAATATATAATATATATAATGTAATATAATAATATAATATAATATACAATATTATATATATAACTATATATAGTTTTCTAGTTGTGCAATATCTTAAAAAATATTTGGGGGAACATTTAGATCTGAAGCTGTTTTTTATTTAAATTTGTTTATTTAAAAATTTTTTGCTTCCTTTACTTTTTTATTTAAGTTGTTACTTTTTTAAAGAATTTTAGCTAGAATATATTTTCTTATAGTTAAAAATAGATGTTTGGCTTAAGAAGGGAGATTAAATGACTTGTTTTTTTACTGACAGTTCAATCATCTATATATAATGTTGCTGAAAAAAACGTAAAATATATCAGAGCTCTCTATGTTAATCCTTGACATGATTTATTCTTTAAAAATCCAAATAATTTTATAACTTACAAATACAAATGAAAATGCTCTGAGTACCTTAGAATGATTAATTTATATCTTGAATCTGACATACATTGTTCCAATTATCTTTTTAAGCAGCTTTTTAAACTTTGACTTTTACTGTATTTTTTCCATTATCATGTAGCCCCCTTTTATCCCCCTACCCACCAGCAATTCCCACACTGTTGTCCATGTCCATGAGTCTTTTTGTGTTTGAACATCCCTCCACCCCATAACATCTCCCCCACAAGCTGTCATCCTGCTCTCTGTCTATGACTCTGTCCTCATTTTCTGTGTTCAGTTTGTTCGTTAGATTCCACCTATGAGTGAAATCATATGGTACTTGTCTTCCTCTGATTGGCTTATTTCACTTAGTATAATGTTCTCCAGGTCCATCCATGCTGTTGCAAAGGGTAAATTTTTCTTCTTTTTTACACCTGAGTAGCATTCCATTGTGTAAATGCCCCATAGTTATTTTATCCACTCATCTATTGATGGACAGACACTTGGGTTGCTTTGATATCTTGGTGATTGTAAATAACAGTGCAATGAATACAGGGATGATTATGTTCTTTCAGATTACCATTTTGGGTTCCTTTGGATATATTCCTAGACGTGCACTAGCTGGGTTGAAAGGTAGTTCCATTTTTAATTTTTTGAGATATCTCCACATTGCTTTCCACAGTGACTGCACCAATCTGCCTTCCTACCAACAGTGCAAAAGGGTTTCCCTTTCCCCACATCCTCACCAGCACTTGTTTGTTGATTTGCTGATGATAGCCATTCTGCTTTGTGTGAGATGGTATCTCCTTGTGGTTTTAATTTTCAGTGCTCTGATGGTTAGTTACATTGAGCATCTTTTCATATGTCTATTGGACATCTGTATGTCCTCTTTGGAGAAGTATTTATTCAGGTCCTTTGCCAATTTTTAACTGGGTTGTTTGATTTTTTTAATGTTCAGTTTTGTAAATTCTTTATAAATTTTAGATATTAACCCTTTATCAGATTTATCAGCAATTATGTTCCCCCTTCTGTGGGCTGTCTTTTTATTTCATTGATGATTTCTTGTGCTGTGTAAAAACATTTTAGATTGATGTAGTACTATGTATGTATTTATTTTTTCTTTTTCCCCTTGCCTGGGGGGATATATCTAATAAAATATTGCTGTGAACAATGTCCAAGATTGCTGCCTATATTTTCTTCTATGATTTTTATGGTTTGGGGTCTAACATTTAAGTCTTTGATCCATTTTGAATTTATTCTTCTGTGTGGTGTAAGAAGGTGGTCTAGTATTACTTTTCTGCATGCATCTGTCCAATCTTCCCAATACCATTTACTGAATAAACTATCTTTAGCCCATTCCATGTGCTTGCTTCCTCTGTCAAACATTAATTGTCTATAAAGGTGTGGGTTTATGTCTGAGCTCTCTATTCTGTTCCATTGATCTATATGTCTGTTTTTATGCAAATACTATGCTGTTTTGATTACTATGGCCTTATAGGATAGTTTGATATTAGGTACTGTAATTCTTTCAACTTTGTTCTTCTTTCTCAGGATTGCTGTTGCTATGTGGAGACTTGTGGTTTCATATAAATTTTTGAAATATTTGTTCTAGTTCTATGAAATATGTCATTGGAATCTTGATAGGAATTGTGTTGAATCTATAGTTTGCTTTGTGCAGCATGGACATTTTCGTAATGTTAATTCTTCTTATGCCTGAACACAGTATGTGCTTCCATTTATTTGTATCTTCTTCTATTTCTTTCTTCAGTGTCTTACAGATTTTTGAGTACAGGTCTTTACATCCTTGATTAGGTTTATTCCTATGTATTTTATTTTATTTTTTGTAGCAATCGTGAATGGGATCATGTTCTTAATTTACTTTTCTATAGTTTTCTGTTGGCATATAAAATGCAAATGATTTCTGGATATTAATTTTGTATCCTGCTACTTTTCTGAATTCATTTACCAGTTCCAGTAGTTTTTTGGTGGAATCTTTTGGGTTCTCTATGTATAGTATCATGTCATATGCAAATAATGACAATTTTGCTTTTTCCTTTCCAATTTGGATACCTTTTGTTTGTTCTTCTTGTCTGATTTCTGTGGCTTGAGTTTCTAGTACTATGTTGAATAAGGGGGGGTGAAAGCAGACATCACTGTTTCATTCCAGATTAAGATCAGAGGATTATTTGTCATTTTTGCCCATCGAGTATGATGCTGGCAGTGCATTTGTTCTATATATGCACTGGCCATATTTTTAGGTATGTTCCCTCTAATCTCACTTTGTTGAGAGTTTTTATATCAGTGGGTGCTGGATTTTATCAAATGTTTTTTGTGTATGCATTGATATGATTGTATGGTTTTTTAGACTTCATTTGTTTATGTGGTTAATCACATTTATTGATTTGCAAATGTCATAACAAGTTTACATTCCCAGCATAAATCTTACTTGTTCATGGTATATGATCTTTTTGATGCATTGCTGTATTTGGTTTGTTAATATTTTGTTGAGGATTTTAGCATCTGTGTACATCAGTGATATTGGCCTATATTTTATATGATTATCTGATTTTGGAATTAGGATAAAGTGGGCCTCATAAAATGAGTTTGGGAGCCTTCCCTCCTCTTAAGTTGTATGAAACAGTTTGAGAAGCAGAGGTGTTAGTTCTCAGAATGTTTGGTGAATTTCACCCATGAAGCCATCCAGTCCACAGCTTTTGCTTTTTGGGAGTTTATTTATTACTGCTTCAATTTCACTGGGTGTAATCTGTCTATTCAGATTCTCTGATTCTTCCTGACTTAGTGTTTGAAGATTGTATGTTTCTGGGAATTTATCCATTTTATCTGGGTTGTCATTTTGTTGGTATATGTTTTTTTAATAATACTTTCTTATAGCCCTTTGTACTTCTTTGGTGACAGCTGTTGTTGCTCTTTTCATTTCTGATTTTATTTATTTGGTTTCTTTCTCTTTTCTTTCTTGATGAGTCTGGTTAAAGTTTTGTCAATCTTATTTATCTTGTCAAAGAACCAGCTCTTAGATCCATCTATCTTTTGTATCATTTTTTAGATTTTGTTTTATTTATTTCTTCTCTGATCTTTATTATTTCATCATTTCCTTCCTTCTACTCAGTTTGGGCTTTGTTTGTGATTCTTTTTCAAGTTTCTTTGTAAACTTGAAAAAGTTTACACTTATAAGTGTAAACTTATATTGTTTATTTGAGCTCTTTTTTCCCTTTCTTTCTTTCTTTCTTTCTTTCTTTCTTTCTTTCTTTCTTTCTTTCTTTCTTTCTTCTTTCCTTCCTTCCTTCCTTCCTTCCTTCCTTCCTTCCTTCCTTCCTTCTTTCTTTCCTTCTTTCTTTCTTTCTTTCTTTCTTTCTTTCTTTCTTTCTTTC
>CM052540.1:176575918-176589865 GCA_028533065.1 Trachops cirrhosus
CATTTGTTTCAAGCTATCTTTTGATTTCTTCCTTGATCTCATTGTTCACCCATTCATTGTTTAATAATGTGTTATTTAACTTCAATGTCTTTGTGTATTTTCAGTGTTCTTCTTTTAATTGGTATTTCTTCTACTTTGTCTTCCAAATCACTGATTTGATCCTCTGTTTCATCTAACCTAACTTTTATTCCTTCCAGTGTATTATTTATTGCAGATGTTGCATTCTTTATTTATGACTGGTCCTTTTTTATGGTTTCTATGTCTTTTCTCCTCCTGTTATTATCAATTCTCTAAACTATATGATAAATTGCTTGCCTCCATTTCATCTAGTATTTCTTATGGAAAATTCTCTTATTCTTTTATTTGGAATCTCTTTCATTATCTTCCCATGTTGGCTGCTTCTTTGTATTTGTCTCTATGTATTAGATAGATCTGCAAAGACTCCGGTTTAGGCCTTTGTCAGATGCTGCTCCTGTTTGACTCTGGTCATCCTGTTTGGAGCTATCAGTGATACGCAGTGTGTGGCTCCCTCTGCTGGGCCAGTTCATGTGCAGAAAGAACCAGGTTGTGCACCACAACCAGCTTTTATTATCTACACTTGGCCCTGGGGAAGGTCAGCTAAAGTCTCATGGAGCTTCCAGAGATCTATGTTAGTTGTTAGACTAAACAGTGATATAGCCTCAAGCCATAATCAGCAGCCGAGCTTAAGATCTACAAGGTGGAGCAGAGTAATTCCTGCCAGCAGGGCTATTGCTTCCCCTGGGGCCGATGCCCTTTGGAGAGGAGTGCTCTGCCTGAGAAAGGTGGCTTCTGCACTATTGTGAATGACTCAGCACAGGGATCCTGGGAGCTGCTCCTTCAGTGACCTCCCCAGAGCCACCAAACCCACATTCTCCTCAAGTGTCTCTAATCCACTCTGCCCTCTCTGTCCAGATAACTGGCTGAAAATGAAATTCTGTGCATTGGCCCTTTAAGTGGCTCTCTGGGGCACCACGTGTCTCTCCCTGGCAGACAGAAACCCTGTTGCTTTTCACAGCTGGATGCTATCTGGGTTCTTTTCTGGTTCTGGTGCTGTAGGCTGAAGAGTCCAACTTGGGGTTTAGACACCACGCTTCTCAGGTAGAATCCCCCCAGCCACTGAAGTATCCCTCCAGAATTTCAGCTGCCACCCATGGGAGCCCAGTCAGCCCTCTCGTGCCTCCTCTGCACTGCCCACCAGTCTCACTGTGGTGAAGTGGCTTCTTCTTTCTGTTCTTGGTTATGGGGCTTCTCTCCTGCTAGTGTTCAGTTGGTTATTCAGGATGATTTCTCTACAATGTAGTTATAATTCCAGACTGGTCCTGGGAGGAGGTTAGTGGAGTTTCCACTTACTCCTCTATCATCTTGCATCTCATCTAAGTAGCTTTTTGAGGAGTAATTTATGTATAAAAACCTGTATATATTTAATACATATAACTGGATGAATTTGGACATATGCATTCATCATTGTATGCCTGCAGCACTACAATTAAAGTAATAAACATATGTCACCTTCCAAAGTTCTGTGTCTCTGCTTTTTGTTTTCTATTTGTGTGTGTGCATGTTTTAAGAATACTTAGATAAAATCTACCCTCTTAACAAATTTTTAAGTTTTTGATTCAGCTGGTCTACTGTTTGTTAATCATAGGCACTATATTGTACAGCAGATTTCTAAAATGTATGTATCTTATGAAACTATAATATTTTATCTATTAAATGGCAGCTCCTAATTTCCCCTCCCATTCTGTTTCTGCTCCTAGTGGTGTGACTATTTCAGATAACTCATATAAGTGGAATAATGCAATATTTGTCCTTCCACAACTGACTTATCTTGTCCATTGTAATGTTTTCCAGATATATTCATGTTGTAGCATGTAGTAGCATTTTCTTCTTTTTAAGGATGGACTCAAATTCCATTGCATGTATTTACATTTTCTTTACCCATTTGACTATCGATGAACATTTGAGGTGTTTTATCTTTGGCCATTATGAATAATGCTGCAATGATTGAGAGTCCACAGAAGGCTGTGTGCTGTGTATCTGCAGAAAAAGTGTGATTATTTGAGTTGTGATTTGAACTAAATATCATTTTTTTACTCAAATAAGCCCATTTTTTACTAAAAAAAAGAATTAGAGAGAAATATTGACAACTCAGGCTTTGGTGTTTCCTAAAAAATTACAGAAAAGATGAAATGAGCCATTTACTTTAAAGAAAATACCTGTCTTTGATCATCACTATTGACAAAATAAGTGTTTTGGAACAAAAATGAGAATTTTAAAAGTTGTGAGCTAATAACTTCTCAAGATTGGAAACATTTTCCCATGAAATCATTGGTAACATCCATAAATGTGATACCAACTTTTGAAAAACATTCAGAATTTAGTGAAGCAGTATTTTCCAAAATAACCAATGATAAAAATATATGTGAGTAATAGATCCATTTACAGTGCAATATAGACATTGATTTCAATATAATAGCCTATGACAAGTTAATTGGTGTGGTCACATTATTCTACTTACTCCATTTTAGCTTGGATCAACATGAATATCCTCAGTGATATCAAAACTCATTTAATGGGTTACCCTCTCTTGGATTTCCATTATATCCTTCATCTAAAAGAAACTTTTGTAAGAGATTGATTTCAGAAACAGATACAAGAGTCCAGGCATCTTTTTTCTATTAAGCCAAACTTTAAAGGTATATGCAAAAATATAAAATAATATCACTCCTTTGAGTATTTTTATTGTCATTTTAGAAAACATTGTTTTTAAAATGTGTTGAATATGTTAGTATGTAAGGGTTAATTTTTTATTTTAAGACTAATTTATTAATAAATTTTAAATCATAAATTTAAAAATTGTCACTTTTTAAATTAATAGAATAGAAATGATACATATGTAAATATTTAAAGCCACATCTTTGGGGTCATTTTACTTTTTAAGAATATGACAAAGTCCTGAGACCAAATGTTTCACAACCGCAGCTTTAAAAGACTATTAACTGGAAGAATATTTTGTGTAAAAGATTGCAACAACAATAAAAATGACATAATCAGTATGCATGGGAATCTGCATATCTTTGTTGATGATTTCCATAATTTCTTAGTAAAAAGTTGTAATATTATTATAACATAATTAATAATGAATATAGAGTGATTGTGAAATGCTACTGTGATAGGAAACACACAGATGCACACTTACTTGCACACACATACCAACACCTAATAAACTCCTGAAACTGTTACAGTAAGTGAAACTAGTACCTATACCTCACATGCGTAGTTTGGTTTAAAATCCACAAACTTAAAATTACTGTAAGAACACTTTATACTTGACATTTTACTTGGATAGCCTGTATTTTTTATAGTAAAGGTAAAAAGTGAAGTGAAAAGTAATGATTTTTTGTCATTTCCATTATCCATAGTTAAAATACTGAAATATTTAAAGAAAAATATTATTCATTTAGATTTTTTAAACCTAGGTCTAATCAATCTCTACCAAACACTGAATAGAAATTAAATCTACAAATGAATACTTTAGGAAATAAAGAACATGCTCTATTATGAAGGACAATCAACTTCCCTTTGCTTCCATGTGGCTACGGTAGGCCTCCAGTATATTACTGTCTTTAGACTTGTCTCACTACTCATGGCTGCTCCCAACGAAACGGTGTCTACACCATATTTGTCATAGACTGACACTATTGCTCTTTATTCTGCCCCAAACCTCAGTTCTTTGTAAAGGGTCCCATTTTCAGACACTGCTGAAGTTATTGCTAATAACACAGATATTTCTATCTTTGAATGCACTGTCTCTATAATATTTTATTCAAATAGAAAATTAATTAGTTGATTTTGGGTTTTATTATATTTTATTATTTATGCTTTTACAATTTTCCTAATTTTCCCCTATTTGTCCAAATCCATCTAGTGCCCCCCACTCTCCCAGGCAATCCCCACACCACCGTCGGTGTCCATGGGTCATGCGTATAAGTTTTCCGTTTGTCCCTTCACCTTCTTTCATCCAGTACCCCTTCTCCCATCCCTTCAACAACTGTCAGTTTGTTCTAGGTATCTATGCCTCTGTTTCTATTTTGCTCGTTAGTTTACCTTATTCATGAAATTCAATAAATAAGTAAGATTATATAGTATTTGTCTTTCACTGACTGGCTTACTTCACTTAGCATAATCTTCATACCTATTAGAATAACTATCATAGTGAAACAACAAACAAGTGTTGGTGAGGATGTGGAGAAAAGGGAACCCTTGTGCACTGTAGGTGGGAGAGACAGGTAAAACAGTACTGTATGTAGCAAATATAGGCTATTCCATTATGGTAGTAATGGAAGGTCCCCTTTGGGTTTATGCTATGTAGAACTCAAAGATATCTCTCAGAAGAAAAAAATAGTTTCAATGCTCTGTATCCCTTACCTGAGCTATTTAGGTTTGCTCCTGTGATGTCCATACTAGTTCAGGAGGAGAAAAATTTAACTATAAATAAAATTAGGAGTTATTTTAGGCCTTCTGCAATTAAAATGAGTACCTAATCATATTCTTTAAACATGTTATAGGACAGTACTGGCTTTTATACTCATTAAATTCAACATGAATGTCATGCTCTTTAAGATTTGGATGCTTTAAATTGCCATATAATATAAATTCAGAGTTTCTGCTTATTTCTATCATGCTTATAAATAGGCAGCTTAAACCAGATACCTATGCATGGAACTCAAAGGTGGGCCTTTGCATATAGTAGGGTACTAACCAGGTATCAAAAAGCTATTTGACACTTCATTATATTTGCCATCTTAACAAAAAATATTAAATCAATGTTTGTTTTCCACTTAAATTATCTGAAATTCAAATCACATTTAAGATCATCGATAAAGAATTTATACCCATATTGCATATGTCATCTGGATAAACTGTAGTTAGCATGAAATAAGTTATCTGGATTTCAATAAATATTTAAAAAGTTTTAAAATGCAGATACGTTTATATTTAGTATTAAATCAATTTTAATGTTATCTAAGTCCATTACTTACATTGGCCAATGTCTAGCATGCTTTTTACTTTATTTTCAAATATACACTATAACTGAATGTTAATGTATATTAGATCTATATATATCAAACTTCTTAGATTTTTTAAATATATTTTAACCATGTTAGAAAATGTTAAATAGCAGTGCTATTTACAATAGCCAAGTGCTGCAAACAACCTAAATGCCCATCACTAAATGAGTGGATTAAAAAACTGTGGTACATTAACACAATGGAATACTATGCAGAAGAAAGAAAGAAATTCTAACTTTTGCAACAGCATGATTGGAACTGGAGAATATTATGCTAAGTAAAATAAACCAGTTGGTGAAAGACAAATGCCATATGATCTCACCTATAAGTGGAATCTAATGAGCAAAATAAACTAAGGAACAAATTAGAACCACAGGCATGGAAACATGGAACAGACTGAAAGTTACCAGAGGGGAGGGGGAGGGGGACAATGGTGGAAAGAAGGGGAAGGGACTAGACGAAGAACATGTATGAATGACCCATGGACATGGACAACACTGTGGGAATTGGCTGTGGGAGCCCGGGTGGGATAGGTGGAGGAGGGAAAAGGGGGGAAAATTGAGATCACTGTAATAGAATAACAATAAAAATGCAGAAAAACAATTTATGTTTTTATGCCTTTATAAACTAAATCTATGTAAAATAGTTTAACATATGAAACTGCTTGTTTTCCAGTTTGTTCTTCTTGAGTATTGATTTTCTGTATGTATGTAGAAAATTTCAGGTAATATTAGTGAAGCTTAAAATAAGTTTGAAAAAAATAAATTTTAGATTAATTTTTACATTCTGATAAAAGCTTTATAAAATTATTAGGTGCAATTGATGTAAATTGGCTAAAATATTAAGACACTGATTAATATAAGTCACAACCACTTTAAATTTTAAAATAACATATTTTAGATAAAAAATGTTTATTTGTATGTATACAAACTTCTATTTATTCTATATAAGAAATACCCCAAATTCAGCCTCAGAGACATATTTTATATATATATATATCTACATACATATCATATTAACTTATTTCTAGATGACTTAGCATTATGTCTTATTGTTTTTGTTAGGATAAATGAATAAAATTAAGATGTTTTGAACACAACAATATTTTAAAAATTTTTTACATAGCAAGCAGTAGATTCAAACCAAGTTCTTCCAGTTGAGTCTTTTTATTACATTACCCTGCCTCTTCTTAAAATCATATATCTATGTGGTTAAATGTAAGAGGGAACATCTGGTCTTGTTTCCATTTCAAATGTTATTGAATTTAATTTACTCTCAGTGCATTAGAATTTCTTGCTCACATAAAATGTACAAAACATTAGTTCAATGTTTTATGGTATTATGATAATGGATAGTATGTTTTTCTAATCCAAAAGTTGACAATTCTTTTTAAATATACATTGGGGACTCTATAATTAAGTTAATTTCACAAGAAAAATTGACATGCTTGATTGTTTTCTAAATAAAGCAGTTAATTTAACTTCACTGATTTTTTTAAATTAAAATATTACTTATCCACTACTCTTAAGGCACTCCTTGCTTTTTTTCTTCTCCTGCTCTCTCTTCTCCTCTCCTCCATTCTCTTCTCTTTCTATTCCTTCTATTTTACTCTTCTCTCTGCTTTCTCCCCAGTTAGATATCAGCAGGAAATTTTTTGATGCGCTTCTACAGTTAAAATGTTTGGAAGTGATTCTACGCTGTAACTGAGTGTTAATTTATATGATTGAATAGCTTCCAAATAACCCTGCAGACATGATTGAATTTATTTCAGTATTGGGAGAAATTACATTTTTGTCCTAAGACTCTAAAGAGGAATATAATGGTGAATAATTAAGTGCAGAACACGGTCTATAGTTAGTAAATCAATTTATGGACTGCTTCTTGTTCTCTAAATTGAATATGCTATGTAAATATAAAGTCTTCTCTTAAAGGCTTAAAATCAAAGGTTAAAAAAATAATAGCCTTGATTTAAACTGAAAAGTAGGAGACATGTCAGCACAGCTCAAATCACTCAAACATATTTTAGTACTGTTTATTTCAAATTTATGACAGACAGAATATTGTTAAAAATATCCTCAAATCCTGCCCTACTTTCCAGGACTAACTAGCTTTTAAAAATCAATGCTAGGCTATCTCTTCAGGGGGAAATATATATAATTCTTCATTTTGAATAATCCTTTCTCTGCTCCTTCCCTTAGATTTGTAGGAGGAGTCAAATCGGTTTATTGATTCACACAGTTTCTCCTCATAAACCAACTGGTTCCAGCATTGTTGCTATGAAAAATGCACTCTGTTGTCTGGTTAATACTTGTTTCCTTTATTCTATGCTTTTCTCTTCATCTTCCCCAAGGGGGAAAATTAATTTCCATTAGATTATAATAACCATGGCCATTCCTTTTCCTGTGCTAGTGACTCCTTTAGGAAATAGTATATAATGCCATTCTGGCCAAAGGATACTAGGCGGAATTTGCAGGCAGATCTCCAGGGAAAATTTTCACCTTAACACAAAAGCCAAACTACTGGGGAAGGCAGAGTAGATGAAAACATCGTGTGTAGTAGATGGCTTTTTTATGCCTCTAAATTAACCTGACTTTAAGTAGTAATACCTTCAGATTTTGAAGTGAGCTAATAAATGTCTTACTGCTCAAACCATTTGGAGTGGGAATATTAACAATGACATTCATCAGTTTCCCAGTTGACAGTATTATGGCTAGGAATGGTTATGTACATTAAGATCCAGGTAGGACCATGTTTCTTAGCTGTAAAACATATCAATCCTCCCTTCCTCTTTTAAAATTATATTAAATTTTATATTACATTAACTTGAAACATAAAATAATGGTATTTTGAGATTTTTAAAACTGTATTACTCCAGAGGCATAATGTTTTCTAATGAAAATAATTACTCTGGGAAATTTGCTTAATACAGTTAATATGTTTTCTGTGATAATCCTTCATTCAGTCTTTCAGTTTGCGTTGTTTTTCCCATTATTTGTTTAAAGTAATAAAGAAAAATGATTTTTCAAAAATATGCCATAAAATTAACTTTTAAGTAGATTAAATCAGTGAAAATATCAGTGATTCTATGAGGATTGTAAGTGATGTATCATGTTATTCCCAGAAACATCAAGAATTAAACCCAAACATGGTGGGGTAGTTTTTCACATGCCTTTTGCCTATAAATTTATTGTCCAACACTAATGTTTTTAATACAGATACCTCCAAGATACCTGGCATGTGGCATGTGGGCTAAAGTGTGGCTGAGTGACCTTTTTATTGCTCTGTTGTTTTAATTGTATTTCTCCAATTACGGGCCATTGGGTTGCTCTTGGGATTCAGATCAATAAAATTCTCTTGGTATCTGTCATAAAAGTTAGTAGGTAAAAGAGTATTTCTTTCTAGAAATTTTTTGTATAACTATTTCTATATTCCACTTGACTTCAGCTAAAGAAAACTGGCTTATAAAATTGCTTTTTAATATTATGGAGTGAAATGCCACTTAAAGGGCTACATTTCCAAAGAAGGCCTCTGAAAATGACCCCGATGTTCTGTGTGCAAAAGTAATTGCCCTCTCTTCTGCAATGAAGAATTTTATTAATTCTCAAAGTTTTATAAACTTTATATTCATCATATCACCCACTGTACCCATGGCTCTATTCTTAAAAATCAGGACAGTGTTCCGAAACTGATAGCTGACATTTACTTGAATGAAAAGAGGCATCATTTAGTGTGAACTTTGATTTTGATCTTTCCATACCCTTTTTCCATTCCACATATTTTTCTCTTTTTCATAGACTTAAAACCAGTATTCCTTGAACAAGTTCATTTGTAAGTGATTCATCAAAGAAATAAAATGCATTCATGCCCAAGATGTCCAGAATATAAACACTTGGTGTTTACATAAGCAGGGTGATTATAACCAAAGATCTAGAGAATGCATTTAGACCCTGTGCCATTCTGTACTTAACAGATATAGTTTAACATGAAGGAGATTTTTGAAGCCTGAAGGTTATAACGATATTTAAGTGCCAGATAGTCTATGGGTGCCAAATCCACATGACAAAGAAATGAAGTCAATAATGATTTTAAAAGAGAATAGTCAAAGAACATATATGAAGGACCTGTAGACGTGGACAATGGTGTGGAGGTTCACTATGAAATTGGGGGAGGGCTGAGTGGAAGGTAACAAAGGGGGAAAATTGTGACAACTATAATTGCATAAGCAATAAAAAATTTAAAGAATAGAAGACAATGGTCAAACTCTATAGTTTCTCCCACAATACTTTAATATGAATAAAGCCTTCAGGTTTTTCATTTAGAAATAAGTCAGTAAACATATGACTAGTACTATTATAATAATATTTCACAGTCTGTATCCATAATTCAACCACTGACTCATCTGTTTGGAGGGGTAACTGGCATTCTCTGAAGTGCTGGACAGAATGTCTGTGACTCTCATTAGCTTGTGAGTTAAGGAATTTAATGGGGTTAACAAAGTATTAGGACTTAATAAGTACAAAATATAGATACCTAACTTCTTTGAAGTTCCCAAGTCTGACAAGTAAAATTGAAAATCATTATTATGTAATTTCTTATTTTGTGGAAAATGATATAGAAATCAAAAAGAATTTAAAGAAGGGAGGCTAAGAGATAATTTTAAGTTGTTACTGAAGGTCTCATTTGCTTTTTTTGTTTTGATATCTACTTTAAATTTATTTATGTTCACGTACATATTTTTATATATACTATTCATTATGTGAAAGAACTTAATAGAGTTAAGATGAGAATGAAAAAGTTATTTATATCTATAATAGTTACACACAGAGAAACAGATATTATAGATATATATAATATTACCTTGTATAAAATGATAGGCATAAGGGAGATAATATCCTAACCTACACTTTAACATAGGTCTAATTATCATTATACTTATCAGTATAGCACTTACTTTTCATTGTGTAAAATAACCTTTGACAACTTAAATTTGTAAATTAACTTAATTGTCTTGCTCTCCACCAAGTGTTGAATTATTTTCAGCATGAATCACAGTAGTTTTGGAGGCTCTTGAAATTTCTCTGGGAGCCCAATTTGAAATTCCTCATAAACTAATGGATACATTCATTTTAAGATATACATGTAGAACTCATTAAGTTGCAAAAGTTTGGTGAAAGTCATGATGTATCTCTTTCCCTAATGCCCTTAAATAAGCAACTTCCCTTGGTCCCTCAACCATGCCCTGCCCAGTTACACTGTTATATTTCCACTAATCTCACTCTCTGAAATTCTCATAATACTCATTAGTGTTGTAAGACTTTGCCCATCTCAGTCCTTACAAGGGTAGGAACATTGTCCTTATTATTCAATATTATGACAATTACTCATTTTTGAAAGCCTCATGTATTATAGATTTTCAATAAATACATGTTGAATAAATGACATTATGAAACTGGAAGTATACTGGTATTAATGCCATTCCATAATATTAAACAGAACCTAATCAACAAAGCAAACAAGTGAGCAAAATAGAATGAGAAAGATTAAAATAAAGAGCAAACTGACAGTGACCAGAGGGGAAGAAGGAGGGAGATAATGAGGGGAAGTAGGGGAAGGGGCAAGTCAAGGAACATGTATGAAGGATCCCTGGGCATGGACGATGGGGTGGTTATTGACTGTGGGGGCCGGGGGTAAAGGGCACAGGGTGGGGAGAGCAACAGGAAAAAATGTGGGACAACTGTAATTGAACAATAATAAAATGAATAAATAAATAAGAAAACATAAGCTTTTGGAAAGATGTATATTTAAAATGTCTAATACTTATACTCTACAATATTTGTTATACATTTTACAAGTAGTCAAATTATATAGGTTTTATGGTTTACCTAAAATTTGATTTAATTACACTCATTTTGATTATGCTTTGCAAATATTAAACATTATTAACTAAATTTTTCCAAATGCTGATTCTTATTGAGCATTTTACAACATTTTTTATTCTGATCTCTGTACCTTTAAATATATTTTGTATATATTGAGACTTTAACTGGTATATCTTATGTATATTAAAATAGCAATATACCCCAGAATGGAGAAAAATGGTAGGTAGGTATCCTGTGGCCTCAAATATATTTAAGCAAAACTGTAACAACTAACCACTCTTATGGTTTTAAGAGAAAAAGAGAATACCTAATTGAGATGTTTTTAAACAAGGAGGATGATATGCCTCCAAGACAAGTTTATTCATTGGTGTGAGTGTTTTATATCATACATTATATGAATACATGAAATCATTCTCAGTTTCCCATGATTTTGGAATGAAAACTTCCACATTATTTTGGAAGTTTGACAGGATCTTCCAGGTTCATTAGTACATTTTATTCAGCCATTTAAAAAATGGTAAGTGAGTTTCTGGTTGTCAAGCAGACCCTCAGTGCTCTGATAAAGTGATTTTGGAAGAAAGAATATCATAGACATGTGCTGAGTCAACTCCTACAAGGCATTCGCGTTTCCTGACAACAATCCCACTTGCATGATATGCTAAATCAAAAGGCTATGTTTTCTACTTACTTGTGGCTGATGGTGGTGTTCTGAAAAACAAAACATTCCTTGGATTTAATCAGGATTAAGACAAGTATTCATTACATAATACTTCAGTGATTTTTTAAAAATAAAATAATTATTTTCCTTACCTTTTTCAATGGTGACCTTGAAAGCCATAAGTTTTCAAACAAAACTTTTATTTAAAATATCAAAATAAAGTCATAAAATCTATCTGAAATGATATATCAAGAAATCTGAAAAATAACACATTTTATTGAGGAAGTTGTCTTATGGTCTGTCCCAGAGGTCACTCTTTACCTCCATCTGATTTAATATCCTGTTTAGCATTTTAATTAAGAATTTTAGAAGAGCAAGTAAACGGAATATTAATAAGTTCTTATATGATACCAAAATAGGGAGGTGTGAAAAACTATATCAAAAACAGAAATAATACAAATAGACATAATGAGGTTAGTACCAGAGACAATATAGAACAAAATGAAATACGATTGTAGAGAAGATGAGTTAATGTGCAATCAACAACACAGGCACGTCAGTTTTTCTAGAAACAAATGTTCAGATGAAATGAACAAAAGACAAAGATACTGGACTTGGAAAATTCTCAGTATTATTGTAACACTGTGCCTTACACAAAGATGTTACCTGGCTCCAGCTATAGAAATTAAGGTCTAAAGTAGTAAATGCAATGCTAAGACCAACCTAACATTTTTAAGAATATAGATTAAGATACATGCATATTTGATTAAATAATTAAAATATATAAAACAGAGAAAATCCATAGAATACATAATGCTCAATTCTGCTACTTTGAAAATATCTCTTTATAATCACTTGAAGTTCAGATATGAGTTTTTAATCTGCAATTTAAGAATTCTGTCCTGAGACCTGATGATGTGAAGACAGCCGGCTCCAGAGCCCCTAGCTCTGTAATACACAACAAGGATCCTTGCACTTACTTTTGTGGCCATCCCACCTACACATTCCAGCAAGGTCCCGAACTGTAAACTGCAGCTGTGACTTCCTCTAGACCTAGGGGTAAGCACACCAGTATTATGAACCTCCCTCAGGACAAAAGCTTAAGACAAAGCCAACACCAGCCCTAAATAAGAGTTGAGTTTTGTTGAAAGAAGTCTAGTGTCCTGGGAGCCTGGACCACACCTATATAGGTGACATAAAACCAGGTGTATGTGAACTCTTGGCTCTATTAAAACCTTAATCAATGATAAGAGATACAGCTAGAAAAGGCCCAGAATATATATGCTCTATGAGGGCCAAGCAACTTATCTCTCTACCCAGCATTTGAAATTGTGCAGTGTAATACAATAAAATAGACAGAAGACATGATTATGACATCATTAAACTACGCAGATGATTGAAGGCAGGATATTAAGAATTATAGAGGGACAAATAGTGTAGGACCTCGTGTCCATAGTGCAATAGCAGGAACATATATATTTCATAAATTACAATTGGGAAAACTGAAAATCTGGTTATAATTGACTAGCTCATGGTCACAAAGTATCTTAGGTTAAGTCCACTGGAAAAAGAGTCTGAGACAGGGATTTAGGTGCCCGTAGTTAGTCAAAGGAATTCTCTATTCATTCTCTTTTCTCTTGGGAGAAAAGGAGAAAATTAATCGGATTATGGCAGGGTTTGGAATTAATCAGGGATAAGATCACAGCTGGGCATAGCTTCAATCTTGGTTTCATAAGTTCTGGAATATAAAGAGTCCCACAAATTGGTCTCCGCTTGAAGCAAGAGAATCTTAAGTATCATTGTCCACTAATCATTGGCTGTAGGTTGTTCCCTGTGGTGAGCATAACATATTCTCTTTGGCAGCAGTAAATCCTTGAAAGGGGGAAGCTATAACCCATTAGAAGCTAATTTTCAAGGCAGTTGGAATACACTGTCTTGGTAAAGAGGATCTAAATGGGCTACTGCCATTAGTTTCCACCATGGTCCACACATTGTACTGTTCAGCTCTACTCCCTTTCCCATTTAGCTCATTACCTCTAAGCCAATGTTTGGCAACAATTTCTGAGAAAATTTACAATGGAGGGGTTAGTGTAACTAACAGCAGCACATGCTGCTGTTGGTTTAAGGTTGGAATTGATATTCATCATCTACCTCATTTGCTACCAATCAAGACAGCCCTCTTTCCCTTAATTAGTACTTTTACTAGACTGTGTGGTAACCTGTTGCAGACTTTGATCCATGAGGGTTTTGTGTCATAGCTACCTTGCATTTAAGAAAGTGGGTCCCTTTACTGGTTCATTTTCAGTTAAAACTAGGC
>CM052540.1:176590365-176608466 GCA_028533065.1 Trachops cirrhosus
CCTGCTGGGGCCTGGGTCTCTGGCTTAGAACTCGGTGTCCACCACATGGAAAGCTGGCCTGCCTGAGTCAGGCATCGACGAAGAGCGAAGGCTGGCCTCCTTTTGTAGCGGATCCACAAACTTCCTGACACTACTTCCATATTTGCACTAAAGGAGAACAACATACTCTTGTATCAGGTTTTCACAGTGTCTTTTCTCACTCTCCATATTTCCTCACGCTATCTAAAATAACCTCTCAAATTCAAACAAATAAATGATGCAGCACTTGGACCTGCATCTAAGTTTGTATCTATTTTACTTTCAGAGAACTTAAACTAAGATAAAATGAATCTGAGCGGAGTCGGGAAAAGACCCACTTGATGGAATTCTGGAATTGAGTTTTTTGTTGGTTTCTACGATTATGAATAAGTGGAGTGGTGATAACTCTTATTTACTTTAGCTTTGAAATTACTTAGTCTATCAGAATGAGACTTAGGCAGAAGAGGAAGATTGGCATTATCTAGAACCTTCCAGAGCCTAACAGTATTAGAACACAAAAATTATAAATGTACAATTGACTGAGTTTTATCAATTGCCTTAAAAATACTGACTCTAAGGATGTGGTAAAATCCAAAATGTTTCCATGGCAGTGTTTCAGAATCCTTCACTCCTTGTGGTCAAAAGGCATATTATTAAAAAACAATGCATGAGGTTTAATAATTGTAGCAGTGTTGCAAATAGAAATGCTAGTCAAGCCTTAATATAATACCTGTGATAATATCAGGTACCTGTTAGGAATGAATGAGACCCTTATACATGGAATGGGTATATGTGGAAGTATACCTTATAAAGTTTTAATCCTCATATTCTGCAAAACCTCCAAGTTAAACAAAACAAAACAAAATGTCCTCCTCTTTCTTAAATGAGAGCAGGAACCTCACATTGCCTAGAAAATTAGAAAGACTCATTTGGGGCAGATGATTCTCCAGATGACACAAATCTTTCCCAAGTTCTGCCCCTATTTCTCTAAATACTTCCAAGCCAATCAATAACTAGAGTCTGATTACTTCCTGAAAAGTTGCAAGGCCTAGCTAATGTGTGTTAGCAAGAGCCAAGGGAATGGAGTGTTCAGTTTTTTAACAAAAGCAGTAAGTATGGTATAGGTCATCACTTTCCAATGAGTCTGGATTTAAATTTGGACAAGAATGCCAAGAAAGGATTCTAAACTGCATCTACTGAGATGGTCTTTAATAGTTGGGGTGGAGACCCCTATGTCACTAAGGCCATATGATTGCACTATTGATGAGGACATCCAATAATTTTCATCATGATTGGGCCCTAGTTGAGAGTAGCAAATATTACCATGAAATTAGTAATGCCAAAGGATAATGGAGCTATAGGATTCTTGAATAGCTCAGCCCAGGTAGTGGCATCAGTCTTCGGTTCTACAGTGGAATGTATATGGTAACTATATTGAGTGGAAGGCCAGAGTAAAAAGAAGGATGCATTTTCTCCAAGGATCAGTTGTGATATATAATACTCTATGACTTTTCTGGGAGTAAAATACATGGGTAGCCAACCAGGACGTTTTTGGTTGCATAATCAAAACAAATTGTGAGCTGGCAAACAGAGAACTGACATTAACTGCAATAATGAAAATTACAATTGCTCACTCACTTTTCCAGTTTGAGCTCATTTACTGAAACAGAACCCATCTGTTGAAGTGGAAGCTAGATAATCTTGAGGAAAAACTTTAATGACACCACTTATACACATAATAGATATTTTGCAAATCCTTACCAAAAGTATGAGTGGTAAGAACTCACTACAGTGAGTTTACCCTGGGGGAAGAAGATTATCAAGAACGCTTGAGGACTGTTGGAGTTGAGGTTTGAGTTTGTGTTAGGTTTGAGTTTATATTGATAAGAGCATATCCAATTTCCTCCACAGTTAGAATGAAAGCTTATAAAGAACAAGGACTTAATGGAATCTTAATAGAAAATGGATTCCAGTCCACCGTTCTCTTTCCAGACCCCAAATGCATAGTTGGGGTGGATATACTTAAGAGCTGGAAGAACCTGCACATTGGTCTCCTGACTTGTACAGTAATAGCCATTATGATAAGTATTGCCAAATATAAAGTGCTGAAGTTTCCCTTTTTCTAGATAAGACAATGAATCAGAAATAATACTTAATCCCAGCATCAAATTGCAGAGATTAGCACTATTCTCAAACAATTAATGAACACAGGGTTGTGGCCCACTTCATTTCCTGGTTCAATTTAACTATAAGGTTCTTGGAAAAAAGCAGAGACCCAGGTGGATGCCAGTAGACCTACAGTAAACTTAACCAAAGAAGAGTCTTCATTACAACTATTTATACTGGGTGTGGAATCCTTATTGAAACAGATCTGTTTGATATCTCACCTGTGACTATAATCTGAAGAATATGTTTTTCAACTGCCATCAAAAAATGAGATTTAAAGAGTTACACTTATGTGAAAGGACAAAGTACACATTTTCTCTCATATCTCAAGTCTCTGTGAATTTTTCTGCTTTCTGATCACATTCTGAGCACATTCTGTGGGTTACATAACTATTTTTACATCCTGAAAAGCATCCTGATGCTTCATTAAATGGATAGCATTGCGCTAATTGAACCTGATGAATAGAAAGTGGCAAGTGCCTTGATGTCTTAGCAAGCTACAAGCCTAACATGGAAAACTCTAGAGTTCAACGATTTGTGATGTGCTGGGGCATTCCTTCTAAAATACAGGGCATAGTATATATTAATACCTAGCACATTCTACTAACAACTTTGGCTGATGAAAGCAACATTCACAGCTTTTGGGAATGTTTCTCAGATTTTTATATTTGGTGACTTAGAAGGCTGTATTTTTAAGTGAATCCCACGGTGACAGTGGTGGGGGAAACTTTGCAGTAGACACTGCCTACAGTGTAAGCTACTCTGATTCTTAGCCCATATTATGGTACTAGAGTTACCTATAACAGACAAGGCACTGTGTGGAACTCCCACTTGGAGAGTTGTGACATAAATCTTCAAGGTTCTTGGTCAAGGTGACACATTTTACAGCAGAAAATTACCTATTTTTGACATGCTGATTCTGATTGTTGCAAGATACTAGAAGAAACTGAGTGCGAGATTGAGAAATTATTGATTTTCATTTTATTTGCATGCAGGGGTCTAATTTTCACAACACCATTTATTGAATAAACTGTATTCATTGTATGTTCTTGCCTCCTTTGTAAAATGTTAATTGACTATCTATGTGGATTTATTTCTGGGTTCTCTATTCTGTTCCATTTATCTATGTATCTGTTTTTATGCCAGTACCATGCTGTTTTGATTACAATAGACTTGTAGTATAGTATAATATCAGTAGAGTGTTACCTCCAACATTGTTCTTCTTTCTCAAGATTGCTGTAGCATTTCACAGTTATTTGGGTTCCATATATATATATATATATTTAGAATATTTGTTCTAGTTTTGTGAAATATGTCATTGGTATTTTGATAGGAATTGCATTGAGCCTATAGATTGCTTTGAGTAGTATGGACATTTTAGTGATGGTAATTCTTCCTACCCATGAGAATGAGCATGTTACATATTTTGATTTATTTCTCTCTTCTTTAATTTCTTCAGTGTCTTATCTGAGTACAGATCTTTAACCTCTTTGGTTCAGTTGACTCCTAGCTATTTTACTTTTTGTTGCAATTGTAAATGGGATTTTTTTTTAGTTTCCCTGTCTGACAGTTCATTTTTGGTGTATAAAAATGCAACCAACTTCTGAATATTTTGAATCCTGCTACCTTAATGAATTAATTTATCAATGTTAATACTTCTTTGTGTAACCTTTAGGGTTCTGTATATACAGTATCATGTCATCCTAAAATAATGACATGTTTACCTCTTCCTTTCCAATTTGCATGCTTGTTATTTCTTTTCCTTGATTGCTGTGACTAGGACTTCCAGTACTAAGTTAAATAAGAGAGGTGAAAATGGGCATCCCCATCCTGTTCCTGATGCTAAGGAAATACTTTTATTTTTTCCCTTTTGAGTATAGTATTAGCTGTAAGTTTGTCATGTATAGCCTTTATCATGTTAAGGTATGTTTTCTCTATTCCCAGTTTGCTGAAGGTTTTTATCACAAATGGATGCTGAATTTTGTCAAATATTTTTCCTGCATCTATTGATATGATCATATGATTTTTATCATTTATTTTATTTATGTGGTATATCATGTTAATTGATTTGTTGATATTGTAGCAACCTTGCATCTTGGAATAAATCCCATTTGGTCATGGTATATGATCTTTTTAATGTATTGCTAGATCTGATTTTCTAATATTTTGATGAATATTTTGGCATCCTTGTTCATTAAGGTTATTGGCCTATAATTTTCTTTCTTTGTATTGTTTTTATCTGATTTTAAAATTAGCGCAATGCTGATGGATAAGGAAGTTTCATACTTGCTTCATGGATGGGTTGATTGAATTTTAGTGCTAGAAATAAATGAACTGCTGACATACATAACACAAGGAAAGTAGAAATTAATGTTTTTTTGTGAAAGGGGGATCCTCCCAGTTGGTTGTGTTAATAGGATCACACTTGTCTGTCCATTTATATGAGGGGATATTTTATGGGAATACCTTATGTTTAAATTCCTTGGTAGGGATGAATGGTTGGACTGATTGCTTAAAAACCTGAAAGGAGTAAGTTTAAAGATCATATATTTGAAAAGGGGACATGTGAATAGACCTAAGAGTGTAGACATAAAATGTGCAGATCTTTGGTTTTCTTTTTAATTTAATGCTTGCCTGAAATCATGCATAATATTGGCCATCAGAAAGGTTTCACCACTAGTTTAACAGTGATTTTTCTAGGGAATGTCAGCCTCCTTCTGCTGTCAGCAACTTCCGTGCCTTGGCAGTGTGTTCACAGGATGGATCAAGCATCATGGCTTAGGTGGAAATATTTATGTGAGTCAGAGCATGATTCTCCTATCTCAAGACAATTCTATCTACAACTGAGTTTAAATGTCTTATGTGTCAACAGTAAGGATTGAGACTAAGCCTTTGATATTGCTCCATTCCTCATGTAAGAGCAACCAACTATTTAGAACCAAGTCAATTACTGGATGCTTTCAGTCTGGGAAGGGACAGCAATTCATCTTTTTTGAAAAGGACTCTTATTCCAAAATGTTTTTTTTTTTTTTTTTGCACATTGTCTTTGCTAATACCATGATGTGAGGGCTTACACGGAAGCCTAATTTATCTACTTAATATCCCACATAGCATCACTTGAAGTAAATGGGTTATTTTATGGTAGGATATATGTTACAATGACCATATAATGTGGGAGCTTCTGTTCTAACCACATATTTTGCAGAAGAAGTTGGCCTAATTTGGATGATGAAATGACCTATTAAAGAAAGGTTCAGATAAGACGCTGGTTTAGGAAGTCACATTGCAGTACTGAGGTGACAGTCTTTATGATACAGTATATATCCCAAACAATGGATAGTTAGTGTATAAAGTCTGAGAACCCCAGAGTTGGTAGAAAGAATGGGCAGTCTTAGCATTAGGTCTTTCATATCAGTGGACCTAAATCAAACAAATGAAAGAGAAAATTGATCATTGTTTTGATTAAGAACTAAGATTATCAGTTTTCTCTAGTGATGATTTTATAAACTCAAAGCAGGTCAGTAATGACTGAAATTCAGAATTCCTGATGTGTTTGTGTACAGAAGGAGTTCTATGTAGTTAATCTGACAAGCTCAGGGGGCCAAATGGCAGGCTTGACAATCTTCAGCAACAAAAATTTATTTTTCAAAATGATCTGATTATAAATTCCTAACTGAGCAGGTTCTGGTGGGTAGTCATACCCCAGGCCTACATCTTCCTTAGTAAAAGGTTAATCTTAGCCTTAAGCAAGACCTGTCCATTGCTCTTGTGCATCTAAGCTTACATACCTTTCAAATGTCAGAGTAATATTCTTTCCCAGACTCCCAGCAGGTGTAACCACCCTCACTGGAGCACATGCACTAAAAATCCTAATTGTTATCTTGTTGCATGTATACCATCTCTATTTATATGTTAAATGTTAACTATCCCATATCCAATGTAAAAGAGGTATGTATTCTTCTCTATTTTCCTTTTATCCAATCATAGCCATTTCCCAGCTTTGTTTTGTGGATATAAAAGTGATGCAGTAATAAAATGAACTGAAAGTAAACTCACAGGGAAATCTGATCATAAATTCCTATTTATTTAGTGAAAAGCTTTTAAGCAAGTCCTGTCCATTGATCTTATGCACCTAAGTTAACACACATTTGAAATGTCAGAAGTAGTACCCCTTAAAGGGGTAACCTTCAAGAGAGCACATAACTTGTTAACTATCCTGTAATCCAATGTCCACTTTACTTGCTCCCACCTTCATGTAAAATTACTGAATTCTCTCCTTAATTCTAAGTGCATAAAGGAAACTTCAAACTATCATTCTCTGTAGCATTTGAGATCTTGCTTCCAGGCAATTGTCATTAATTTTGGCTAAAATTAACTTTTATAAAATTTTCTACAGGTTTGGGTGTTTACTTGGGGTAGTAGGCACAAGCAAAGGTCCATTTTGCGTCCCTGAGCTTTGCACTGGGTGAACTTAGGTGAGTATTCTTGTGGAAAACTGGGCTTCCTTGCCTTAAGTAGCAGACCCATGATTTTGTTTGAGCTGTTCTTAGAAAACCCATGAAATAGGATAGGGTTGAGGTAATAACCCAGAGAAAGAAAACATAAATCAGTTGCTGTTTTTATTTTGACTTTTTTACTGAATTGCTTTCTGAAAGTCTAAATAAAATCTTTGCTGGTTGAATGAGAGATTGAACACTGTTTAGCTCTAAAGAGAAAGGACTCTTGCTTCCCCTACCCGCATAGCCAAAGGGGGTGATGATAGTTGTTACAGATACCCCATCTGGAGTGGTGAAGACAGGTGCCATGAGATATATCCAGCAATGCAACTGATCTCAAAGAAGCCAATGGGAGCCATGGGGACAGTTTGTTTGGAAAGATAGGGTGCCTTGGAAGGGGTTCGCCTTGAGATAAGGGTCCATTCCTTAGAAAGTATTGCAATTCTGGTAGCATCCAGGACACTCTCACAGGCCTTTGCTTGAATATCCTTAGGTGGCTCTTTATGGAGCTGCCTGCAGAAAATTTCCTCTAGGTCACAGGTGGCAAACACAAGGCCTGTGGGCCAAATCTGAGCCTCCACCTTATTTTATCTGGCCAGGCACCTTGTTTCTACCTGGCGGCAGTGCTGAGCTCCTTGCCCTTAGTTAAGGAGTACTTATATTTATACAGTCCTAAAATTATATTCAGCCCTTTGAAGGCAGCCTGGAGGCTGATGTGGCCCCTGGTGAAAATGAGTTTGACACCCCTGCTTTAGGTCATGAAGCAGTTCTATAGGGATGTTCACTGCATTTGGCATATCCAGAGTCCTGAAGGTAAAGCCTGGGTTTTCCTAGATTGTTCGGACTGCACAAATTAAAACAACAACATCAACAAAAAAAACTAAACCTAAATTCACAGGGGAAATCAGGTCTCTGAGACTAACAAGCTCCAGGACAGTCAAGCTTCCATTAATACTAGAATGGTTGAGATAAGGATCCTTTGATACTTCGAAATTAATTTTGCATGCTCAATTATGAAAAGCAGAATGAATGGAAAGCATATTTAATTGGCCTCTTGAAACTTCAAAAAGAGGATTAAGATAAATGGATCAATCTGTGATGTCATTTAGGTGTCAACCCAATTCTTTGAGGTATTAAAAATGGCTGTCCTATTTTAGAAGAGGAAAGTCATTTGGAACTTGACTTCCAAGGGCAGATATAAATTGTAAATGCCTCCAAAACAAAATTTGTATCCAACTGTTTTTTTTAAGCTAGTTAGTTTTTTTCATGGCTAAAATGTCTTTATTTCTATCTCTGTGAATCTATACACATATGTTTTAAATCTGAAATATTTTCTACCTCCAGATGACATTGTTAAAATTAATATAAAGGCTAGTGCTTATAAGGATTGGGTACTTTAAAATTCTAAGAAATATGAAAACTAAGTCAAATGTTTTTCAAGTTTACATGATCTTAGATTAATTCTTTGTAAATAAAAGCTGGTTTGAGTTTGTTGTTTTAAATAAAACAGACATGCCTTTTAAGTTTCTGATGTTAAATACAATATTTACATTTCTCATGGTTTCACCAATAAATCCAGGTTGATAATTGACTTGAAATAGAGGCCAGGCTGTCAGTGACCAGAGGGGAGAGGGGAGGGAATTTCAGGGGAATTTCAGGGGAGAAGGGAAGGGTTTACAGGAACAAATATAGAGGATACATGGACAAAATTAGGGGGGTTGGAAATGGGAGGGAGGAGGGGAGGGATGAATGGGTGGGCTGGAATGGGAATAAAGGATAGAAACTGTGCTGAATAAACTAAAATAAAAAATAAAAAAATAAATCAATAAAATACATTTTTAGTGGTTAAAAATGTCTTTGCAATTTTGACATCTAGTTTTACTAGAAACTAAGGGTTAAAATTAATTTTGAAAGTTAAAATATCAATATATGTAGAAATAACTTTATGGTATTCAAAATTTTCAACTAATTAGGTTTTTTTTATGTTAGTTGCATGGGAATCATTGTAAAATAAGCAATAAAAACTTGTATGGCATATTTGAGTAAAGATGGTTGCAAATTAAGTAAAAATTCAGGGCAGTGTAAAACCCAAGCTAACCATTTGGTCCTTTTAGGCTCCCTGGCAAATCCTACATTTTTAAAGTCTTTGCACTACTTCATGCATCACAATGCATTTAAACTAGACTTAATGGTCAAGGAACTTATGAGCTGACATTATTGAAAGGAGACAATTTACATTATTGCCAAGGTTTGATAAAGGCACTTCAAGGAAATGCCAAATTGATAGCCATTTCCTTTCACAGTGAGCTCCCAGGAGACGAAAATTTAAAAGATCATCAACTGTCACCTGTACATTTTGTTTACTGGAATATACACCAAATAAAAGACACTCTCCAGCCTCCTTGTAAGAGACCTTTTCAAGAGCCTGACCATGAATGGTCATGTACCCCTGTCCCTGACACTCACTTCCACCTACAATTGACACCAATTACTCCTCTAAAATGAGAAGCCACTGACATTTGAGGCAGACAGCTCTCCTAAGACATCAATAAGACCTGTGTACCAATGAATTTACATCAAATTCAGAAACTCATTTGTCTGATTTTTCCTTATCTGTCTGATAATAATATTAGTCATAATAACAATGATAGTAGTTCTGAGGGATTTTCTAGGTAATCCAACAATTTATCTTTACTGAGAATGTATAAGAAAATAGTTAATACTCCTTTTACAGCTTATGCAAATGTTATACTAGATGCCAAGTATAGAAAAAAAAAGTGAAACAGAAGGCAAAATTCATTTCTGTTAGTTCATAGTGTTTAAATGATCCAAATTGTTTTATCTCAGTAAAAGCCCCAAGACCTGACTGGCTTCCATTTCCCTTCCCTTCCATTTTTGTGGAAATTCAGCCTCAACTCATATCCTATTGTTATGACATTGCCCACCCTCACGGTCTGCTGTTTCAAAAGAAGACATTGACCCTGAGACTTCCTAGGAATGAACTTTCCTAACACTGTAAGGAAAAACACTACCTGACAAAAAGGCTGGTCATCAATGCATCCTTGAGACTGGTTTATAACCAGAAGGGATAAAAAAATTCTTCAAAAAAGTAACTCCACCGGGTGATTTGATCATAAATTCCTAACTGGGCAGGTCATGGTGAGTAATCATGCACAGGAATATAATTTTTTAGTAAAAGGTTTTCTTTGCCTTAAGCAAGCCCTGTCCATTGGTTTTATGTGAATCTAGGTTAACATACCTTTGAAATAAGCGTACCCACCCTCAAGAAGCACCATCATTTTAACTATCTTGTAATCCAATCCAAGCCTTGCTTTCTTCCACTTTCATGTATTCTTCTTATGTTCCCTCCTTAGTTCAAATGCATAGAAAAAATACAAAACTGTCATTCTCCAGAGCTTTTGAGATCTTGCTTCCAGGAATTTTTTATCAGTTTTGGTCAAATAAAATCATAATTTTTTTTTTTACAGATTTAGATGTTTCTCACAGGGGCAGTTACATAGAAACTTGATTAAATCCAAGTTTTTGCTTCTGGGTTTGTTGTTTTAACAAGAGATCTTATGTGATTCTGTGTCCTATTGCAGCATATCAAGGGGAACAGAATTTTTGTTTATCACTCCTTTAATGATGTTAAGATTGATTAGTGGTTTTATGTGGTGTCCCTGTGTCAACCTTAAAGTGAATGGTTGACATCCATTAGTGAATATTGCCTGGATCCATTAATTTGTTAGTATTGAATATGTAAATTTATAATTCTTGCATTTCTTATACATTTTTTGTAATTTCTCTCTAAAATTTTATATCAATTGTTTTTGATACCTTGAAATAGAGCAAAGACAAACAAATGCTTGATTCTTCCTCAATTTTAAGAATTGGGAAAGACATTCAGTGATCTAACAAACTCCCAAAAGTGATTTTTTGAAGTGTCATTATAAACTCCTAAATAATTATATATTAAATATGTTAACTTAGCTATAGCTAGTTTTCTTCCTTATGGTCAAATTTTCCCATCTTTATCAACTAAGATTTAATTTACATAGGCTCATATGTCTCATAACAAAACTCTCACATTTTTCTGATAATCATTTGCTTTCAAGCATGACAAGTTATCAAAGGCATGAAGCTGCATTAGCAATCTCCAAGGAACTCTGGATCACCTTAATATGAAATTGTACTTATGGACAATTATCTGTATGATTTCAGTGATTACTTTACTGGGCTATTCCTTTTTTCTAGGGTTTTTCAATGAACAAAGCTAAGAAATAACACTTCTTTATAATAGAGGGATAAAAAGCATACACTTAAATATACAATTCTAAAATAAATTAACATTGGAGATCATTATTTAAATTCTTTTGTTATATACATGCATACACACGTATAAAACATAAAACATGCTGACAATCTTGGTTCCTAATGATGTTAACGAACACATACATGTACACAAATATATGAAATCATGCTAAAGGAAATAATACCATTGACTTGTTTCCCATTATCTATTCTCTCTCTGCTCCTAGAAGTCATTTCTATTGAGATGTCATTCATCTTTCCATTGTTTCCTTTTAAAATGTTAATATTCATATTTTTCCTCTTTGACACTAAAAAAGATAGCATACTACATATTCTTTTAGCTACATTGCATTCTTTATTTAACAGTGTTCTTCAGAGATAACTACTTAACAAATCATAGAGTACTTTATTCAATTTTCCAGTGACATAACATTTTTCTGGGTGATTTTTCATAGTTTACTCAACAAGTTTTCTAAGCAACATAATTGTTTTCAACCACTCAACTTAAACTTCATTTAAGTTATCTTTGGTCTTTTACTATTTCAAATAATGATGTTAAATAAATGACTTTGTTCATAAGTGATTTAATATATTTTGATAGTTTATCTTTGCATAAATTTTTAGAAATAAGACTGGTACTTCTAAGGGTAAGTTAATGTGCATTTTTGATAAATATTGCTAAATTCTGCCCAAAGAATTATGCTATTTTACCTTCTCACAAAGAATATGTAAGTGTCCCAGCGATACACCACTTTCCAAGTAAATGTATAATTTAGTATTTAGACTTTTATAGATCTGAGTGATAGCAAATAATATTTCAATTAAGACCTTTTTTCCCTCTTATAATTGATGAAGTAGACATTCATATCACATGATTAAGAGGCATTTTTGCCATTTAATAGTCATACAATTTGCATTTTTGTCATCAGGTGTTTTTTTATCAATTTTCAAAACCCTTTAGAAATTTAGACATTATTTTGTTTTACATAGGTTTCCACTTTATTTTGCACTTATGCATTTGTCTTTCTTATTTCCTTATGATATTTTGATATGAATTATTTAATATAATCAAATTTATAAATATTTCCCATTTGTGTTTATGAATTTTACATATTTATTAGGTAAGTTTTATTACTCATGTATTAAGAATTCACTCACAACTCAAATCATTTTTTTCTAGTAATTATATGATTTGATTTTTTAAAATACATTTGTATATCTGGTCTACTTATGGTATATTTTGATGTAGAGGCAAGAAATTAATCCAGTTTTCTTTATTCCTTCCAACAATGTAGTTGTTAGAACACCAATGTTTTTTAATAAGTCATTTTTACCTCAATAATTTGAGATATCTCATTATTGTACACTAAATTTCCAAATATACTTTGTATAATCTTGATTTTTCTATTTCTGATATATCTGTTAATTCACATGTTGACATCAAACTACTCTAATGTATAGACTTTATGATGTTTAAAAGCTTTGGAAGTGCTCATCCACAATGCTTCTCTGGGTTTCCTGACTAATCTGAGCATTTTTCCAAATTTTTAAATCAGCTGCATAGTTCTAAAAGCTACACTGATGATATTTACTGAAACTGAATTAACTAATTAATTTAGAGAAAATTTATATATTTATATTGAGTTTTCTTATCCAGAAACATGGTATATCTTTCTATTTATGTATGTATTTATAAAATTTTAAATAGTATCCATGAAGATATTTAATAAAACATAATGTAAAATATATAAGTATAAGATACTATACTTAAAAATTAAAAATTGAAGAGCAAAAGATTTGAAAGAAAATTTGAAGGAAATACATTGACTGGAGAAAAAATATCAAAAGGGGGAAGTATAAATGACATCTTACAACATAAAGGACCATATAATATTGTAAATATACTAAGATCAAGAAAGAAAAAATAACATTAGTCAATAATGTTTAAGAATAAGATGCAGAAAAAAATATATGTCACTGTGACCTTTCAATCATAAAAAAACACAAAATTATTAAAAACATTGAGTGCCAGTTGTTGATATAAATATGCTACGTACAAAGAAAAAATATTGGACTTGAATAAAAATTAGCATCAACTATTTCATATCTTCAAATTATAGCAATTATTTTGAGTATATGGTTCCACTCATAATCATTCAAATATTAGTTGAGTACCAAAACCAAAGTAATGCTAGTTCAGGGGGAAAATAAGAGTCATTTTTATTTGTCATTTCTAAGCAAATAAGTATATGGCCCAGGCAAAAGTGTATCTAAGGTCATCCTGTGAGTTCAGTAAAAGAAATCATGACTACAACAGCTGTATAACAAGTGTAGACAGCACACTGACATGTAAAAAGTAATGTGAATGCTAAAGTTGAATGTCTTTGTGTATATCAGTAATAATCTAACAACTAAAAAAACAGAGAAAGAAAGGAAAAAATCATGGTTAAGAAGGTGAAAAACAGCATTAAGCTATTTCAAACAACTGATGCAGTGTGAGAGGATAAGCTATTTCAATCTTAAGACATTTTCTCAATAATGTTCATTATAATATTTTGAGATGCATTCATTGATCTTGAGTAATAGTAAAGGAAATAAAACAATATTAATGTCTTGATTTTCTAACTTCTATTCTCAGAATTTAAAAGATAATTGACAAAAATATATAAAAATAGGTGTAGGAAAGTCAACTGTAAAATATATTGAAATGCAAATGTGATAGTGTGGCTGGCATGTTTGTAGACAGAAGAAAGTGGTAGAAAAGGCAACCAGTAATGTACGTGAGTGAGACTGCACATTACCTTATCTGACAGCATAGCAATCAAAGATTAAGTTGTAGAATTCATGAATAATGAATCAGAGGTTTTATATATAAACTTGTGATCAGATAGAAACCAAGAAGAATTAAAATTACAGGCATACCATTACAATTTGTGAAGGCAAAATAGAGAAGTCAGGTAGTTTCTCAGTTGAATTCTTCATTTTTGAATGAGGGAAGAAATTAAATACTGTTTCATTTTTTAAAACAAGAATTAATAGTATAAAACAGGTTTTAGAATTATATAAGAAAAATATAATTAAATGTGGAAAGAGCAGCACACAATTAAGGAGAAAGAAGAGATAGTCATAAGGAATGTTGCAGAATTACTTGAATTAATGGAAGGAAAATAAAAATACTAAAGCAAAGTTTGAGTAATAATATTTTAGTACTTTTGTTGGTAGATTAGCCATGAGGGATGAGGAGAAAGGGGAGAATATCCTGATTTGAGCATAGCAGTGAATGGGTGACATGGTGGGGAAGATGATGAGAGAAAGAAGAGAATATGTGCAATTATAAACACATTTATATGGAGAGCATGTAACATATCCACTTCCATGTAATCAAGGTGAAATGTATTTGCATATGTCTGAAATTGAGAAAAGCACATAAGATGTAGATAAAACTGAATGCCATATGCAAGTTGATGGATTAATATTCATTAAGGAGGATGTGTAGAGAACAAATTAGTTTTGAGAAAATTCTGTATTTAGAAATTAGATGAAAACAGATGCTTTGCAAAGAAACTAAAAAGTGGAAAGCCAGAGTTAAGCAAGGTTAATGTGGTCTCGTGGATGCCAAAGAAAGAAGGTATTTGAAAGGAGGTATAGTTAGGTTTATTGAAGATGTCTGAAAATAACCTAAAGACAGAAATTTGTCACTTTGATTTGATTACATTAGAATCACAAGTGCTTTTATAAACATTTAATTAAATTTATGGTGGAGCCCTAGCTAGTGTATGGCTCAGTAGATTGAGTGCCGGACTGGGAAGCAAAGGGTCTCTGGTTCAATTCCCAGTCAGGGCACATGCCTGTGTTGCAGGCTAGGTCCCCAGTAGGGGACATATGAGAGGTAACCACACATTAATGTTTCTGTTCTTCTCTTTCTCCATCCCTTTCCATCTTTCTAACAATAATTTTTTAAAAAATTACGAAAAATAAAATAAATAACTGATAGTGTATATAAGGTAAAAAGTAAAGATTAGTTTGCTGTGGCTTGACAAATAAAAAGTGTTACTTATCTAGGATTTTTTTAAAGGAATTTGTACTTTACATCTAAATGTTAAATTATAGGATATGTGAATCTATATATATAGTAATTTTTATAACTATTTAAGCCATGTAGAGTTTTCTTTCTTAGTATCAGCAGCAGTGTATCATCTAATAAATTTTCTGTGCATTACTTGCTTTGAAATTTTTTTAAATTTTAATTTAATTTTCATTCTTATATTTTGAGTCTAGAATTCTCACTTATGTTTATATTGGTTGTAAATACCCAGCAAAATTTATTTTCTCAATACTCATATTTTTCATTTAAATCATTTTAATGATTGTTAACATTACAACTCAACTGAAGTATATTAAATACATATGACTTTATCTGCCTACTCTAATATCTACATCAATTGTAGGTTTGCTTCTATTTCCTTTTATCCTATTGTGAATATTCTTTTTTTTTTTAGAAATATGACTCTTGTTATTGGCATGCTTAGTGATGTTTTTAAAAATGAATGCTGCAAATTATATTTATTTACCTTTTTTTCTCTATAGAGAGAGAACTGATTACCTTGATAAATAGGAAGTTAGAATTTATTCAAATCTAGGTTGTAGCTTTAGTAAGCTTCTGTCAACTTTTTAGCTTTGCTTCTAGTCATAGTTCTCATGGCTTTCACTAAAGGTTTGTGTATTTGTTATTCACTCTCTTCTCACCTTGGATATTTTTTGAATTCTAATACTGGCTTCCTCAGAACTGCTGGACTGTGACTGACTGCCAACTACTTGCTCTAATTTTCAGAAGCTCTCTACATAGCTCCTGCTTCTCCTGCCCTGTGCAACTTTAGCAAAGGCCTGGAAGGGAAAACCATCTATGAAAGGCTGTCCTTATCCACTAATTTTATCAGAGTCTTATCTCTCTTAGGTTCCAATTCTGTCTCTCTATTTTCATTAAGCCAAAAAATACTATGTTGTTTTACTTTTTCCTTCCTGAGCATTCTTGCTGGAAAAAAGTTAATCCTCAGTTCCTTACATTGCATTATGGTTTGGCAAATACCAACATAGAAACTAAAATCTCAAAAACCCAACATTAACTTGAAGAAAATGCATTCAGTGAAAACAAACTAATCTCAAAGGGTTGTGTACTATTAGATTCCTTTCAGGTAAAATTTTGAAATAAAAAACATACAATGTAGAGATTAATGGTTGCCAGAGGTTAAGAAAGAGAGTTTGAAAGAGGGAGTGTTCTATTAATGAAGGAGCTCTGTAATTTGATTATGGTGGTAGTTGCATGAATTGCATGTCATAAATTACATAAGATTATGCACATGCATTTTGTTTACAAATGAGTACATGTGAATTTGTGAAATCAGGATAATATTTGTGTACAAAACCAATGGTAATTTACTGATTATATTGATTTATACTTATATAAGATGTTACCATTTGGGGAAAATTGGTGAATATTATGTAGACTGTCACTGTATATTTTTGCAACTTCTTATGAATCTGTTTTTGCATTTTACTATAACACATTTACTTAAATCAAAATGTATAATTGAATTAGAGATACTAATTTTGAAGACACTTTATAATATTCTTGACCTAAAGAAAAGTTATATCATAGAAAGTTATGCTTTCAAGGAAAGCATAACCACTATTATAAAAGTTTTGCAAGTATTTTGTAATCTTTTTATGTCATCTTACAGATTAAAACATACTAAAATATTACCAGTATTTCTCCTCTTTTTGTCCTCCCTCCTCTGTCCATGGAGATTCCTTTCTGATCATGATGTATAAAGTTCTACTATTCTTATATAATAAAGGCCTATCCCACTGGCCTAATTCCTTCTTCTTTTAATAAAAACTTATTCTTAAGTAGCTTGCACAGTGAAAAAGAATTTACAGACAAATGAATAGCACATTTTTGCAGAGAGATAAACAGATGAATTTGTGATGGCTTGATAACTCTGATGCACTTAATAATTTACTCATCTGGTATTACTTTATTCATACTAGATCCAAGTTAATGAGGTTGGAAGTCAGAATATGTTTAAGAAAAATTAATTGGAATGAAAAATATCTATGAGGAGCTCTTCTCTCAGCAGGTATGCATGTTGCCCAAATGAATTCTACCCACTGATGTTCAAAAATCATTCCCTCATAACGTACACAAAAGCATGTTGCAGCATCATGAAGGGAGCTCTTTCTCAATGAAATGAAAGGAAAATAATACAGATGTACAAAGTTTACATAGTTCAAATGCGAGTAATGAAAGAATTATTCATAAACAGAGAGAGAAAAATAGAAAAAGAAAGTGTGCCTTGAGGTTTCAAACTCTTTTCTGCATCCTTAGACCTTCCACTCTACACTTGAGAGAAAACAGAGGATTCCTGTGAATAGGGGGAGATTATTCCAAGACCACCAAGAATATTAGAGGTTAGTAAAAATGATAAATATTTTTATTGAATAAATATTAAATGTATAAGCTATATATATTTTATAGATGATTATATATAATCATAAAATATGAACAGTCTATTAAGTAGGAACACTTTTTAAAGATTGAATAAATACAGTTTCAAAGGGATAACAGGAATATACAACATACTGCAAGATTTAGTTTATGCTGAGTTATAAATATTTTTGCGGTTTTCCCTAAATTTGAAATGTCAGAAATTTGAAACACTTTCATTTAGTTTATGATTAAGGTAGCTTATAGCAATCGAGATTTATAATATTTTAACTCAAAATGTAGTCCAAAGATCAGGGCTAAATTTTACTATTTATTTACCTGACCCTTTCAAATGATCATATGCTATTTACCTAATGAATATTCAAATAGATTCTACTATACCTTTTATTCTAAGTAATTCATAAAGCTAACACCACTAGATTATTTATTTATTTTTACTAAAAAGTAAACAAACTTATGTGAAATATATTTACATTTATATTATCTTTTTCTCTATTTTCATTATTTGATTCAGTTTCAAGTCTTCTTGACATCCACAAGGCTGACCTTTAGTGCTACTGACCTACCTTGTCTTCTGGATTTGGTTATGCTCAGGTAACGGGAGA
>CM052540.1:176608966-176636595 GCA_028533065.1 Trachops cirrhosus
TGGCTCCTTTGAGACTGCAGTGGCTGTTTTGCAACACTCTACTATCCCATCCATTCTAACAGATTGCGGACAACTTTATTCTGTCTCTACATTTCAGGCCTGAGAGTGATAAAGATTTCCTTTGCATTTTCTTTAGTCTTTCTTCTGTCTCATTAGTCCTACCTATGTTTTTCTTAAACCCCCACATCTTGTATATAATGTTTTCATTAAACTGCCTTCCATCACTCCCATTTCCGTATGTGGCAGGGATGCTGATATTTTCAACTTATGTATTGTAGAACACACTAGTTTCAAGTTGTATAAGAACATGGTAGCATCTGAAGTTGTCTTAGGTCAATCAAAATGTGGAAGTAAATAAATGCCCCTTTGAAATAATGAATAATGTCTGAAATACATTGAATATTTTGAAAATAGTAAAAAGCAAAATAAATTTACACGTGAAAGTAAAATTAGCATCTACTCCATCGTCTAATTTTAAATTAAAATTCAGTCAAAATACTTTTGATTATGCCTTTTAAAAGTGCATTAAGTAATAGTATATGAGAATGGCACAAAGAGAAAAAAAAAGTATGAAAGCATACTGGGCAATTTCAGCCACCTGGAAAGCAGGGGAACAATCCATGCATTAAAAATGCTCAGAGTTCTTTGCAGTGCTCACTCATCTGAGCAGCCACAGCCCTTGAAGTCTAATGATGAAGCGGGTGACAAACTGCCAGGAATACTAATCTTTAATCAACCATATTTGAAGCATGAAATTCTCACCCCAGGAAGGTGATTAGTTAATTTAATGGAAATAGGATGGTCAAATGGGAAATATGTAGAGAAGAATACTTAGAATGTTGCTGTCTGTTATTGAGCTTACAATTTAAAGAGTAAAATGTCTCTTAATCTGGAACTTACATAGTTATTTTCCCAACTAAACTTGTAATTCCTAATGAGCAAGTAGGAAATGTTTCTTTTGGTATTCTATAGAAACAAAATGATTGTGACTCAATTCCCTTCATGCTTTTTATACTTTTAAACCATGATTTCATAACTTTGATAAATATTGTCATTATTAATAAAATAAAAACAAAGCTAAGCAGAATCTCACTAAGCATATAATTAGTAATATATGATGGCTAACAGAATAATCCAATTACTAGTAGTCTTTTACTGGAGTGTAAGACTGTCCCCACAAAAGTGACTTACAGTGTTTATTCAATTTTTTTACTGTAAAACATAAATGAATATTAGATGTGTGTATTGACATTTTGGGAGTTCAATCAGTTGCTTCACATCTCCATAGATTTTATGGTCTGGGAAATCTGTACTGTCTGATTTGATCCCATTTCACCATGATATTTCTACATATTTTGTACCTGAGTATTTTCAGGAAAATTATTTTAATTGCCTGGGTGAAATAAATGGTACTAATGCTTCAGGTAAAAGTTTATCATAAAATACCCAAGCTGTAAACAACTATCCTTGAAGCCAACCCATTTTCTCTTCTAGAATGAAATATAATACATAATTAATGTTACAAATTTTAGGACTTAGCACTTTGTCATTTTTATTTGGAGAAAATTTTAAACTGTTGTGAAATTTATGCAGTAAATCTATTCAAATTAAACTATAAACCTGTTTAAACAAAGTACTTTAAAATGTCCTTACTGATATTTTATGTCTTATAACTGCTATATTTTTTGTTGTAGAAAATGGTGCACTTGTAAGAGTTTATTGCTCTTGTTTTTTAGTTGATTTACTAATTAATACAAAGTTAAAGTGTTACTTCTTTTTAATTTTATTCATGTTTCTTAACATAATTTATTAAGCTATTTATGTAGGTTTAAAAGTTATGTGAGAAAATTATATTTAGAGGAGTAGACTGGAATTAAAATATCAGAGTGATATTACTGTGAGCTTATGTGAATCTTTCCAACCTATAGTCATTAATTATATGTACTACATGGATGTCCAAAAACTGACACTTTTCAAATCATATTTTAAGGAAATTGACTGTGGAATTTTTCAGAAGATTTTAATATTATAAGAAGAAAAAATAAATAGGCCACAGTACCAATTTGAAATTCACATTGACACCTTCCACTGCTGAAAAACAAGTAGGAAGTCATTGGCAAAAGAAGAATAATAGTGAATCCAAAATTAGAAATGACTCATATTCCCGTAACTGCATTCAAGAGGTAAATAACATATTTGCTTTACACATCACCTTTGACTGGTGAAAGTATGAAGCCTTGTACTATGAAAAGACAAATTATGTTACTGACATCCAGCATGTTAATGTTAGAAAAATTGAGTTGCTCATACTATGTGTGTGATTAAAAGGCAGAACTAACTCTTTTACTGGATTGTGGTGACATGTAAAATGTGAGTAAAATAATTACACTGTGGTTTTATATTTTTGCATAAAAGTTCTATACATAATTGGGGAAAACCTCCTATGGCCTGTTCAAACAGGAGCTAAAGGGATCTATACATCCTCTCTCAACATTATGAGAAAATAAATATAGGACATTATATAGTAAGTTTTTAAAGAGTTGGGAATCAACTAATTCTTCTCTTCCTGATGCTTCTGTGATTTTCCAAATCTCTACCGAAAAACCAAAAGAGAAAGACAGAATAAAGATTCAATAAATATTTACTCAAAATCTCAACTTGAAAAGTTGACAATCCCAGCAAAGAAGACATCGTTGGCTACTGCTTACCCAGGTCCTGGGATGTCATAGTAGAGGCCCTTGCCCAATACGAATATGAAAAGCATGAGAGACATTTGAGAAAACAGAAGGTAACTGTGTTCCAATATGGAGTAAGTGTTCACAAAGATGACTCGGTGCTGTGTCTACGGACAGGGAGTGGGGTATGGGATAGATTGATGGCTGGGCTTATTTGTTCCCCACTTTGCCCTGGAAGATTAGTAACTCAAGGTAAGAAAGAAGCCAAGAGAAAATGTAAACCAGGGTACTCTTTGGTAACAACTCAGGTGAAACACTGATAGAAATGCATACAGGTGGGCTGTGTAGCCTCTGAAAATGATCTACGATGAAAGATGCTAAAAAACATTTCCCACTGTGACCCTTGCCAGACTTAAGCCTCCAACCGTTCTTTCCACCCCTCTTATAAATTCAGGTTGACTCCAGCAAACCCAGAATTGCTGTCCCTATACCCTTTTCCATTACTCTCACAACACAAAAGTCTTCAAATCTTCTAAGAAATTGAATAATGAACAAGTCTTAGAACAAACTACAGCAGATTGACTTTTCCCAGTCTTTCATATCAAATCTTAACTCTGCCACACTAACCACTCATTGATCTTTTTTAAAAAATGTATTTATTTATTTACTTATTTATTTAGAGAGAGGGGAAGGGAGGAAGAAAGAGAGGGAGAGAAACATCAATATGCGGTTGCCTCTTGCCCACCGAGTATTGGGGACCTGCCTGGTCCACCACCCAGGTGTGTGCCCTGATCAGGAATCAAACTGGTGACCCTTTGGTTCACAGGCTGGAATTCAATCCACTGAGCCACACCAGGCGGGGCTCCTTTATCTTTATCATTGGTTGACCAACCAACCTCCTTCTCAAGTGTAATTTTTATGGCTGAGGTACTTAGAGTTCTCTAAGAATCTGAGGAACATGCAGAAAGTCAGGGAAAAATGAAGTGGTTGAGTCCTCCTGAGTTATATCCAAAAGACAGTCATATGTAAAACGGCGTAGACATTTTCTCACTCCAGAAGGAGGCACAACCAATTTACACGTAAGTTCACAAAAACAATTTGCAAGATTTCTAAGAATATAACATATGAAATAAAGCTATAGTTGTTAATAAAGCAGAAGTCAGACTTGTGGAGAGAAGAGATAGTTTGATGCATGTTTTGATGATGTTAAAATGACCTTGATTTACTTGTACTTAGTCAAGATTATGCTATGATTTTTTATCTCCTTTCATCAAGGACACACCTAATGCTGGTGTCCTGTGAGACTATTTTTACTCAATACTAGAACACTATATGTGCTCACCAGGCAACACTGAGTCCTAGATATCAGTATCAGCCGACCTCTTCTATCAGAGGCTCTTATTCTCTTGCTCAAAATATATCTCCTTGCCCCGGATCCCTAGGACTCAGTTCATTGGGCATTATCTGCAAAGTGAAAGGTCACCAGTTTGATTCCCTGGGTTGCAGAAGAAGCAGTTGATTGATTTTACACATCAATGTTTCTCTCCCTCTCTTTTTCCTTCCCCTCTCCCTCTATCTAAAAATAAATAAACAAAATATTTAAAAAGTATATATATATTCTTAATATCAGGTATACCACGATACAGCATTGATGCCCTTTTCTCCAACCAAATTAAAAAACTTAATGACCTTTCTTCCAAAAGCTGGATAATGTACCTATTAACTAGAAAGGAGTTTATGCATGCAAGTGATTTCAGAACATGTACTTTTACATGTATTCAAACATGTGTGTCCACTTCACTTAATAGTCTAAATTAAGTAGGGGAAAAAGAATGCTATTTTCTTTTAATCATGTTTAGTCAAACCTCCAAAACCTGGCTCTCCTAGTGCTGTTTCGTATGCTAATTTCCTCCTCTCTGCATCATTGCATTGTTATAGATTCCTCACCTCTAGTATCACTCAACTTCTGAACTTGGTCATTATATTTTTAAAAATAAATCTCTCTATTACAATTTTCACGATTCTCAGATTTGAGGTGATCACACATTTTGCTCTTAAACTGAGCAATATAGCAACTAGTGCCCCTCCGACAGGACATCATGTTATGCTGTACAGTATGATCATATTTGTGTCTCCTCTCTCTCAACTAGATTATATGTTCATTTTAGGTAATAACTGGTCATCATTTAAACAGTCAATATCTAGTCTTCAGTAGTGTCCAGACACAAGCTTTCATTTTTAAATCTCAAAATAATAACTTTTTTAAGTGAAAGAAAATTTGAACTGAATTGCTTCAGTATCAAATTGCTAAGGACTCTATATAGAGTATGTGCATTTTGAGACAGTTTTCTTTTTTTAATTTAAGATAGCTTCCTTAAAAACTATTTGTGTGAATATATTAATGCATATTAATATGTCACATCTAATGGACAAAGTTTTGAAAGTTAGCACAGGCTTGCCCATCTTTTAATTACTGTTAATGATAGAAATATTAAGCAGTTAAATAGTTGTGGAAAAAACTATATTAAAAACAATGTTCTTCTTATCATGTACTAAGAAAATTTTCAATTTTGTAAAAGTAAAGAATGAATTAATTTTATAAATATACAACATTCAAATACTTTATAAAATATAAAGTAATGAACTAACATATTAAGGATAACATGCAATTTACATATGGCTTACATAGTGTAAGAATATGACACCTTACTGTATACCTTATGTATGACACCTTTGTGGGTATACAAGGGAATATAATGATTTTAATTGTACTCTAGCAGAAATAAACATACAACCTTTAATGATATAGGAGGCACGAGATGTGAGATACAAGAGAGACTGGAGCAATGCAGATGGTCATAATGGCCTTTAAAGTAAAAACATAATTAATAGGGAATGGGGTCAGCGACCCTGGTAAAGAAGACCAAAGGATGGTCGTGTTCCAGTTATAGAGAAATGGTATGTATTTTTAAAAAATTTTTGTTGAATTTATTGGGGTGAAATTTGCTAATAAAATTATATAGCTTTTAGGTGTACCATTGTATAATACATCATTTGTATATTGTATTGTGTGTTTGCCACCCAAGGTCAAGTCTCCTGTCACCAGTTATTCCCCTTTACCATCTTCCACCTCCACTACCCCTTAATCCCTCAACCTTTGGGAATCATCATACTATTGATTGTGTCTGTGAATTCTTTTCTTGCTTAATCCCTTTACTTCTTTCATCCAGCCTCCCAAACCCCTCCCTTCTGACAGTGTCAGTCTGTTTTCTGTATCTATGAGTCTGTTTCTATTTTGTTTATTTATTTCGTCCATTAGGTTCCACCTATAAATGAAATCATATGCTATTTGTCTTTCTCTGACTGGCTTATTTCATTTAGCATAAACTCTTCAGGTTCATCCATTTAGTCACAAATGGTGTTATTTCATCCTTGCACATGGCCAGATAATATTCCATTATATATATATGCCACTACTTTTAATCCACTTGTCTATCGATGGGCACTTGGGTGCCTTCCATATTGTGACTATTGTAAATATGGTAGCAACGAACCTAGAGAAGACACAGAGACAGTAAAAGCCTGGAAAGAACCCCAATGCCCACACATTTAATCTGAGTTGTGTGAATTGTCAATGATCAGTAATAAAACATATTTCAGGCTCAAAGAAGACTGAAAATTTTAAAGTACCTACAGCTCTTAGGATGAAATGTAGTTAGACACAGGAAGTCTATCAAGGCATCTAAGTTATACATGCAAAGAATGAATTCCTTTCCCAAATTATAAATCCTTTGGAAATGCAGAGAATTCAGTGTTATTTTTTCCACTTTGAGCATAATCCCAGTATTGTTATGGGAAATCCAGTCCTCCTTGTGTTTCCACCTGTTTCCCCTATCTCCAAAGATCTCACATTCTTTCACATCTTGTTTTGTTTTCTTTTATTAAAAAATATTTTCTGCTTTTACCACAGTCTATTTTCTCAATTAATATTGTATATTTCTTCTGCCCTCTGAAAAGTATTGTTGCAGGTGCAGAAGGTTACTACAGGTTGTGAAAATTATTCATCATAAATAGTTAAAGTACAATGAAGTATGTCTCTCTATATAATGCCTTTGTTTCAAGGGTTCTGGAACATGTCTCTATGTGATAGGTTGAAAATAATTTGTAAAACATTACATTTTGCCTCCCTGAAGTTTCCTGTTGTAGTGATGAAAGACCCAGTGAACACAGGAAGTGTTTCAGTTTCTGGAGTCTTTCCTACATTGGAGTTACCTGCATACAGTTGCCCCATGACATCTAAGATTAGCGCATACAAACCTATATTTTAACTGTCAGCTTTCCTCTCCAACTCTGCCATGCCAGTACATGGAAGTTACCTGATGGTCAGGACGGCATGGTATTCCTCATCTGATCCTTAATTTCAAGTTTCTATTATGATTCTTCAGCATTTTTAATGTATTTTACTGTTGTTAAATATATATAATTATATATTATTTAATCCTAATTCTTTATTCACCCTGTAGATTATATTTATTGTCTAAGGAATTTTATATCTGACTATATTATGTGATAATACAAATACAAAATACAAAAGAGAAGCCCTCCCATAAACAGCATATTCATTAACACATGCACAGTTTCTGTTTCATCTAAAAAGGACAGAACTGTAGTCACCTAATCCATAGGCAAATGCAGGAAGAATTCATGCAGCTTAACACATTAAGAAAGATGTATCTCAGGACTCTCTTGTGATCTCAACTACTCCACATAATTTTGCTTAAGATCTCATTGCCAATTTATTAGCACATTTTTTTCTGTGTTTAACTGCTTACTCAGTTAGATCATTGTAGGCCTGCAACCTGCCTAGGCTGTCAAGGTCAGCCCAAGGACAGTTTTGTATTGCCTCTGTTAACATTTCAGTCCCCTCGGAGACTGTTCAGTTCAATCTCATATTTAACCTTTGATTTCAAGGTTATCTCCATCTAAAATGCTTTGCAGACCTGTGAAACAACACATCATTTACATGTCATCAGCCCGGTATAATCCAAAACTGCAGCTATCAGAATGAGCAGCAGAGTGATTATTGCTTTGAGGACTCGGGGTGGTGTTCCTTCCGGCAAGTCAGAAGAGTTTCCTCATAAACCTCAAAATGGTTCTAATATAATCCAGAAAAAAATATAATCAAGTCTTATAAAAAATTGAAATTAAAATAGGAAGTGAAGGAGAAGCAGTAAGAAAATTGAATTGTAATATTTTGGTATTCATTATCACTACATTGTATGAAATAGCAGAGTAACGATTTCATTTTTATGAAATCAATAGCTATATTCTCTCTAAACATTAATATTCTATGCAAGGTTTAATGTTTTGGATGTCCACCACAAAGACATTGTTATTTGATGATGGACAGTGAGGAAGCACTTTAGCACATTAACGAGTCACTAATTGTTCTGAAGATAGCAATAATGACTATAAGCTGAAAATATCTTTATACTGTCACTAATGGACTCATTTCAAAAATAGAGATAATTTCACTATAAACATTATAATACATGTTATAGATGGCTGATTAGAAGAATAGTCTCAATTATGCTTATCCTGTGTATGTTGAATCATTGAATTAAAAATAATAAGAAATTTATTTTGGATTCAATAAGCAAAAATATCAATGGCATCTATTAGGCCTTTACTCTACCATTTCCCCAAACTTTATGTATGTCCTAAAAGAGAAGACACAGATTTTAATAGTATTCTCCACAGAAATTAATCACACTGGATTTCAGTTTATTCATCTATTACAATTCAGGAGGTGATACAAATCCATTTGTTCTTTCACTGACTTATTTCAGCCAACACTTAAAAAACACAAACCTAACTCTTGAAACACTGAATGGAAATTGGCTAAGGTTCTTATCAAAAGAAAACTGGAGAACTATCTTTGTCCTTAGGGAAATGTGAAAATAAATGAACCTAATATTGCAAGAATAATAGCTACAGTATGTGTCAAAGTTAATCTAATTCTCCTTTATAGTGTATGTAAAATATTTGAAATATGTTGTGATACATATATATGCTTTATACCTGCATACTTAGATCTATATCTAGTGTTCCAGAACAAACCCCGTAACACTATTTCCATAGAATAAAAATGTTATTTTTTAATTGTTCTTTTAAGCCATATGCATACTTAGAGAAATGGGCAAGACTAAATTATTTGTTAATTGCACAAATGTATTACTTAGAAATAAAAGTTTTACTAATTTTCAGCTAAAAAAATGAGAAAGTTTGTTGCATTTTTTCCAATAAGATATGTGTATATTTCAATTATTAACCACTTAACTCATAGGGCTAATGACCAAATAGTTTTAAAATAATGTTTAAGATACTTCTTAATAATAATTTTTAAAAGATTTTTAAAAACTATTTTAGATTTACAGAAAAGTTGTTGCTAAAGTATAGCATTTCAATATACCTCACATTCTGTCTAATTCTTCCATTTATTACTACCTTAAATTAACATTGGGCATTTGTTCCAAAGTGGAAAAAAAAGTTGATGCAATATTATTTACTAACCACCATATTTGGATTTCCTTATTGTTTAACTTACTGTCTTAATCTTTTTGAGGATTCCATTCACAATGTGACATTATATTTACTTGCCATCTCTTTAAACTCCTTGGCTGAAACGGTATCTCAGACATTTCGTGTTTTTTGTTGATTTTGGCAGTTTTGAAACGTACTGGTCAGTGCTCTGTAGCATATCCCTTGGCTATAACTGGCGTGGTATTCCTACAGTGAATGAGATGTGAGATTCCTCATTTGGGGGTAGGAACTTCACAGAGGTAAAGTGCATTGTCATCACATCATATCAAAGTTAAGCATGATCAGCATGACTTTTCACTGTTAGTGTTGACCTTACTCACCTGGCTGAGGTAGTGCTTGTCAAATTTCTATAGTGTAAACTACTCTTTTTATATCATATTTTTTTGGAAGAAAGTCATTCTGTGCATCTCAAATCTAAGGAGTAAGGAGTCATGTCTCCCCTCCTTAAGGGCAAAGCATCTACACAAATTATTTGGAATTCTTCTGCATGGGAAGGTGTATCTATTCTCCCCCTTTTATTTATAACTTTTATGTAAATATAGATTATACTTTTAAGAAAAGATACTTTGACTTACTGTTATTCAATGCTCCTTGACTTGTGTTGTTGCTCAAACTCTTCTAGGCCGGCCATTTGAAGTTCTTTCTGTTGACTCATGTCACCCTCGTACCCCAGTATTTTGGGTGTGTGCATTATTTGCTTGCTTTGAGGACTTTCTGACCTTATGGCGCTGCACAGTCCTCCAAAGTCACCTTGTGTAATCTTTGCCCCAGCCCTAGAATCAGTCGTTTATGCAAAGAGCCCTGTTCCTCTAATTGTGAACATTGTTAGAAACCAAGATGAGTGCACCAGGTGTGCTTATTGCTACTGAAGCATCACAGGACTTTGTGGCAGCAGGAGGGACCATGGCCCAAGACGGCAAGTAGGGCCAACCGAGTGGATGCACACTCGGGAGATGTATTGAATTTAGTATCAGTGAATTCACATTATCTGGAATTCAAAGGAAAATAATGAGATATGCACCCAATTAATATAAAAGTGAAATAGAAAGTTATATAAATATATTTTAGTTAACCCATTAATATTTCATAAGGCAGTTTATATGACTCATTTTTTCTTATTTGAGGTTTTCATTTTAATTCCATTTTGGTAGTAGTATGATTACCTAATATAGCCATAGGTGGTAAGTATTGTGAAAAATGAGATTGTAATTTCAGTTCTGATTTAGTTTCTTACTGAGGCAGATTTTAGAAGAGTTAAAGATATAGAGTATATATCCATAAATTATGTATATATATATGTGTGTGTATACACACACACACACACACAAACACACATGCAAATTTGGAAAAATGGGGCACAGTAAAATATATTTATATATTTTCAGGCAAAAGAGTTATATACTTTTCTAATAATAATTATTCTTAAAGAAGTATAAAGCACAATAGGTAAGTAAACAAATAAAATGTGCACACAGAGACATTGTTTTTTTCTTTTTTTTTGCTTTAACTCATAGTCTTAACTATTCTAGTATATATTTTCAAATTTTCTTAACCTCTAATTTATAATTTCAGAAACTAAAAGCTATAATGTATCAGAACTTAATCTGATTTATTTCTAGTAATTATTATCACTTTACCTTAAAATTGATTGATTTAATATTTTATGATTATAAAAGATAATTTGTTTTAAAAGTTAAATAATTTAATATCATGTGGAGATAATGCTAATTTATCTTGATGTGTATCCTTCCACCAGATACTATAGATTCCTCGTATAATCATGGGTAGAAGAAGCATCATTGATATGTTTACTTCTGCATTTCTGAAATGAAATTATGACCCATACACATGGCCTGATTTTTTGTAATACAGGTAAATTAAATATTCATAAAATATTTTAATAATACAGTAAATGCCTATGTACTTATCATCCAGGTAAAGAAGTAATCTTTATCTGTGCTGTACAAGCCTGCTATATTACTCTTTGGTTGCACATGTATCCCTGCTCTTAGAGGTAATCACTGTCTCGAACTTAGCTGTCGAATCCCATACAATTTCCAATATATTTATTATATATCAGTAATCGTAAATTTTATGTACAGTTTACATCTTTTATTCTATATGTGAATGATGTCATATGCATATGTTCTCACAAATTTTTCTTTCTAAACTGTACATAATGTTTTTGGGTATAATTCCCAATAGGTAAGGTAATGCTGATTCTTGCCAAAGCCACGCCTTTGTCACAATAACTTTAGACCTATCATCAGAGTCTGTTCTCATCCAGGCCCACGGGAAAAGTTAGAAATTGTGACACCTGAGAAAGCATACAGGCCAACAATTAAGTAATTGATAACACATGCCTGGAGAATAGTTATAGCAAACAATGTTAAGAGTGGTAAACATAACATGAAAAGAATCTAATGTTGGATTAAGCTTAAATTATTGATATGAAAACATTAAACAAAACAAAACAAAAATGTGATTTCAATATAATAGACTTAGTGGCTGGGAATGGCTTTAATAATTAGCTTCATTGGGTGACTAAAATCTGTTCCCAGAAGTAACCTTCAGTGAAGTGAGATATTAGAACCTTTTCGGTATACAATAGAAGGAAGTAACCCTTTAAGACTAGGGAGTTGAGAAAGTAGAAGTGGATTTATTGTGTTGAATCTATTTACCTTTCACCCAAAGGGAGCAGGGGTGTCCAGCTGGTAGCCTGAGGGTCTCATGCAGCCCGGGATGGCTGTGAATGTGGCCCAACACAAAATCGTATATTTACTTAAAACATTATCAGATGTTTTTGTGATTACATGTTACAATATATTTAATGTGTCGCCTGAGACAACTCTTCTTCTTCCAGTGTGGTACAGAGACACCAAAAAGTTGTACACCCTGGAAAACTTACCCCTTCCTACAGGCTTTTGGAAAATGCATTTGTGAGCTTGGAGGTCACTCTTGTCTGTAGGCCACAAACAACAGTGGAGTTACTGACAGTGTAATGGACTTCTGGAATTTAATGGAATAAATGAGATTCCAAAAAGTCAGAAACCATGAGCCAACACTTATCTTCTAGAAAAAGGTGAGTGTGGTCACCATAATGGGCCAGAGCAGAGGTTAGGGTTGACTGAAAATCTGTGGATTTTGAATTCCCTCCATTGGGTGACTGCTGAAATTGGCTGGACGAGCTCTAAGCATGGGCTTTTCATGATTGCATGATCTAGGATGAGCCAGACACACACAGCATGGCTGCAGCAGGTCTAGATAACAAATTTCTCATTCCTTTTGGTGAACTAGCTGGTTTCTCTGGGAAGGTTTATTGTACGCCAATGTCAGAGATGCAAGAGATGGAACAATCATGCAAGAAGCTGATGGTGATTGGGAAAACTGTGTGAGTCCCAAGGCACCTACTTTGAAGGGGACTGAGGTGTCACTGCCTTATGTACAATGTGTCTTGTTTCTTGGTCAAAAATGTCCCTATTTTTCATAGGTCATGACCGGATATTTTCTGGACAGACCTTGTATGTACAGATGTAATCGCTCTGATTACAGCAAGCGATTGGACAGCAGGCAGGGTCCTGCTGCCCGCCACCACCCTCTAGGCAAAATTCCAGAGGTGAAGGTTTGGTGATAAAGGAAAGAGTACCTATTGAAAAGCTACACAGTTTTGGAATAACAGCTTTTCACTTGTATTAGTCACTTAAGCCTATCAATTAAGACTAAATTATTTAACTCTTTAGTGACAGCTTTAATCACTTAAGCCTATCGATTAAGGATAAAATCTTTAACTCCTGAATTCCTCTATCATTACTCATTGGTTTTTAATTGTCTAATTCTATAAAATTATTTTGTAAACTAAAACAATATAAGATAGAAAAGCTACACAGTTTTGGAAGAATGGCAGGCTTCTCCCTCAGAGCCTGTCCCCTCTAGAACACCCAAAGAAGAATAACCCCGCCACCCTCTGCCAGGGCAGCCCAATCCTAGGCTGTGCCCTGAGTTTCTCCTACCATCCAAATTCATCCAAAACTACTGTTCTTTGAAAAACTCAGTCAACTGCAGCACAATCATCCAGGCATCCTGGAGGCATGGAGCCAGAGATCCAGTTTCTGCCCTCCTTTTATGTTAAATCTGGCCCATAATACTGCATCCTCTAGACTCATTCAGCTTCTCACCAACTCTGTCCTAAGCTGTTTACCATTGCCTCAGGCAACCTCCTGCTGTGGCCCCTCCCTACTCCTCCCGTTTGATCTGATCAGATCTTTCCTGTCAGTATAATGACTCCATTATGAAGTGCCTAGTCTTCTTTCAGTTTTCCATGTATTTATTTGTAATCTATGTCCTTATTTCAGTGGCCAATATGGAGCTAGAACCCACCACTAAAGTCATAGAGAAGTTAGATAAAGGAATTCAAGAAGACATATTGTCACCAAAACGCAGGTCCAGCTGTCTGCTGCTAGGAAAACCAATACTCAAGAGGGAGGTGCTGATGTAAAGGGAAGTGGTTTATTTGCAGATGCTGGCTATCTCGAAGATGGGACACTGACATCTCAGAACCCATCTTCTGAAAGATGGGGGACTCATGTCACAAAGCCCGTCTCCACCTCTCATTGGAGGCAGAGGTTTTTTTATAAGGAGAGAGAACAGAACAGAACAAAGAGATTAAGGGAGCGGTTTGCAAAGTTCTCTACTTGCAGAAGAGCTCAGTTCTTTCCAGTAAAGCAAGTGGTGGTCTGGTGTGTGTCATCCTGGATTAGTCACCCTTGCTTCTTGTCATCATCCCAGCTTCACATCATCCTGGGTCAATGGTTGAAGGTTAACAAATCTCCCGGAGCTGGGATGCCTACAGGACTGGGTCTGTGTCTGTTGAAACTAGATCCTAGATTTTTATACCAACATGCTGTTCATCTATAAGCCAAATATTAGTCAGAGTTAGCACTTTCAGAAACAATTTCAAATGAATAGTGGGGTGGGTTACAATTTCCTACCGCTACAATTTTCCACTTCTACAATATCTTGTCCTTTATGGAGCATTTCTGAAAGTTCCTTAGCACTTCAAAATTTGTTGGCCTGAGGTTTTTATAGGGCGACACAATTACAAGTTTCAACATGCAATTTTTCTTTTTCCTGTGGACTCATTGTGTCCAAAAATAAAATTTGATTCTATTATTATAAAGGATATGCTTGACAATCAGCATGTACACCAGAAAAATATTGTATGTGTATATACAAAGATATATATTTAAATTTTTGCAGTATGATTAAATTATAATTGATTATTGATTTTTATGTCTCAGTCTATGTAAATTCTTCAGATCGATGCCCCATTTTATATTTTATCAGGTCTCCATTCTGTGTGTATAATTTTCTGTTAAACACGTTGCTAATGCCCTTATTTATTTATTTATTTATTTATTTATTTATTTATTTATATTTTTAGTAGTTCTTTTGTTCTTTTTCAAATTAGCCTGTTTTATTTTTTTTATTAAACTTATTGGGTGATATGAACAGTAAAATTATATAAAGAACTAATGCTTGATTGTTATATTGTCTGCTGATCATGAGCGGAAGAGATGAGTGGAACATTTCTTTCTTCCTGGTGGGATGTGAATTGCTTTTGCCAGAAGCCACATGTCACTACCAACCAGAGATGACCTTAAAGAATTGGAATTTCCCACACTAAATATTATCAATTTTAAACTGCACCAGAGTGACCTCAAGTCTATCTATGGGTGTTTTTTGGGGGATATATATATTTTTTCTTTTTTACTCAGAGCCAATGCTAGGACACATAGATTTCCTTATTACTTTCAATTAATGGTAATGTTCTTGTGTCAGGAAAGGTTTTCATTATAAAAATCTGCTTCACACAACTAGAGACTAAGTAGTTCTATGGATTGAGGAAAGCCAAAGGTATATATTCTAGTTCCAATCCAAGGCCTGAGAACCACAAGACTGATGGTATAAGTCCCAGTCCAAAGAGAGGAGATTGATGTCCCAGCTCAGGAAGTCAAGCAGAAAGGGGGAATTAAACCTTGCTCTGCCTTCTATTCTATTTGAGCCCTCAACAGGGCAGGCCAATGTGATTTCCTCAGTCTACTAAATGAAATGTTAATCTATTATAAACTTGAATTTAAACTAGATTAAATGAAAATGAGTGCTCCAGTCACACTAGCCATATTTCACGTGCCTTCAAAATCACATATAAGCCCTGACTGGCATGGTTCATTGGTCTGGGCATTATTCCGCAAAACCAAAAGTCGCTGATTTGATTTCAGGTCGGGGCACGTGTCAGGGTTGTGCATTCGGTCCCAGTGGGGATGCCTGTGAGAGACAGCAGATCAATGTCTCTCTCCTTCACTTTCTCCCTCCCTTCCCCTTTCTCTAAAAATAAATAAATGAGATATTTAAAAAAATCACATGTAACTAATGGCAATTATATTGGACAGTGCAGATACAGACCATTTCCATCATTACAAAAACATTTTTTGTGAAAAATATAGATAGGCTTTTCTCATTAATATATCACTCCTGTTATTCACTAGATGCTACATTGCTCACATTAGTCTTATCTTTGTTTGATATTATATTTTTCTTTGTTTCTCTTTGACTTTTAATGAATTTTGCTATTTTTGTTCTTTTTGGTATTTGATATGCTTGAGAACCCTACAGTTTGTACACTTCTCTCTTTGCTTTACTTGTATATTTTTAAGTAAATATTTAGAAAATAATTTATTCATTGATTTGAGAGAAAGAAAGAGAGATTGGATTGCTTTTCCACTTATTTATTTGTTAATTCTTGCATGTGCCCTGACTGGGGGTCGAACCCACACTGTGGTGTGTGTGATGATACTCTAACCAACTGAGCTACCTGGCCAGGGTCTTAACTAAATATTTTTAAGTATATTTTAAAGTATATTTTATAGAAACTTTCCTTATATTACACTTAATTTCTCACTTGTATTTCTCTTTTTTCCCTTTAACTGCACTATATCTAATTACCAATTATGGTAACTTCTTCCACATAAAATCTTTATTTTTATGTCACATATTTGTGTTTTATCTTACAACTTGCATAATTAATGTCTTACATAGCATATTCCTCTATTCTGGATTTTATATGTGATGTCTTTGCTATTACCCTAAGGTTATATTTTTTCTGTTTACATAATTATTTAATATATTTGGAAATTCTTTTATTGTCATATTTGATTAATGTTTGATTTATACTTAAATTTACATTTGAATCAATTATTTAAGTTTCATATGTTTCATTTTTAAAACCTTTATGTTTTAAGGTCTAATAAATTTAGCCTTATCTACATATTTTAATTCTATTATTCAATGATGACATTCCTTAAAATGTACTTTACAACTATGTGCAATATGTGCTTGAAGATTTTGACTTTATACCTCTACTATATAATTCTTGTTTCTCTTTTCAGTGAAAACTATGCTTTGTCTTCCAAGCATACTTGAATTGACCTTCTCCGGCATCTGTACCAGGAACTTCAGGACCTTATATATTACTAGTGATGCTTATACTGGTTTCCCCTGTTATTCTAAAGCAGAGCCTTCCTATGAAACCTTTTGTGAATTGAAATGGAGAAAAGTGAAGAAGTAATTACCTTAGGACACATCTTGCTACTGATGCACACAATAATCCTAGATAAGTCCCTGATGCTCACAGATACAGTTCAAAGCTATGGTGGTTGGATGTTAAGATGCTGAGTGTATAAAAAAATTAAAAATAAAAAAGTTGCTGAGTGTCGATCCTTGGGAAGAAGCTTGAACTTTGCTATGTCCGTACCCTGCTAGGCACTCACTGCCTCTATAATGTGTCTGACAATAAAACAAAGCTTGAGCACTGCTTCTGCTTTTCACTTAAAAAAAGTGATCTTTAGATTTATTTTGGTTAGAGAACCAGGTACTAATGTGCTATTTTATAACAGGTGAAGTGGTATAAAACAAGCATTCAGAAAGCAGAAGTTACCTGCCAGTGTTTCATTTTTAACACATACCAAAAATAATGATATTTTAATATACAACTAAGCTTTTAATTACATAAATATATAGATAAATAGGTGATCAACAGAAATGTAATAAAATTAATACTCTTGTGATGTCTCCTATATGTGTGTGGATTTCTTAATGTGATTTTATCATCTTTCTCATTAATTTAAAAATTAATTTTAATATTTTCATAAGAAATAAGTATAATGTTTTCATAATATTCTCCCTAATTTTTGCAAAAGGACAATTTATCCAATAACTTTTATTCAATATTTATGACAATTTAATTTATTTTCCATAAATAAAGATGTAAATTCTTGTGTATATGCTTAATCACTACCTTGGGATTAATCTCTAGATTCTGATTCTAGGAATGATTTTTGAGACTACTGACAAGCATTGTTAAATTCCTTCTAAAAATAACTGTGCTATTATGGCAACCCAAGGTGGAAATAATTATATGTTGTTGTCTACTTTATTTGGAACACCAGATTGGATATGTTAATAATAGTTCTTTAAAAACACATGCTATTGAAAGATTATAAAAAGGAAATTAACATAAATTCATAGTTCCTCCTAATCCTTTCCACTTCCTTCTCCCTACAAATAGGACATTTGTTGATATTTCTGTATCTAACCTAATATATATTGCATTGCCTGCCACAGACTATATGCTCAATATGTTTTAAATGGATAAATGATAAACTTCTACAATTTAGGTCATCACAAATATGAACTAAAAAGTAGTTTCACCTTCCTTTTAATGTAAACATATATTGTTTTGTTGGAAATACAGTATTTTTCCTGAATATCTTTTTGACAAATATTGTCATGGACATTTTTTGTTACTTTTAACATATTGTATGGATCATGTTATTGACTTTGTCCCAATTTTTCGTACTTTGCGTCCCTCCACCCAGCACCCCACAGTCCCTCAGGCAATTCCCACACCATTGTTCATGTCCATTGGAGAGACTCTTAAATGTTCTTAAACAGGTTCATCACTGTATGTAGAAAATAGAAAATGACATAACATTTTTGATTAGCCTGATTACTGCAGCCTTCAGGACAAGTTTGCCCACATTTTCAAAGCAGCAGCATGGTGTATGCCTCTGGTATGAGACATTTGATGTTTTCATTTATAGACAATGATAAACATAACAATTTTTAAGCATCTATTAACCATTGGTTTTGAAGCTTGCTGTCATTCGTCTCTGGCTTGTGGGTGTGAAGATATTGTACAGTTATCTGGTCATGTAGTCAAGACATTGTGGATCTCAAATACAAAGGAGGTTACACATGGTGAAGATTGTCTCATTAAAATCTGTTAGGTCCCCATGTAAACCAAAGTGTCACCAGTTCTTTTCCCAGTCAGGGCAAATGCCTGGGTTGCAGGCCAGGTCCCCAGTAGGGGGTGCATGGGAGGCAGCCACACATTAATTGCTCACTCCCTCTTTCTCCCTCCCTTACCCTCTGTCTAAAAATACATAAGTAAAATCTTAAAAAAATAAATAAATAAAACCTGTTAGGTCCTCAATCTTATTTATTGGTACTTCCAGTTCACAGATGAGCCCATATACCACAGAGACTCATTTTTTTCCAACACGTGGTGAACAGCTCTGTGCACTGTGCCAAGCCATTCTGTGACCAAATCATCACACTTCTGCACTCGGCTAACCACAGTAAAGTGCCCAGATGCCCCAATTCACCTTCATTTTTATTTTCAATCATATTTTATTGATTATGCTATTACAGTCATCTCAATTGTCCCCCTTTGCCCTCTACCACCCAGCACCCCACACTCCCTCAGGATTCCCCACACCATTGATCATGTCTATGTCTCATACCTACAAGGTCTTTGGCTACGCCATTTCCTATACTATATTTTTACATTCCCTTGGCTATTCTGTAACTACGTATTTGTACTTTTTAATTTCCTCACTGCTCCACTTATTTCCCCACAACCCCTCCCATTTAGGAACCATAAAATGTTCTCCATATCCATCATTCTGTCTCTGTTCTTGTTGTTTGCTTAGTTTGTTTTTTAGATTCAAATGTTGATAGATACATATTCATTGCCATTTCATTGCTCATAGTTGTGATCTTTTTTTCCCTTAAATAAGTCCCTTTAACATTTCATATAATAATGGTTTGGTGATGATGAAGTCTTTAGTTGCTTTCTTGTCTGGGAAGCTCTTTAGCTGCCATTTGATTCTCAATGATACCTCTGCTAGGTAGAGCAATCTTCGCTGTAGGTTTCTGCTTTTCATGAGTTTGAATAGTTCTTGCCAATCCCTTCTAGAAATGAAGGGTGCATTAATTGAATAAAGAACAATTTACAAGGAAACAACAGTAGAGGAGATGAAGCTGAGAATCAAATCAATTATTTGGAACATAAGAAAGCAAAAAACAACCAATCAGAACAATAAGAAGAAAACAGAAGACAAAAAACAAGGGTAGTATAAGCAGCCTCTGGGACAACTTCAGGAGGTCCAACATTCACATTATAGAGGTTCCAGAAGGAGAAGAGAAAGAAGAAGAAATTGGAAATCTATTTGAAGAACAAGAAAGAAAATTTCCCGAATTTGGTCAAGGAAATAGAAATGCAAGTCCTGGAAGCACAGAGAGTTCCAAACAAGATGGATGCAAAGAGGCATGCTCCAAGACACATCATCATTAAAATGCCAAAGGTTGAGGATAAAGGGAGATTCAAAAACAGCAAGAGAAAAGTAGTTGGTTGCCTACAGGTAAGTCACCATAAGACTGTTGGCAACTGATTTCTCAAAAGAAACTGCAGTCTAGAAGGGATTCACCCTCACTCTTATGGTGTATTATTTCTCGGGGAGTAGATTGGCCCTACCGTTTTGATCACCTTGGTCAGGGTGACCAAATTCAGCCCCAAATTTTCTTTTTCAGTAAAATTGTATTACCAAGTTTTGGAATTGTGGAATTCTTGTCCTTCTAGTCAAGTTTGCACCATTACAGTCTAAAACAATCAAGTTCTTTGTTGAGAGACACTATGTTACATATATTTACAAAATTTATCCTGCGTCATAAGACTGTGTCAAAGGACTGATATACAGTCCTTTGTTAAAATGGAAAACATTCTTGCCTTGCAACAGAAGTATTTACATAGTTATTCCCAAGAGAAAAGCACACTTAAGTCGAACTGACGTTTCCATTTATAGACAGAAACAGACATAACAATTTTTAAGTAATAGAACATAGTGCCAGGAAAAAAATCTTTTCCACAAGGTGATGTTTTCTTTTTATCAAAAAATAAATATATAAAATGCATAAAAATAAAATTTTAATAACCAAAACAGATAAACTATATATATATATGTTATATATGTCACAAAAGCTTTATTGTATATTTGACCAAGGTGTTTGTTTGTTTGTTTGTTTTGGTTGGAAGAATAAAAGTAAGGATCAGAATGAGAGAGCTGCTCAGAGAATTATGACTACCTCATAAAACCACTGTTAGCTGCAGGTGATCACCCTTACTTAATAGAACATTTTGTGGGTTTGTGCCCACATTTTCATTGTTTTTTTTGCCCTTCACAGGAGATGGAAATGTTTCATAATCACTCTATAAACAACAAGCTCATCTGTTAATGTCAATGGAAAATTTATTAATGTATAAGTTATATAGCCTACAACCACACATATGTCATATTATGTGACAAGGCACCATTTGTTATACAACCTTCCATGCTCAGATATATGTCAATTTATATGGTACTAATATATCAAAAATAAATTTTGTCAATGCATATTTTCTTAGACAAGTTAATTGTTAAATTACTTAAATATGTGAGGTAGGTGTGCTTACATATCTGTTTGCCTCTCACATTGAATATAGGGATAGTAGCTTAATTGCCATGTAATGATTTTCTATTATGTTAAATTGAACATTTTCCAAGAATACATTTAACATAAAAACATAGACAAATAAACTAGATTTATTACTTCTGGAGTGGAATTACATGGTGAACAAGGTCAGAAAAATAATATATTTCTATACTTCTGAAAGAAAGCCCTTGCTCTTCAGATACCATGTTAGGAGGTTAAATTGAAACTAATACAATGTTTGCAGAAAAGTTTGAAGGCACATTTCTTCAAACTTTATATTAAAAGTGATATATTAATTTATATTAAGGTGGATATAAAATGTAGTACAATTGTGTTAATATGGACCAGAAGGAGCATTAGTTTTTAACCCCCTTAGAAAATAATATGTGCATCTATTTTTCCAGGGAATAAATTAACAAAAGAAAGTAAAATTAAATGCTGATTTGGGAAAAACTAAGAATATTCTTAAAATATTTGATTTAACACTTCCATGAAGCCCTGATGGGTCAGGCATCGTCTTGCAAACTGAAAGGTACCGCTTTGATTCCCAGTCAGTGCACATGGCTGGGATGCGGGCCAGGTCCTTGGTTGGGGGAGCGTGAGAGGTAACCGATATGTTCTCCTTGCACATCATTATTTCTCTCCTTCTCTTTCTCCTTCCCTTCCTCTCTTTCTAGGAAAATAAGATTTAAACATGTTTCTGAAAAATTATATTTAATAATTCTTAGTATATGTATATAACAAATGTTTCTTAGGGCTTTATTAAGTGAATTCGTTCTTTCTTTTATTTTTTCTAATTTCTTCAACTTCCATAAAAACTGTGAAGCATTTTAAAGTAAATTACTCAAATACAATTGAATAAATGCCATGAGAAAACAAGGGAAGTAAAATTAAGTAATTGAATAAAACATAATAACAACCCCCTTTTGAGGAAATGCTTACAGTTTAATGAATTTTTTTTCATTTTGGGTATTTGGCTATAATACCAGTGATGATAAGGCTTACATTTAAAGTTATTACATTTAATGTATTTTCTAAATATGTGTAACAGTCTGCCATTTGATTTTTTTAAAATAGGATATATTATTAAATACGTACATATGCCTTTTTATTTTCCTTTGGGAAATAGTATCTTGATGATAAGTATTGTTTTCTTATAGGCAAACATATATACATTCAGTAGAGACACTCTTAATAAGAAACAAATACACATCTCAGAATAATAGGAGTTACTTGAGTCTGATTTAATCAGTTAGGATCATATAGAAAGAGGAAAATAGGCTATAGTTTAATGTATCAATGTAGTTTAATAACTACAATGTATAATGTAGTTTAATAAAGGCTATAGGCTTTATTTTCCATATGGGCAGCATTTTTTCATTGTCAATTTTATAGATCACAAATTGTTTTTAAAAAGCCTAAAGATGTTAAGCAGTATTTTAGATGCCCCTTAGATTGCATTTATTTAAATAATGCACACAGACTATTCTACACCTTATTATATTATTGACTTCTATCTCACCTAAAAAGTTAAATTCTTATATGTAAAATTCAGCACTTTCTCCCTCCCTTACCAATAAGCTTGCTGTTCTTACCTTGCTTATGTCACTGAGGGAAAGACCTGTTGCTTACTTTCTGACTCAACAAGTAAAATAATGAGTCTATAATTTTCTATCTCTTTTTAGACCAAATTTAATTAATTACTTCATAGATGTATTAATTACTGAAATTTTAATCTGGACATATTTATGACCAGTGTGTGTGTGTTTATGTGTTTTATAGTTTTCAAGTTTTCTGTATACAGACATATTTCCATTTCATACATTCAGCTGGAAGACAGATTAGCAAGATTTACTACTAAGCAAATGTCCTAGCAGGCATTTATTTATATTCTTTATTGATTTCCTCAGCCTCTAGTCAGCTTTATTTTCTGATTTTTCTAGCCACATACAATAGAGCCTGAAACTTAGAAGAGGCTAAGTAAATGCTTACCAAATGAATCAAAGTATATTTCTGATAACACTGCCATGTTTGAAATCCATTTACAGGTCCCCGTTAATTATGCAATATAGTACCCACTTATTTCTTTGGCTATAGGTTCCTTCATATAGGACCTCGGCAATACTTCCTCAACCTAACTCCACCTTCTTTCCCCTCCCAGACTCTGATTCATTCTTTACACTGCTGCCTTGCCAAAACACTAATCATTTCTTTCTTGGTTCATAGTTAAAATCCACTTGAGACCTTATTCAGACAAATGCTTATAACTTTATTTTCTCCATAGCTAACTTTTATTCTTATTAATCTGGAAACACACGTTTACCTTAATTGTATGCATTCCCCAAGAATATTTGCATGACCTGCCAAATATATCTGATTATTGTCATCTATTAGGTGCCCGTTATACTCCAAACATATCTCTAATGCATCATCACATACCTTTAAATAATTTTACTGGAAATCATAAACATTTATTTATTTCTGTGTCCAGTGAAGTGCAGAATATATCAAAACTACTCAGTCTGAATATTAAATTTAAATATACTTGAATATTTGAAAGCTCCATCTAGATGTCTAGACCTAGATATAATTATTTATACATGAGGCAGCCATGAAAAAGTACTCAAACTCTGTCTGCAGACAATACAGTTGGCTGATGTCTCCAGCTACTCCACTCTGTAATTCCTTATGGTGGTCACATGGAGGCTATATTTCCCTGAAACTCCAGCTAAAGACTCATCATTGCTGGGATATCATGATTCTTGGCAACACAGGACTCAACCAGGAGGTGACTTTGGATCAGGAATAGACTTCTTGAACTAGCTTAGACCTGTGTTTCCTTCTAAGATGCTTTCACTCAATCCCTCAATCTTCCTTCATTCTCTCTCTTCTTCACCTGGGGTTAAATCTGCATCATAGTCTAGTACCTCTCCCAATCTTTCCTGGTCCATTCTCCTGTTACCTTAATAGGTATTGATCTTAATAATTCACATGAATGGATAATTCAGTATATGTATCTGCTTCTTAGAGGGTCAAGAATAAGACAGGCATTAAGGAAAATGTTCCAAGAATAAAGGTGTTAAGATCAGGAATCTGGATTGGCTCACATACTCAGTAGCAAAGCTGAGGTACAGTTGGTAGGTGGTTGCAGATTATCCTGGCACAAGATATGCACTCAGCTGCTAAATATTTCACTGAAGTTATATTGGAAAATGTTCCGTTGGTGGGAAGGGTGTGGCAGATGAGAAGAGTCAGGCATTCAAAAGCCACAAGGGGCAGAGAATGGAGAGGAGGGCGTGACTGTAAAGACAATAGAACAGGCTTGTTACTGCAAAGTTGTATTGATGCCATCAGAGAGATACTTAGAGACTGAGGACTTTTAACAACCAGTTAATAGCTAAGGGTGCAGGACAGGCTGACTTAAAGGAGGCCCATCCATAACTCTTGAAGTAGAAAAGCAGACTGAAAGTGAGCAGGAGGATGCAGACTCGTTACTGTTGGAGACCTGCAGAGATACTTAAATATTTTTTTAAATTTTATTTTCAGAAATAAGGGAAAGAAAAGAGAAATGGAAGGAGAGAAACACTGATGTGAGGTTGACACATCAATCAGTTGCCTCTCGTACACGCCCCAACCAAGGGACAAACCTGCCACCCAGGGGTACGTCCTGACTGGAATCCACCTGTCAACCCTTCACTTTGTGAGATGATGCCGTCCAACCAGCTGAGCCATACTGGTCAGGGCACCTGCAGAGACATTTAGATGTTCAGCTATGACAGGTCTGTTATGTAAAAGTCAGGGCCCTTATGGGTAAAACCTTGGGGCAGGCACATATGTATAAATCTATCCAAGCATTTGACCCTGAAGCACTGCTGTACTCTCTGGGCTTGCAGTGGTTACCCGCTCTTTGCTAATAAGGGCTAGCCTTTCTGTTACACTGAAAGATGCTGCCAAGATAGAGAAGGTGCTGCCTCACAAGACAAAAAGTTTTTTCCTCAGGAGCTACCTCTTTTACTGACCTTCAGGGTGATGTTGGCATTACGTCCCAGAAAACACTGGCCTAACATGGGAAAGAGGATAAACAAACAAACAAACAACAAATTGCACGAACTGGCCACTGTGTACAGGTTGGAGACAGGAGAACATTCCTAAGATTAAATCTGAGGGTTCTTGATTAAGGGGACCAAAGTGTGAGAGTGAATTCGGGACTCCTTCCCAGGGCAAAGGATTTACCCTAGGAGAGACCCCAAGGGATGAGCAAAAGTTTTTCCTTCAGTGGCCCTTGGGATATTGAAAAAAGCAAATATAAGCATAAGTGGGAGGAAGTGTTTGTGCTGCCCTAGGAGATGATGCAATAGAAGGAAGCAGGAGGTTGAGGGACGTGGGAAGGCCGAAATGGGTATGTAAGGTCAGAAGGCCTATCAGAGGTGGTGTACAGGGGAGCGAGGACTCGCCATTCACCTAGACCATGAGGTGAGAGGGGCACCAGGCCTCCTCTGTGGAGCACGGCTGACAAAGAAAGGTAGCTGAAGCGCTGGATGTTGGGACCACAAAGTGACAGAGGTCGGGAGTCAGCACTTAACTGCCAGGAGACTGCAATTACCGTTACAACGGGCAAGGCCAAAGGAGAAACAAGGGGCTTAACCGACAAAGATTTGTGAAGATGGTTCGCGGTGTACAGCCTTCTTAGGGGCAAAGCAGAGGAGCAGCCACAAGGATCCAGCTTAATTTGTCAAGCGACCTGACCTCCTGGTCTCCTTGAGCAACGGTGTGTGCAGTAGCTGCAGCTCAGCATTGATCTCTGTTCCAACAGGTTGCGTATTCACAGACATGATCGCTAGACGAGTCTTAGTTCAGAGGAATTCTTGCTGTTGGGTCCCTGTTTAGTTTGTGTTGGCCATCCTGGCTGCTTAGCTCATGTGTCAATAGTGTTATTTTAGTGTACAGAGATAGGAAATATTTATTTCCAAGAATTCATGCATTTACATTGATATATCAAATATATGCTTAATATTACAGTGTGTTTAAAAACTTTCCTTGGTTTTAAAATTTCATTTTTTGCTCCCTCATACTGAAAATCTAATCTTGGCTAATTACTTAATTGTTGTATTTGTCTACTTATACATAAATGTGCATATATTTTAAAGTAATAATGTGTTACTTTAAACGAAACAAAACTGAAGAAATTTAAGATTTATTATAAAATATGTTTGGTTAAGAAAATACTGTAAGAATATAGTGTTCTGAAGACACTAGAAATAATTGCTTCTTCAGCATGATTAACAACTTGATATATAGTTAGGTTGCATTGTTTTGATTTCTTTTCAATTTTTAGTTGTCTTTTTTTCTTATTGATTTAATCCTGGATGGATTTATAAACTAGAATGTCACTGTGATTCCTCACCTAATTTCTCACATCTATTGACTTTTAATAAACTGATTGAATTATAATCATGCATAACACAAAAATGCACAGGTCATATGTGTACCTTAAGATCATGATAGGATGTAACCATGCAAACACCACTGAGTGTAAGAAATAGAAAATAAAATATTAGAAGTATAAACAGAGACCCTTTCATACTTCCCTCAAATACCTCTGCATTCTTTTTAAAGTTTGTCACTATTATTATTTATAACACCTCAAAGCCGTATTTTTGGCCTATATTTTAAAATTTTATTTATTTATTTTTAGAGAGAGAGGAAGGGAAAGAGGAAGAGAGGGAGAGAAACGTCAATGTGTGGTTGCCTCTCGTGCACACCCGAACGGGGACCTGGCTTGCAACCCAGGCACTTGCCCTGCCTGGGAATCGAATCAGTGACCCTTTAGTTCACAGGCCAGCCCTCAATCCACTGAGCCACACCAGCCAGACCATTTTTTTTGCCTATTTTTCATGTTTATGTAACAAGAGTCTTTGAACACAGTAAGACTCATCGTATCGGTTTAGCAAATATGTATTTTTTCATTACTTGTATTTTATAAATCTCTATGTATTCACTCTATTGTTGATGGATTGTATTCTATTTCTGGAAGTTGATTTCTTTCAAATGCCTTTTGCTGCATATATGCATGTACATCTTAACATTTATCAGTAGTAGATCAATCTTAATGTTCTATAAATAATTTATACCAATTTACTACTTCCCCAGAAAGTTACAAGAATTCATGTTTCTTCACTATGTTGCCAATACTTGGTATTGCCATTCTGTTTTCAATTTTAACATTTCTGCTCTACTTGTAGTGTCATGTCACTGAAGTTTAAATTTATATTTCCCTGGTGATTAACATCATCAGGAACCTCTCATATGTTTACTAGCAGTTGTACATCTTCTTTTAAAGTGCCTGTCTATTGTTTTATTTATGATGGCCATTCTGACTGGTGTGAAGTGGTACCTCATTGTGGTTTTAATTTGCATCTCTCTGATAGCTAGTGATATTGAGCATCTTTTCATGTGTTTCTGGATCTTCTGCGTGTCCTCCTT